>CM035170.1:100539095-101001373 GCA_020205615.1 Panax quinquefolius | reverse complement strand
AAAAATATTTTTTTGAAAATAACTACGAAGTTTTACCGCTGATATCGCTGAACTACTCTAAGAAGAAAAGTACAAGAATACGTGTGGTCGCATAAGAAACATACCTGATTGATTATCGATGCTTACGTGAGAAGTCACCGCTTTGATTCCATTATCACGATTAATAATATGAATTATTATAATGATAACGACGCTTTGTTTTATTCGTATTATTAACGAATAAAATGTAAACATCTTTTATATAAAATGTAATACTTTATTAAAGTTATTCTATAAATGTAATATATTATATTTTATTACGATAAGGTCGATAAATAGTGTTTCAGAGATAAATAGCTTTTTCGCAGATAAGATTGCATAAAGTTGTTTGCATAAGAAAATGTTTTATATAAATAGAATATATTATATTTTATTTAAAAGATTTTTCTTTAAATATGGACCGCCGATTAAAGTAAATCAATCTGACCGCTCATGGATTAAGCACTACGCATTCCATTTTCCTATAAATAAGCTCATTCCTTCATTATTTTCTTACTTAATTTATTGAAACTCTGAGAGAGAAATTATAGAGAGAGTTTACATAGAGAGAAGTTATAGAAAGAAGAAGAGTATTCGCTACTTCACTACTTCTATATTCAGCTCTTTTACTAGTAGGGGTGTTATTCTTTCTTCAAGAGAACTTCATATTCCATTCATTATTATTCTGCTGAATAACTCAGTAAAAGTGGCATACCCTATACATAACCTCGATACGCGAGACAATTCTATACTGTGAAATCTTTATGTTATTCCATCGCTTATTATTCTCATTGAATAACTCAGATATGCCATTAATTCCTATACTTGGTGACATTCTTCTATTATTCTCGTTGAACATCCTCGTCAGTGGTGTTTTTACACCGACCGGTTCCGCTTTTTATTATTCTCGCTGAACATCCTCGCTCGCAGGTTTTACACACCAATTCGGGTTCCGCCTTTTTATCATTCTCGTTGAATATCCTATCTCGTGTTTTACACCGGATCCGGTTCCATCTTTTATTATTCTCGTTAAACATCCCGCTTGCGCTGAATTTCACCGACCGGTTCCGTTATTATTATTCTCGCTGAATAACCCGCCTATGCTAAGCACCGCATGCACGGTGATTTCTTTTTGTTATTCTATTCTTTATTATACCCAAATGGTTAAAACTTTGACTTCTATACTCCATGAAATTAGTAGAATATCATCGATATTCATGCTTCATCCAAAGATCTTTTCACGGAAATATTCTTCCGATCATTATTGAATTTTACTCACGTAAACAAAGATCACGTCGATAATTTGACGTTAATAATTCATGGATTAAATAATTCTTGAACTTGTTTTATTGAATTACTATGTCATCATCATCATCCTCATGTTATATTATGTTATCTTCGCTTACGCAAGATAGATGAACTTAGTATGATTACGACTCGTGATCATTCTAAGATAATCACGACTTGATATAAATGATGTGACAAAAGTCTTCAAATGGGCTCAGAATGCAAAATGATGGATAGTTTTTGGTATGATTATGACCAGGGTGATTCAAGATAGTCACGACCATCGATAATTTGATGAAAATCCTTAACCGTGGTACAGGATGATTAGATGTGGTGGTTTATTATTGTCGAGTCTCAAATATAAAAATTGATGAAAACCTTTTAAAACCTAAAAGATAGTAGACTTTATTCTCTACTGACTCTTTTAATGGATCGCTTATTCCGCGCAGCTTAAACCGGTTGTTTATTGTATTTTATCGCTTAACACCGTCAAGGCTAATAATAATTTATTCTCGCATTATCTTAGTCATAATATTTCATCGGGCTAGTTGAGCTCAATTTTTTCTTTCACCGTTTCTTCAGAAATGAGAACATAGCCGGGACGAAGCTCTGGGAACGGAAGTAATGGTCCGTAGGATAAGATTAGTAGTCCTCACTATTCGTGAAATAAAGGTGATAATAGTTGTAATGAAGACTCCTTTCGAAGTTCAGATAATATCTAGTAGATAATATTTGTATTCAAACTCACAAAGATATGTCGATTGTACACCTATGCTTAGGTTAAGAAGTTGTATTTGAATTTATGTACCATGTAAGTGGCGACCCAAGATGGGTGACGATACCTAATTTTCAAGGCGCCACAAGAAGGTACATGGATAATTTGTGGTCGTGATATTAATGAATACACAATTATCTTTGGTCAGTAGTGTATGGATAATTTGTGGTCGTGATACTAATGAATACACGATTATCTTTGGCCGTAAGGTATGGATAATTTGTGGTCGTGATAATATTGAATACACAATTATCTTTGGTCGTAGTGTTTGGATAATTTGTGGTCGTGATACTAATGAATACACAATTATCTTTGTCCGTAGTGTATGGATAATTTGTGGTCGTGATACTAATGTATATCCTCGGCTCAGTAGTGCGGGATGATTCGATGATATGGATTAATTATTGAAATGAGTCTCAAAGAATGAAATATTAATTCATGGATGTGGTAAAAGTCATCTTTGGTCAGTAGTGCATTGATAGACTTGGTATGATTATGACCAAGGATTATTCTAAGATAATCACGATCAGTAATTGAAAACACGAATATTCTTGGCCAAAGGTGCAATGGATAATTCGTGGTCGTGATACTATTATAGTCAAAGCTGCGTCTCAAAGATTATTGGTTTTACATTTGTATATCTTTGGTCCAGAAGTGCAAAGATGAATTGTTAATGAATATCTTTGGTATCATTGCGAAGATGAATGTAATATTTTAACGATAAAGGTATTCAAGGTATCCTCATCTCTTATCATACCAGTATCGCATTCCACAATTTCGAGGGCGAAATTCCATAAGGAGGGGAGATCAGAGACCCCGTATTTTATCAATAAAGATTTAAATTTTATCGAAATAATTTTAATATTATGGTGTGAATTTGAGATAAATATTATAGTTGTGGGTAGTATTTATAAATTTTGCAAAGTATGCAAGTGGTTATATTATATTCGATTGGTCGTGGAATATTCGGTTTAGCGAGGGAATATTCGTAACAACTACTCAATCATTGGTGGACCCCATTAATGTAATTATTGTTTGATTGATTGAAAACGCACAAAAATATTTTATTGAAATAACGGCGGAAGTTTTACCGTGCATTCTTGTTGAACTACTTTCCGGTAGTAAAAGTACAAAGAATACGTGTGGTTGCGTAGAAAGACACCAGTATTTGATTATTAATCTTTATGTGAGAAGTCACCGGTTTGATTCCATTATCATCGATTAATAATATGAATTATTATAATGATAATGACGCTTTTGTTTTATTCAGATTATTAACGTAATAAAACAGAAACATCTTTTATATAAAAAATGTAATACTTTATTAAAGTTATTCTATAAATGTAATATATTATATTTTATTACGCATAGTGTTGCATAAGATTTTGCATAGTGTTTGCGTAGTAAAAATGTTTTATATGAATAGAATATATTATATTTTATTTAAAAGATTTTTCTTTAAATATGGACCGTCAGATTAAAGTAAGTCAATCTGACTGCTCAAATGGATTAGTTACTATGCATTCCATTTTCCTATAAATAAGCTCATTCCTTCATTATTTTCTTACTTAATTCAATTTGAAACTCTGAGAGAGGTTTATGAGAGAAGCTATAGAGAAAATCTATAGAGAGAAGAAGAAGAGTATTCTGTACTTCACTACTTTGATATCCAAAGTGTCTTTTACGGAAATGAGAACATACCGGGACGAGCCTGGGGACGGAGTAATGGTCCGGAGGATAAGATTAGTAGTCCTCACTATTCTGTGAAATAGTGTGATAATAGTTGTAATGAGGACTCCTTTTGAGTTTGTATAATATCTAGTAGACAATATTTGTATTCAAACTCACGCTTTATGTCGTATTGCATACCTTACGCTTAGGTTAAGAAGTTGTATTTGAATTTATGTACCACGTAAGTGGCGACCCCAAGAGATGGGTGACGATACCTAATTTTGGGGCGTCACAAGATTGCACCAATTATTGAAGGCACTACTCAATAATGGTTACAAGAATTATTGCTCAAAAGATTTCATTGAGTTAATAATTGTCAAGTTGATATTTTATATTCACGTTGTTTCAATAATTGTCATTACACAAAGATTTTTCATTATCGAAGCAATAATTCATATTATCTCAATAATATTATTAGATAACATTATTGGCAATGTCTAGAAAGTTCTCGTCTAAGGAGAGGTTTGGTCACCTAATTGCGCGCCAAGAAGAAGAAATTCTTATTGAAAGCCCCTCTTCCTCACAGAACCGCCACGGTTGTCAATATTGTGATTCTGTAATATTATTTGTGAATAATTAATTATTGATTCATATATTGAGGAAAATATTAATTTTATGTGGATATAGATGGAAAAAATTTTTAATGTGACAATTGTTGAAAATTGAAATTTTATCTTTTCTCGATAAAATAATTCATTTAAATATATTATTATATTTTAATAATATAATAATGGTGATATTTTTACAACGAATGTGGGATATATGAGTATACGAGGAGAAAAAGAGTATTTTTGTTACAATAAATGTTTAAAACATGTTAAACATGTTGGTGGACCCCATTTATCGAATCGAAATTTGATTATAACTTTTTTAATAAATCGCCTGCTTGTGGATTTCGGTCAATTTCTATTTGGAATTTAGAAAACTTTCTTCCGCAAAGTTGTAGAGAATTGAATTTCCTATAAAAACTCGCAAGATTCGAATTTTCTGATAAAAAGGCTATTTATTATGAATTATCAAAGTTCAAGTCTCAAAATAATTAATTTTTGGAAGTTTTAATTATTTTTATTATGAAAAACGTTTTTGTCATTAAAGGTGGGTCTTGCATGTGATGTAAATGCTGAATTCAGATCCTTAAAAGTGGGCGTAGGAATTTGTAATATTAATATTAATATTTTATTAAATTTTCTGCTTTTTGGTGTTCTAAGCAATTTCACTATAAATAAAGGTCTTGGGTTAGAATTGAAAATCACACCGTAAATCAAGTTTTCTCTCTATATTATCGAGCGATTCTTGTGAGTATTTTGAGTATACTTTGAGTATTGCTATACTGGTCAAGTCCAAGTCATAGCCTATATCCCAAGTGTTTCAAATTTAAGAATCTTGATCTTTCGAGGTAAGGAATGTTAATTTCTTCTCAAATGATATTATTTCTTCAATATCATTATCTTTGAAATATTGGTTGGAACTTTTATCAAATTTAGAACTTTTTATGTCGGGGTTACTATTCATGAGTTACTTATTCACGAAGTTACTATTCACGAAGTTACTATTCACGAAGTACTATTCAGCTAAGCGTGAAGATGTTTTTGTGGAATTTCTATCTTTTGGTGTCGAGTTATTATTCACGTGATACCAAGACTATTCACATATACTGACACTATTCAATAGAAAAATAAAATTTCTTCTTTTTTGTCCAAAATATCTATTCTGGATACTAGCTTTGATTGTATCCATGTTTTTGATCATTCTTGAATTTTACACCACTATGATTATTTTTGAGGTATCTTTTGAACATGGATAAAACAAAGTACTGAATCCTTAATCCTAAATCCTTAATCCTTGTCATTTTGTTTCACTGGATTCGCTTTTTTAAAAAATATTTTCATCATCCTCGCCTTAAATGATGATATTATTGAATATCTTTGGCCCGTAGTGCAAAGATGAATGATTTCTGAAGAATATCTTTTGCCCAGTAGTCTGAAAGATGAACAGTGTTTAGATGAACACGACCAATCGATGAATATCTTTGGCCAGTAGTGCAAAGATGAATATTTGATTCCGTATGTATATTGATTGATGTTACAGGATAAAAGATGACGATGAACTTTTAAATTCATACATAGAAGATAGTAGTTTGCATTCTCTACCTAACTCTTCTAATGAATTATTATTTCATTGCGAATATTGATTTAAAATTTGTTGTCTATCAGATTCTATTAGATTTTTCCTCATTGAAGACTAACGATAATTTGTTGTATATTATCTTAGTCATAATAATATTCTTTACCGAAATAGTTGAGCTCACCCTTTTCCTTTTTGTTCCATTTTTCTTCTCGGGAGGCGAGAATATAAGCGATGTACAGTCGGGGTATGGAATGAAGGTTCTAGAGAGAGTTGTTTGGTAGTCCTCACCATTTTTGTAAAATAATGTATCAATAAATGTGATGAGGATTTATTTGAAAGATAGATATTGCTCTGAAGATAATATTTGTATTTAAACTCACAGTTTTACTGTTGTAATAATAAAGTTGTAGTTGTTTCTGTACCATGTATTGACAACTCAGAATGGGTGATGTATACCTATTTTGGGGGCGTCACAATAATGTTTGCAATTGATTTGATTGATCTGATATTTGTGTTGTCAATCATGTTTAATTAAAATTTTTGGTGAGTTTTCGATTGGAAAGTTTGTGTTTAGATTAGAGCTATTCACGTTTCTTATATCAACAGTAAGAAACTGGGTTTATTTCTTAATTTGATTATTTAGTATCTTCATTTTAAGTCTGTATTTTGGTTTTGTTAATATTATAAATAAACACAAACATGTAAGTATACATGTAAATGATGAGGACATGAGGTATTTTATTGGTATGGCTTGTAGAGTTTTGGTTCTAATCCACACTCCCGAGTCCCGTGTACAAATTTACTTTTTAATTGTTGCCTTTATTTAGTACAAATTTACTCTTTTAGACTTATTCGTTTTAAATGTGTTATGGTCTTTTTTTTTTTTTTTTTTTTTTTGACTTATCTCTAATCCGATTATACTATTTGATCATCGCACAATAATATATTATTTTTTTATTATATTTTAATTTATTAATTATACGCACATATTTATTATTAAAAATTTAAATAATTTCACCGCAAGACGAGGGTTTTTATCTAATTTTCATATAAAGGGCCGAACTTTGGCTTTACTTATTATAAAGGAAGAATTTATAAGTCATTTTGACCGACTTATAAATTATGTAGATAGATAAATTACAAAAGAAAAATGGACGTTGGTGAGCTACGCGAACTTTGGGTTTTATAAATCAAAGTAGGTGTACCTAATCGGCTTATCTAGGCGACACCACATTTATTGAAAAGTCTATTTCCGCTACCCTACTTATCAAAATATGAAACATAAATTTTGGTCTAAAAAATTAAACTTAAAATTTAAAATAAATTTATTCTCGCGAATAAATTAATTATACTGTCCAATTATTTACGAGAGGTCCAATTTTTTTATCCAAAACCCATGTCCAGTCCGCGTAGAATCACTCAAAAATGAAATCAATGCCCTCAAATTCTTTGATTCTTACGCTAACATCCACCTTCGTATCTATCCATCTCCCTTTTAATATTTTTTTTAAAAAATAATGCTTTTATTAAACTTTTTCTAAAAATTAATATTAGAAGAATTTATTGTCATCAAATTTGAGTTTTACAAATATATTAAATTACTTTTATATTATAAAACAGATGCAGTATAACTGTATAAACTTCATTCATATTTTAAGAATAACTACCAATAATAACAGTGGTACTAGTTGCCCACCAGCACAAAAGAAAAAAAAATACTACCACATGAGACCAGACGTGAGTGCTACTTTAATTGTACACTAACATATAGAAAGAGCATGCAAGTTCTATTGTTTGAGTTAAATCCATATATTTAATTGATATTTTCGTCAATTTAGATATTTTTTAAATTTAGAATTAATAGAATTTATTTAAATTAAAAAATATCCATAAATAAAAATTAATATTTTTACAAAATCGATTTTTTATTCATCATAATTGTAATTATATGGGCTTA
This sequence comes from Panax quinquefolius, assembly GCA_020205615.1. Classification (NCBI taxonomy): domain Eukaryota; kingdom Viridiplantae; phylum Streptophyta; class Magnoliopsida; order Apiales; family Araliaceae; genus Panax; species Panax quinquefolius. The sequence goes on along the minus strand of CM035170.1, from coordinate 100,993,478 downwards.
AATTAAATAAATTAATGCTAATTATGGAGTTCTGATTGTAAACTTTTTAATACACGGCCAATTTTCTACCGTCTATTAATTAAAATTTTAATCACATAGTATTATTTTTAAAAGAAAAAAAATAATAATAAAAAATTCCACCCGCCTCGTAACCTGGATAAAGATTCATGCCTTGTACGCGCACTTTTTCCTTCCTCACTCATACGCTTTCATCTCTCTCTTTATCTGTCTTCTGTCGGTGTTCAGATTTTCTTCCGTTTCTGTGCGCCTTTATCCTTTTGCCAGTTAGGGTTTGTTCAGATCCGGAAACTCCGCTGATAAACACAGAGATATAATTCATACACAAATAATAAGAATAATATTCTAGTTTTTCTTTTCTAAATTTGGAACTAAGATGCAAGAGCTTGATGCGAGCCGAGTAATGTTGTTGATGTTTCTGTGATTATTGCTGGTGGGCCGAAGAAGAAATACGCCGTCGTTTCAGTGAACAAAGAGCAGAAGAATTGTATGAGTGATTATTTGGTTAGGTTTAATTCTTTAGGCTTCTTTGTGAAAGGTTCGAGGAGAGAGACGAATAAGGTGGGATTGTTCTTTTGTTATCCGAAGTCGAGGTCTTTGGGGCAAATGTGGCTAAATCATTTTTAAGATTAATTAATTCAGTATCTCTTTTTATTGATTAGTCTGAGAAATCTTTAATTCGACTGCTTGAAATCTGTTTCTGCTGAATTGGCTGCCAAATTACACTAAACAATGCAGCAAGATCACCGAAAGAAAGTGAGTTTTTGATTTATTGCCCTTCTAATTTATGTTTTTATGTTCATAATCTTATTTGGGCAGTGAATTGTTAGTTTTACTTCTAAATATTCATTTCTTAATATACTACCCAAATTTGCAATTTTTAAAATTAAAAGTTACTAAAATCTATATATTCAGCCACATATTTAACATTTGACTGCCAAATATACAATCTACATTCAACTTTTGAATGCAAAAAAGAAATGGCTATGTTTTTAGGGACAACTCATAAGAAATTTGGTCTTCTCTTTGATGCTCTGAGATTTATCATTCTGGGAAATTGGTGAACCCAAAAATTAATAGCTTTACTTGTTTTTTTATGTTGTATATATATAAAGTGCACAAGCATTATGGGTTATTTGTTCTCTTTAACTCTTAATATTCTTTAGTGCCATCAGTATGGATTATTTTGTTTACTTCTTTAGTAGAATAGGATTTGGTTCTGTGAAGTAGTTCTCAACCCCTTAAATATATGTTTTTGCCATGTAATCATTGTTTTTATTTTCAATATGAACTTATTTTCCATTTGAAATCTATGTTTTAAAAAATTTGTATTTTATAAGTTTTATATAATCTGTATATCGTTTATCCTTCAGAAAATTCTTTGTTCTTTATTGTCAGCCATATTATTTTTAATTTGACCTTATCATGTGTGCATGGCTATAAGAGGATCCAATTTCAATGGCATGAGAAAATTTGGCCTTTTGTTTCTTCTAGTTGGTCCTATGCTTTTGATATTTTAGTTATTTGCTCCTACAGTAAGTATTGTTATCTGTTAGCATACAGTTGGAAATATGATAAATCCTATTGACTGTAGTATGGAAAAAGTTTTTTTAGATGTACTAGCTTCACAATATAAGGTGATAACTGATAAGGATAAGGGGAAGAAATTGCTTTCATGTGGTATTTGCTGGAGATTGGTTATGTTCATATTCTAAATCAATAAATAACTTGACTTGGTGCTCCTATGTTGCAGAGTTCCACGGAGATGGATTTTTTCTCAGAATATGGTGATGCCAGTCGATACAAAATTCAGGAGGTTATCGGGAAGGGAAGCTATGGTGTTGTTTGCTCAGCCATTGATACCCATACCGGTGAGAAAGTAGCAATAAAGAAAATACATGATATTTTTGAACATCTCTCTGATGCTGCTAGAATTCTTCGCGAGATAAAGCTGCTCAGGCTGTTACGACATCCAGACATTGTGGAGATTAAGCACATTATGCTTCCTCCATCCAGAAGAGATTTTAAAGATATTTATGTTGTTTTCGAGCTCATGGAGTCAGACCTTCACCAAGTCATTAAAGCCAATGATGACTTGACGAAAGAGCACTATCAGTTCTTTCTTTACCAGTTGCTTCGTGCTCTAAAGTATATTCACACAGGTAATTGTCACTAGTCATTGGTCTTTAAATTGAAGTTGACATTGTTGATGGATCAGTAGCACTATGAGTTGCATATCTATTTATATGTTAGAAGTTGCTGTCAAATATTTTAATATGAGCACCATGTGTAACTGTGATTCTGTTCAGTTTTACGGTTGGAAGTTATTAATCTGATGGTTAACAATTTTGATGCGAAGAAATGTCTACCAATTTAGATTTGAAACCAAAAAATATTTTGGCAAATGCAAATTGTAAACTTAAAATTTGTGATTTTGGCTTGGCGAGAGTTGCATTCAATGATACACCTACTACTATATTTTGGACGGTATGTGATTTAGAACCATGATACATGAATTTTCAACTTTCACTCGTTCACTTTTATACATATGTTTTTGAATTATACTGTATGGACTATATGAGTCATTATTAACTTTTACAGTGATGTTTTATAGGATTATGTTGCTACAAGATGGTATAGAGCTCCAGAATTATGTGGTTCTTTTTTCTCTAAGGTATGGTTTACGTACTGTGTCTGGATATTTATGTTATCAGTTCTTATGTTGAGCTATAGAGATTAATACAAAACACCTTGTGGTTTAACCCTTTTTAGCTTATAAACCCTGTGGAATTCTTTTTAACACATTGGACCATACATCTATTTAGTTGAACTGCCAAGTGAAAATCAAGTTCAAGATTGATGAGATATTTTATAAAGTTAAATGTTGAAGTGGTTAATTTATGTTACTCTTTCCATATATCGACTCACAGTTATCAGCTAAATAGTCAATACTAGTGCCACCCAGTACTTTGTTGGACAATAAATAATGTTTCATGGCAGTTATGCATATATACTTTGTTGGAGAATAAATAATGTGTCAAGAGGAACACTGTAAATTTTTTGCTATATAAGTTATTGTCTCGTGCACTAGAACTTTTAAATTTCTTGCACCTTTCAAAAACATGTTTGTAGTTCCTTTTTGTTAAGATAAATATAAAAATCTCATACTTCTGCTAATGATTTGATTTTGCGATGAATTTGGATGCAGTATACACCTGCAATTGATATATGGAGTATAGGCTGCATTTTTGCGGAGGTTTTAACGGGGAAGCCACTATTTCCTGGAAAAAATGTCGTTCACCAGCTGGATTTGATGACAGATCTGCTAGGGACACCTTCAATTGACACCATTTCTAGGGTATGTTTCTTACCCCTTAACTTTCTTTTTGATCATATTGCTAAAGTCTATAATTATCCTCCCAACCTCTGCAAACTTGCTTGGGTATCAACTTTCTTGTTTATTCATTCAGGTTCGAAATGAAAAGGCCAGGAGATACCTTACTACCATGAGGAAGAAGCAACCTGTTCCTTTGGGGCAGAAGTTTCATAATGCAGATCCTTTGGCATTGCGACTATTAGAAAAGCTACTTGCTTTTGATCCAAAAGATCGGCCAACTGCTGAAGAGGTTTGTCATGGCATACTAGATACATCTGTCCTTAGCCATATGTACAAGTACCGAGAGTCGTTATCATTTCTGATACTCTTCTATACTCTAATATTTTCTGGATTGTAGTTGGATAAGTGTTCAACATTATATTCTGTCCTTTATGTAATCAGGCACTGGCGGATCCTTACTTCAAGGGACTTGCCAAAGCCGATAGAGAACCGTCTTGCCAGCAAATTTCAAAGGTGGAGTTTGAATTTGAGAGGCGAAGGGTTACAAAGGAAGACATTCGGGAATTAATTTTCCGTGAGATACTTGAATACCATCCTCAATTGCTCAAAGATTACGTTAATGGAACAGAAAGAACCAATTTTCTCTACCCAAGGTAGGTTATGATGCTTTTAGTTATTTCTCATGGATAAATTCTCTCATCGTTTAATTATCTGTATGCTAACTTCTCCTTATTTGTTTTGTATTATTGTATATATTTATGTAGTGCTGTGGACCAGTTCAGGAAACAGTTTGCTCATCTTGAAGAAAGTAGTGGTAAAAGTGGGCCGGTGATTCCGCTAGAAAGAAAGCATGCATCTCTCCCTAGGTAGATCTAAATCTCAGTACCTTTTTCTATTTTTAGGTGAAGTGGAGTGAAGGTGCTGGTTGATGTCCAGGTTTTGGGTTGAATTCCTTTGATGGTACACGTTTTAAATCCGTTTATTTTACAAGGCAATGAAAGGACTGAACGTAAATAGTGCACAGCAGATTGGCAGTCCATGATGGGTGCATTGATGGTGAACAGTTTAGTCTCGACTCTTGAGTCCCTTAAAAAAAAGAGATTGTGGGTCTGAGTGACATAAGCTGCCGTTTTTTTGACTCAAATTAATCCACAAATTAGTAAATTTTGTGCTTATCTCGCTAATTAGCAAGTTAAGTGCGGTTCACTGATTTTTGTACTGAATTTGGTCACCATTGTTGAATGTATGATAGGGTGGTGGATCAGATTATGGTGGCAGAATCGTCCAGTCAAACTATACATATTTGTTCCTAGTTCGTCTTAAAAGCTTTTGCTTTCAGAGAATAGCAACTAAAACTTCTACTTATACGTACTATGGTGTGAATCAAGAGATATGGCACTGAGTTTCATAGGGGGGAAAATGATGTAAAGCTATGGTCGTCTGATCTTTCTCATTAGTCTATTTTTCAGAGTTTAGCCTACTTTTTTTTACAGACGAGTAGCCTTTTTGTTTGTTTTGTTCTTTTTCAGTAATGAAATTTCCGTTTTCATTAGCTTTTGACTATTGAGTTCTTGTTCCTGGTGATTTTCTGATTAATTTTGTTCCATTTACCTTTGCAGGTCTACAATTGTACATTCAAATATGATCCCTCCTAAAGAGCAGGCGCACGCTGCCACATTGAAAGATTGGCAACTTACAGAAGATGCATGCAATAAGCACTCCAGAGATGGGGATGGAATTCCTGGCTGTCTGTCCAGAACCTCACAGGCACCACAACGGATTACACTGGGTATTCTAAACTTGTTTTAAAAGTAATTATGGTTTATGCTGTTGAAGTTGTTAATTTTAGCTAAATGTACACAGTTGTTTGCTATTCAGCTAAACCAGGAAGAGTTGTGGGGCCACTCCCACCTTATGAGAATGGAAATCTCATTAAACAAGTATATGATCCTAGAACGCTGGTGAGAAATGCAGTCATCCCTCCGCAGGTTGTTCATCCGGCATGCTGCCACCGACGGAACGGCACAGTTAAGCAAGAAAGATGTATGGAGATGGAGAGGGACTCGTCTTCACAAGCTAAACAAGTCCCTCAATTTGGCATGGCTGCCAAACTTGGCCCGGATATAGCCATAAACATAGACACAAATCCATTTTACATGACGCGGGCAGGAGTGACAAAGTTGGATCATGTTGATGAAAGGATTGCACTTGACACAAACCTGTTGCAGGCAAGAAGTGAATATGGTGGAATCGGTGCAGCTGCAGCTGCTCACAGAAAAGTTGGGGCTGTTCAGTTTGGTATGTCGAGAATGTACTAGAAAAGGCCTCTTGTCTGGATCCATGTGTACATACATAAATGGGAGGGGTGGGGGATGTTTTGTGGATCAAAGCTATAGAGTAAAAGTGTTGTAGATACATATCAGTGAGAGTTTACTTCAAGTTTCACATATTTAAATTCTCCCTGTTGGTGTGTGTATATGGGATGGGATGGGGTCTTGGGGGAGAGTTTTAATACTCGAAAAGGAACTCAGTTCTGGAGTGAAACCACCTCCCTCTTTAGTTTTGTTCTTTCCTGTTTAGTCTTGCTGATAGGATTTGAGCCTAACCACTATAATTGAAAAAAAGTGAATAAATTCTGAATGTCTTGCGTCACGATGCTGTACTTTGTATATCTGGTAGGAGGATGTTTTTATTTGGGTTTGGATGATGTTTGTCTTTGAAACCAAACAGTCCACATGGTTATTACTGTAAATGTCTTTTTCTTTCCTCTTTGTGATGGATTAGATCAGGTAGTAGAAGATGAACACGTGGGGTCACAGAAATAAAGTAGGGCCAAGGCCAAACAATCATTTCATTAACCAGCGTGCCGTACAATGGACGTACACGACATCCACTTATTTACCCATGGCCATGAACATTGCTTAATTATCTACGGCAGGTCACACGTGAAACCCACCAAGAATTATGTCCTCGCCATTAAGTAACTATTCAGAGTCTTAAATTTATATTATTAGTAAAGTTAAATCTAGGAAAAGATTTTCGTTTGTACTAAAATTTATAGATATATGTTTACCCCTGAGTTGTAAATTTAATAGTGTTACTAATAAAATTATGATACAAATTTAAACATCTCTTCTCATTTTATAATATTATTAATAAAATGATTCTTTTATAATTTTTTTGTTGAACAGTATGTACTATTAGTATATTTGGATATTGTGCCCTTTTTGTTGGTCAATGCAAAATTCATGGCATATTGCCAAAAATAACAGTACTTTATTTCTATAATAATTAAATTAAGGTGCATCAAATAATATTCTCCCACTTGATGAAAAAAATGTGTAAACTAAACTAGTAAATAAGTTTAAAATTGCATTATAAGAATCTGCAACATAATATACAAAATTTTGAAGTAGTTGAATATTTAAGACAAAGAATATGAGATTTTTCTATAGGCCTCTAGCTATATATCACCTTTAATCTTAAGAAATTTTTTGTGTCAATTGAAATACATATTATTACTATAATTCTTAATTAATTAATAAATTAGATAAATATAAATTTGGTTGATGCGTCCCTAGTTTTAGTATGTTAAGAAAGATCAAAATATCAAAATATACAGTTCATTATAGTATTCAATAAATGCAATTATTTTTTTTTAAAAAAAATCTTATGATTATCAAAATAAACTTAAAACTCCCCTTATAAATCAATACCAGACAAAACTTATTTACCAATTTATTTATCTTTTTTTTATTTAAATAGAAAATTTGTATAAATAAAATTTATGTCGTTTCATTTATAATTACATCATGTAACTTGGTTGAATAGTTTCTTAGTTACGAGACTGAGGTTAAATCTCGACGGAAAGCGAATTTTTACACAGTAGTTCAAATCTTGTCCCTAATTTTTACACAGGATAATCAATGCCCAGTTGTCACATAAAAGTTTGTTATACAAATTTTTTTTATAATAGAGAGTTAATTTTGCATTGACCAACAAGAAGGGACACAATATCCAAATATATTGAGATTACAAAGTTACTTTTGCATTTTACTCTATCCATAACCTAATACATTTATTCCATAATAAATAATAGTAACACATTATTTATTATCATATAGTTCACATTAAAAAAAAATTAAAGATACATTTTAATTTTTTAAGTTAATTTATGAAATCTTTAAAATGTAAGAAATTAGTAATAAATCAATAAAATGTTTCTCTGTCATTTGGTTCTAGGTCATACTCCGTATTTATTACTCCCTCCGTCCCAGGATAAAAGTCCTGGTAGACTTTTTATGCATATTAAAAAGAGGAATAAAATGACAAAATTATCCATAATAATGTCATTAAATATGGAGAAAGAATTAGAATAAGAAAAGTATGAGATATTTAATGCTACGGGCATAATAAGAAAAAATGTGTAAAAGTTTAGTTATTAAAAGAAAATGAACATTTAACATGGAACAACCCAAAATAGTAATAAGGACTTTTATCCTGGGACGGAGGGAGTAGTAGAATATTCATGTGAGAGAGGATCAAATAAAAATATTAAATATATATATAAAAATATTAGTTTTCTATGGACGGATGGATGGAGTATGTAGTGCGTGGAAGAAACAGAAGATTTGATATCTCTGATCACATGGAGTTGTGGACTCCCAAATGCCCAACAATGCCTCCAAATCACAAATCTGAAAATCATCATTTAAATAACGTCAACACAATAATAATTATATACTACTCTTTCCGTTATTAAAAAATTAAATTTATTTTAAAATATTTATCGTTTATCAATTTTTGAGGAGAATAAATTATTTATTTTTCTATATTACCCTTACCTTCTCTTATTGTTCTAAAAAAATCTCTCCCTTATAATAGTTTTCAATTTTCCATAAAGAGGTAGTGATAACACAATAATCTCAGAATTTGCAAGTTTACCGACTTTTGATAGTATTAAATAACTTTCTTAATTCATGTGTCAAAATTTTAAATGACAACCTTTTAGGAACGGAAATAGTAATATTTGAATTTCGCTGAGATTCCAAATCTCTCCATTTCTCTCGCACAGTATTACTATTACACACAAAATCACAGAAAATACAAAGAATCCAAACCACCGACTGGTTTCCTTCTTGGAAACATCACCCCCCCACCCCCCCCACCCCACCCCACCCCACCCTTATAGTAAGTTCATAGCTCCATCACCACCACCATCAATGGCTCTTGTGGGGCTCTAGGTCGGACTCCTCTCCCCCCTCCAAATTAGCAGTAACATGCATGAGGCTGACAATTTTTGTTTTTGGATCATGTAAAGAATTTGGAACATTAACAGTTGAATATATTCAACAAAAATTATATATCTTTTCTCATCAACTCTTATATAAAAGAAACTGATATTTCTCCATGCATGAGTTTAGGTCATGTAAAAATATTATAGTTTCATGCGAAACGATTTCAATAATTAATTAAGAGTTAATTAAGTTAATTAGTCTTGGAGTTAACTCGATCGGTTGGTATCTTCTTCTCATCTCGATCTCACGCAGATAACAATTGGATTGATCTCTGTTTTCTCTCACCATCGCCCAACATCACTATATATAACCCAAATCATTGGCATCACCTTCAACCCCAGACCACCAAAATCCTATCGTACGAGCAGAAGAAAACATGAGGCAAGTTTCAGTTCTGAGGGTCGACGGACAATTACATCATCTTCTATCGACGGCTATGGTTTTTTTTTTTTATTATCTTCTTCTGAGTTTGTGGTGAAGATGTCGATGGCCATGCATGATCTCTCAGTTTCCCTTCTCTCCCTATATATATATATATTCCCTTTGTTTGGCTCCTCTTTCTAATTCTATATATACGCAATCTGATGTTCTTAATTTCTTGGTAATCAGAAGAAAAATGGCTACTAGAGCACCCATTAGAGGGATAAACATGGCGTACGTACGTCCACACCATCTGCGCTTCACTTCAGTCGATTTTTCAGAACAACTTTTGGTAATTTTTTGAATTAATACTAGTATGATCAATGTTCCGAGTTCTTAATTAATTAAGCTGTAATTTAATGGGTGTCTCTCAATTGATGACATTGAATTAATAGTATTGTGGATTAATATTTGGAGGGTATAAATCGAGAACATTGATTTATAATTAAAGGCCAATTTGTACAACGATAATATCGAGGCTGGCTCAGAATTGTGATGCCAAAACCAACTTGGCTCCATCCTTTCGTAGTATACTACCACTCCTAGCTAGCAATTTTTAGTATTTATTTATTTTAAATGTAGATTTTTGTTATCTCAAGGCCCACAATTGGTAATTTGGTAGTATTTGGCCCCTCTTATTATTGTTAACATATACTATTGTCAATGTGTACATTATGCTCTCTTTAACTGCTGATTTTTTTTTTTGTTGGAATTTCTTTTAGCCTATTTTTAACCCCCACACACTGAGAGGCATAAACTTTACGTAGTGGGTGTGATTTGAGTAAAAATGGGGGCAAATTAGATATAAAATTCCTAGGTGTGTAAATAATTTCACATTTATTTACAATTTCATATTTATAAATAATCTATTGAATCAAAAAGAAATTTATGTCAAGTAAATTAAATATGATATATATATATAAATGATATTTTTATCTAAAGTTATTATTAATTAAAAATGATAACTAATTTTTCAAAAGAAAAGAGAATTAGTAAAAAGGTTTATAAATGTCGGTTTAAAAAGGTGTTTTTGTTTTTTAATATTTGTTGTTATAGAATTTTAAGTAAGTATTAATATTTAATTTTCATTATTATTATCTCAATATTAAATATAACTAATACAACTATTTTTTTATCCAGAGACGAATATTTATATAAAAATAATAGGATAATTATAATTATTTATTGATATAAATAGGAATTTATTTATTTATTGGGAAGGGGAAGCACATGGGAGGCGGTAGGTTCAAGAAAATCATGTGATTGCATGTGCCTTTTCCCGTTTGTTTTTCAAGTGTGGCACCCACTTGCATTGCACCACTATCTTTTCCCCCCTCCCACACCCACACCTGATCCCATTGCTACTACTGCATACCAATCCACCACAGTCCTTTGCCGCGTGAAACCTAGTTTAGACTCCAAACAAACGAACCAACATTAGTATATATAACCGGAGCCGGAGGAGTGAAAATTAAGGTAGTACGTAGTGATGTGGATGCACTCTCTTAGGTAGCGAGTTGGTTGGTAATATAGATTAGTATTGGTAGTACGTAATAGTATTACCAGTTACCACCTCTCTCATCAATCCATATACTACTACTATTTCTTTATTTATTCTCAGGGGATTGGGAAGCCAAAAGTAGGTAGGGCCCCAGCTTCGTTGGCATTTGACATTTCTTTCTATCTATCTATCTATCTATCTATCTATCTATATTTTGACACTATTCACTACTACCCCCATTCCACCGCTAGACTAGATCGATTCTCTTCAGCAGCAGCAGCAGCAGCAGCAGGATGAGGAGTGAGATGATGGGTAATGCTGCGCTAGACGTTAATGAAGAATGTTTGTCAAGCTCTATTGGAATAGGGCGGCCGCCGGAGTCGAAGCACCGGAAAAGAAAAAGAAGAATTAATAAAGATTTAAGGGAGGATGAGGAGGATCAAGTAGTTATAGGTAGTAGTGGTAGTAGTGATGAGAAGGAAGATGTAGAGAAAAAGATAATGGCATTGCAGCAGATTGTCCCAGGAGGCGAGTCACTTGACAATGTTGACAATCTTTTCGAAACCACTGCTGCTTACATTTTGGATTTGCAAAATCAAGTCAAGGCCATGAAACTCCTTGCTAACTTTTTTGACCTCCTTCAAAAACACAAGACCAAGCTTGGAGGTAATTGATCCATAACTATTTACCAGTACGTAGTAATTCTCTCTACTACTCCCATCCCATCCCATCCGATCCATTAATGGGTACGTACTGCAGGCTGCATTTAATTAATATATATTTTGTTTCCACCCCATGGGATATATGATAATGGTAATGTCACCGGTTTCAAATTTTTTATCACAAAATAATGTGTTCATCGTAGCATTAACAACTACGTTTGATCTTATTCAATCACACATTATTTGAAATAAAAAATTTAAGACTCTTGACATTATCTTAACCGAATTAATCTCTCCTTCCTACCTTTGATATTGGTACTTGACTAGCTAGGAAGATTATTTTTTTTGTTTTTTTTCCCATTTCTTCATGTTGTTAATTTTTCATTTTTATCTTAATTAGTTTCCAACAAGTATATATAGAGAGGTTTCAGTTTTATTTCTGGTAATGACTTTCCAGCTATGATGATATATATATATATATATATATATATATATATATATATATATAAATGCATGTTGTTATAAATTAATTAGTCCATATATTTTTAGCTTATGAATCAAAATTAGTCTCATGTAGTATATTTTTACATGGAATGGAATGAAGACGATAGATAGATAAATGTAGCTACATAACAAATTGAGTATATATATATATATAGAGTATATATATATATATATATATATATATATATATATATATATATATACACACATTTTCTTCTTAGAAGTTGCAAATTCTGCAGAATTCATGATAAGTTGATTTTGTTTGGTTTAGACACAAGTTGCAATTGAGTTAATTAATTGGTCCACATATATAATAAATGGTAATTTGTCTGTTGTACTACAAGCAATTTTCCAAAAATAGGTACTACAATTTGTATTCCATATATATATATATATATATATATATATATATATATATATATATATGACAACAATATATTGAAAAGGAAAAAAAAAAGGAAAAAATCTTTAAAAGAGATCTTCCATCTTATTACCTTTTTACTTTGGAAACGATCATTTGGGCCATGGGGAAAAGGGGTCAAGCACATGACTTGTCTTTGAACGGATTTGATGGGATTTGGGAGGAAGGAAGGATATGTGGGTACTGCTTTGAGTTCATCACATGATTCTGCACAAAAGATGATCTTCTTGGTACAAAAATAATGTTTCAAATTTATATATATATATATATATATTAAGTTCTATTATTTAAAAATTTGATAAAAGAAGAACTGGAGTTGACTCGATTTATTATATACCTTAATAATATGATTTAAATATTTGATTTTATCCTTTTAATGTGGATTTTAAGAAATGCAAGCTCAGAGTTTTCAACATGTTTTATTTGAAAGATTAATATCCTGAGTGAAACTTTGAAAATTAACAAACTAAATGAAACTTGAATATATTAATATTTTTATGCTACTAAATAAGCTGGTTCAGGCACAAGCTTATATATAATATATATAAATTCTTTTTCTAAACTAAAATCAATTTTGAATTTGATTAGTTATAATTATTGTATATATCCAAATTTTAATTAAGTTATAATAAAATACTATTAATTTTAAATTAAATAGTCCAGAATTGATGTATGTTCATTATTAGTTAAAATAATCTCATTTTATTTTTTTTTTCAGAATAATTAAAAGACTGCTGAGAAATGCTTTTGAACTATTAGTCAAAATAATAATGTTTTAAACTAAATTTAAACTATATACATCAAAAAACAATATATTAATTAGCTTATATACATTTTGGAAAAAACTTAACATTGACTAGATTTATAAACTTATTTTCAATCTCGATTAAAACTCTATTACTTTCCGATTTAAAATTCTTTTCTAAAATTAAACTTTCGGATTAATACATATTTACAAAAGGTTATTTTATCCTTTTAATGGTCTGTATTTAAATATATCTTTGACTTTTCAGTAATGGAAGCTCAGAGTTTTCAACAAGTTTTATTGGATTTGAAACATTAATTGTCATTTTATATGAAACTTGATATTATGGTTAACAAAAAGATTAAATTACACTGTTTAGTAATATTTAATTAATATTTTTATAATATCAAATAAGCTGGTAAGGCACAATCTTATATATTAAATTAAATAAATTCTTTTTAATATCCCCAACTTTCTTTTAAAAATCAATTTTGAATTAATGACTATCCTCGTCATAACCTAAGAAAAAAAGGAAGATAAATAAAATAGTAGAGGAGGAAGAGAAGGAAATTTGGTAGGGCTCTACAAAAAAAAGAGATGAACAATTAATCACGATATTGAAAGAAACTGATATGTATTTCAAAGTTTTTTTTTCAAATTAGGATTGCGATATAAATCGAATGAGTAAGATTAATTTTGTGATAAAATTGACCTTTTTAAATTAATAATAATTAACATAAATATTTAGATTTTTTTAAACATTGCAATTAGTATTAATTTGTTATGTTTATGGGTTTTATGCACATATATAAAAAAATCAATGAAAGACTTTGACATATAGTTATTCATTAATTTTGCAACAAAAGAATTTGAATTAGTCCCATTTTCATTATGTTAATACTATTGTCCAAAAAAGGCTACATAATTCTATTTACGGAATATTCATATTCAATTCTAAATGAGAGATGACATAATAATAAATATATAAAATTTAAATTATGATTAACGTATAAATTTACATGATAAGATAAAATAAATTACTAAGATAAGAATATTTTCAAAATTTACATTTCATTCGAAATATATACCAGTCGCACATTCTAGGAATTCGTTGAATTCGATCCCACTAGTGAAGTTGAGAAGATAATTTGGACCTCCTCCACAATGGAATGGGCCTTAACATCAGTTTTCCCGATTAAAAGCCCACTATCAGAGGGTGTCCCGTAAACAGATCTGGCTAGTTGTGGCCCACAGCATTATAACACGTGCTCCCAAATTCCTGCGAATCCTTAACCGTCCGTTTGGCACAAGCCAAATGAAATCCCTCTGTTGGATGAAATTCTGACCCACTAATTCCAAACCCTAGTCGAATCAATTCATCATCAAAATATTGTTCTCCCAAATACAAAGGTGGAGCTTCTTTTGTCTGTATCTCGCAAACGCAGAAGAAAAACCTCATTCAATCGCTTAGGGTTCTTTGCTGTCCTAACAAGTGCATTTACTAGCGTTTCTAAACACCCAAACAGTGAATACAATTTCCCCAATTTTAAAAGTTTTGATTATAACCCACTCAATTTGTTTGTTTGTTTGTTTTTTTGCAGGATTTCACGATGTCAGATTCGACGATCATCAACGGCGAATCGTACGACGATCGAACGGTTGAAGTTGAAGATAAAGGCGGCAACGATTCAAAAGTTCCAGCCTTGATGCAGAAGATCGCTGCACTGGAGCAAGAGAAAACCGAATTGGTGCACGAAAACGAAGTAATCAACCAAAGGATGAAGAAACTAAAAGGGGAGATCGAAGCATCGGACACTGAGAAAGAAAAATTGAAGAGCGACACCAAGGCCTTGGACTCGATTGCCGCCAGAGCAGCCGAACTCGAAACGGAGGTGTGCAGGCTTCAGCACGATCTAATTTCCTCAGCCAATGAGGCGGAAGAAGTTAATGCTGAATTAGTGGAAACAAAAAGAGCGGTGGCGGAATTGCGGGAGAGTGATTTAAATAAGGGTTTGAAGTTGGAAGCTATCGAGAAAGAGAGGAATTTGTTGCTGGAAAAGATTACTAAGGATAGTGAGGGTGTTAAGGAATCGAACAGTCGAATCAGTGATTTGGAGAAGAAAATTGAGGCATTGGAGTTAAGAGATAGTAGCTATAAGAGTGAAAAAGTTAGGGTTGAAGAGGAAATGAGAGTGAAGATTGAGGAGAGGGAAGGGCATATAAGAAATTTGCAGAATTTGGTTGAGGAGCTACAAGCAGTGATGGAGAAGTCAAACAAGGAGCGAGAAGAATTGGAGATTGTGAAGAATGAATTGGAAGCGCTTTTGAAGAAATCTGAGAGGAAGGTCAAGGAAATGGAGAATAAGATGGGGTTATTGCACAAGGAGTTGGAAGGGTCTGAGAAAATGATTAGTGGGCTGAAGGAGAAGGCAAGCGAGGATATTAATGGGAAAGATGTGGGTTTAGAGAGGGGAATTGATGATGATGAAGAGAAAGGGTTGATGGGATTAAATCTGGAGTGGCCAGTGGTGGCAGTATCGGCTAGTACTATTGCTCTGGTTGCGGCTGGGTACCTTTGCTACCTGAGGCAAAGGTAAATTTATTAATAGGGGAGTAAGGATGATGAATGTGTTTCAATTTTGGGAGGCTGTGTTTTGTATTTGTGTTGCTTAGGGTTCTAGTCTTTACTATAAATTCGAAGTGTTTGATCTTGGTTGGCACTCGGGAAATATGCGTTTCTATGAAAAACTGCAAACATGATTAATCTTAATTATGCAGTGACTTCTAATTTGACGTCCCATTGTGTTGAATATGATTGATATTGTTGGATGGACATGATAGTCTGGTGTCTTGTATGTTTATACACACAAATGTTTGATAGGATTATCGTGCTTAAGTATGGAGTATAAATTTTGTGTTGATCAGAATGTCATTATACCTTGCAATCCATTTGTAGATTATTGTTGGCTTAACTGTTAGAAGGCTATCTAGCATGGTCATTCATATTATATCGCATTGTGAGGCCACTTTATAGTTTAGAGACGGCTTGAAGCCAACTGATGTTGATGGTAACCAACTAAATTGGTTCTCTGTTTATTTTTTCCAGAGTTTTATTACATTTTGATGATTTGGTTTGGATGCTTATTCTAGTTAGAGTTTATTTATTTATTTATTCATTATTATTATTATTATTATTATTATTATTATTTTTTCTTATTTTAATTCCAATAATAGATGAGTTGAATTGGAGATGATATACATTTTGTAAAATACACTTGGTAAAATCTATCAGAAAGATATAGGAAAAACTTGTAAATTACTAACAATGTAACTTTAAGTCGTGACTTTTTGGGTGAGTTTATGGTGGACCCTAATCCCTATTGGGCAAGATTGAAAGACTTTATTTAGATAGATTTAGTTCAATTGTTTTGAGATTTGACCTAAAGATTTGTTCTAACAAGTCTAGCTTGATGGCAATGCGACATGTAAGGCAGCCAGTGGTATGACTAATTTATAGTAGATGAACGATTTATTAGAGTCATATCTTAACTTTTTTTTAAAAGGGGATGGAGCTAAAATCTGAGGGAATGACTGAATTTTGGAGTAAGATTCTGGTATTTGAGATTGAGGTTATTAATGAAAGTTGGCTATGAATAGGGTTCTTTTGATGAGGGTAGATACCCTTAATTTGCTACTGCAACCGACACTATTGCAATTCCCTACCTTTTGCAGTAATTTTATTTTAGTCTGAATAGAATATTTATTTAGAGTTATCTTCTTTTGTTTAGGGTCCAACCCTTTGACTTTTTGGAGGTTTGAAATTGGTTGGTAATGAGGAAAACCTAGTCCCATAGTCTGAATATTTATTTAGTTAATTCTCCAATTTGACTTTCTGCAGTGTCAAATATGGTTTATATAGGCTGGACCTGATAGGCTGGTATTTATATGTTTATTATACCCAAATATTAGGTTGATTTTTTGGTAGTATCATATAATTTTGGCTAGTCTTCTTCTATGGCTTTGATTGCCGTCGTAGAAGCTACATGTTTAGACACATTTGTGATATTGATAAGATTTTTATCAATGACCTAAATCTCTCCAAGGCATCAAACTCTGGAGTGTGGTCTAGTTCGAAGGATGCAAACCAGACCAAATATTCAGTTGATTTTTCATATATGCATGATGTCGGAACCTAATTTTTGTAGTACATATTATGGTTGAACAAGAAAAATAAAGGGATGGAACCAAATGAGGGAGATAGAGACATAGTTGAGCAGAAGATGGTTGTGGTGTTCGAGAACATATAGGGGATTGGGTAAGGATTATTACCTTGTTTCAAATAATAAAAATCAAAGTAATTTCTAGATTCTCATATAGAGGCTGTAGTTCACTAGGATTGACCTGTTGAAAGCATTTTGTTTCAGACCTGTTGACACTATTTGAATTATAATCCAACAAAAAAGTTGCAAATGTCCTCGCATCACATCACATCACATCACATCACCACCATACAATGTTAATGATTTGAGGATTGAAATTTCTTCTCTTAACCATTTTAAACCTTTTCCTTTTACTAGCGTGTGGTCGAACCAAACCATCATCATTTTAGGGAAACAATGAAGCTGCTGTCCAGCCTAAACTAGTGACTAGTGACTAGTGGCTTGAACGATATTTGAACTTTAACCAACGATATTTCTTTAATTTATAACCAAAATAACGGTCTGGTACTGCAAACAGTGAAAAACACGGATAAATAACAAATAGAAATCTCAGAACTTTGAATTACAATAAACCCTTGGCATTCTACAGGAAGACCTTGAGGAAAACGTTGTGAATCATTAGTTAGTACTACTAGTTACCATCAGTTTCTCCTAGAGGTGGTGCGGTAAATAAACAAAGTAAATGAATTTATTATCATTGCTTTTTTGCTTTTGCTTGTCAATACAAATAATAAAGAATAAAGAATTTATGTGAACGTTGGAGAATTACAAATATATTGGTGAAAATGACCAAAGGCATCTCAGTGTCTTAGAGGAACCTAGAACGCCTGCATTCTACAGGAACGCCTTTAGGAAAGCGTCGTAAATCAGTGCAGTAGTTGTAGACCATGTGCTTCGATTGCACCCACCGCAGCCTATTGCGCCCAGCAGCATCAAGCTCATGAGTCCGCCAGGCCTCGGAATTTTCAGAATTTGTAGAGGTAGTAGTAGTAGAACCACAAGATGATCCGTATGACTTGGCACACCCATTAGCATTGAAATTCCTATAGTAGGCGGTGAATGGAGCTTTTGTCCAATCCGTCTTCAGGCGCCCACCTTGTGTTGCCCAATCATCGGCATTCCAGAGGCTAGCATACACCCTCATGTGTTGGCTCTTGGGAAATGGTACGCCAATCGCTTCGTGGTTGTTGAACACTCTGATTGGATTGTTATCCACCAAGAAACTGAATCACAAAAAAAAAATGTTAATCGGAAGGTAAACATGGACAATGAGACTCATAATTAATTACTTATACTTGGTTGAAGAAATTAAACATAAATTTTGTAAGAGACTAAATATGCATGCGAGGGAAAATAGTAACTACTATTTTTTTTCTGTGTTACTTAATCGTTAGTGCATATAGAAATGATCATTAAATAATAATTACGTACATGATTCGTTGAGGGTTCCAAAGGATGGAGTAGGTGTGGAAGGAAGTAGTTGGGTCGAACCAAAGTTGGAATTGTTGTTCTTTGTCACCTTTGCCTTGAGAATAAACATTGGTGTGAATGGTGTATGGATTCCCAGAAGAGTTTCCGAGGAACTCGAAATCAATTTCATCATGTCCTGCTCCTTGAGAAGATAGCTGCATGATCACCCACAAGCAGACATATAAACTTAAAGCATAAATATAATTCTACGTACGTGCATTAACAGTTGTGCACTTACATAGGAAACTAAGAAAAGAAATAAAAAGTGGGACTTACATAAAAAGTGGTGACAGTGCCAGCAGAGTTGCCGGGGACAAGCTTGAGTTGCATGTCAAACCTTCCGAACAAATACTCATTCTTGGACTGGAATCCTGCACCGGAGGTTTGGTCTAGTGATAAGGTGAGATCCTGACCACCGTTCAAAATCTTAGCGCGCTGGTCACCGCCCCAGGTGATGTCTACGTCTCTGTAGAAATTGGGAGCAGCCATTAATGGAGATGTGGTCATGATGAGTATGGAGAGCACAACAAGTATTAGAGCTGAAGATCTATTATAATGTAAGAAGGATGACATTTTCAGTGCTAATATATTGGCTAATTGCTGCAAAAGGATTAGGAGGGAGAGAAATTATCTTATGATGCTTGAGGTAGGTAGGCATATATGTGAAGAGGATGTCATGTGTATGTATATATAGGTAATAGGTGGGTGGTAGCCCAGTCCAGAGCTCGTTGACCATGCCTCAAAAAGGAAGCATCTAAGACAGACAGAGAGAGAGCTAGTTAGAGAGAACAGATAATGTACAGCTTGTAAACTTAATTAATTTCACTTTAGTCCATTTTGTGATGATCTTTTTGCTTCATAAAAATAGTTATTTCACTTTTAATGATTTTAGTATAAAGTAATACTACTACAATTTTCTCAAATTTATTATCATAATGACATCACTATTAAACTAATCACTTGATAGTTTTAAAAATATATATGAAACAAATATGTATGTTTAAATTTTATAAATAAAATAAAATTATATATTGTGGAAGGGTAAGAGTAGTACTATTTCAGCATAAATAACTCTATGCGGACAGGTAAATTAGATATGATAATTAGATCGGAAGAACAAAAAAATTTATTCCAAATAACAATTAAATAATCTAATTTATTTGTTCGTCATAAATTTCTTTTATTCTTTCAAATTCGAATTACCCGTCCAATTTACAAACTCTTTCAACATATAATTAGTGACAGAAAAAGCGTAGGAACAGGAAAAAAGGAAGAAGCTTCCTTTAGTGGGTGCTAGCTCACCTCTTGTATCCAAAGACATGCCTAACAAGAACAGCTAAGTTCTCTCTTTATTCAAGAATGGTTGGCACAACCCCAAGTCCCCAACCGGCCAGGCCAACCCAACCATCTTTCACGCGTTACCCTTTATTTTATATTATATGTTTATTATGCTCATAGCTACCAAAATTGGATAACAGCCCAATAAAAGGCAGAAGTACCAAACATTGACATAAATAGATACTTGTTCGGTCTCAAATTATAAGATAATTATTAATTTTTAAAAGTTAATTTGGTACATTTTTAAATTTAAAATTGAGATGATTAATTAAATATTAAAAAAAATTAATCTTACAAGGAATAGTACTTTTAAGATAGTTTGTAATATTCATCATTATATTGACTAAAATTAAAGAAATTTATGTTAATTTTAAATTTAAAATTTTTAAAAGTCAATAATGATTTTATTTTTTAAAACGAAGGGAATATGATAAAAAAGATATAGACTTGTTGCTTGTGAGTTGTGACGTACAGAATGTATTATTTGTGACTATTTATATTAAAGAAAGAGATCTTACTATTTAATTTTCTCTTTTGATCTTGCTACAAAGAATTTGTTATTCTTGTGAGTACATTTACAAATTAGGGTTCACATGACCTAATTGAATTGAATGCGCAATTAGGGTTCCACGGCTTCATTAAGAGTGCAAATTAGGGTTCGCATAACCTAATGAAATAAAGACGGAAAAGTTAGAAATAAATGGGCGGGACCTGCGAAAAGCCTCCACGTGTCCCGGCGCGTAAGACTAATGGAGGCTACCGCGTTTTAAATTGATTGAGGATTGGATTGGTGGCTAGAAGACAGCAAGCAATATGGCATTACTCGAAGGACTAAAGGGTATTTCGGAATTTCCACAGAAGGCATGTGCCTTGCACATGACTACTTTCCGTAAAACCTATATAAATACCCCTTCCATTCCATTTGGAAAGGACTTCTCTGGAGACCGAAGACTTGGACTCTTGGAAGATCGAAAGGGACCTTTTGGTGACTTAAAGGCTTGGAGATTCCACCTAAAAGCACCAAAGGGTTTTGGACATTCTCTCAACTCAAGGACTCAAGAAGGCTCTTGGAATCCTCATTACCCTAACACGGTTCCTTGATTCTAGGGGTTCGCCACGCGTCGTTGGAGTAATCGCCACACCGTCGTTTCTCCCTCTTCAATCAATCAATCAATTCAGTACTTTTTCGTGGATTTCTCTCTCCCTCACCCAACACGAAACCCCTAACCCTAGCAAGGTACGATTTCCTTGCCCACATTTCTTTAACGACTCTGCTGGGGAGGTGTAGAATTAAGTGAAGGGTATGCCCACAACTCGAAGTGGAGAACTACAGAAGAGCCGCTTCACCAACAAACAAAGATTACCTCACCGGATCCAGCCCAAGGCAAGCCACTCAAGCTTTCCAAGGCGCAAACCTGGATTTCACCAACCACTTATCAAGACGCTTGTAAGGAAGTTCGACATCACCACATATGGCCAATCAACAACAAACCAACGCAGGAAGGCAAGGCGAGGATGCAGGTGGAGACCACGAATGATGTGCTAACCGGAGATGCTCAAGGCATTGAAGGAAGCACGAGAAGGCAAGGAATGATGATGGCCATGATGCTTTGAAATGCAGAGGAAGCAAGAGGAGATGGGAATTTCCGCCAGATTGATGCAGATTCCCACTTTCAAGGCCATGTTCCCGTGAAGTTCGCATGGGGAACAAGCGGTGTGGAAGACAACAATAATGGTAGCAACAAACAAAGAGAACCAGATTGTACCTCCATTAACGAAAAGTCAATTGGTTCCAATAATCAACTTGAAGCCCGAATGGTGGTGGCGTACAAACCTAGGATGGAAGCAAGCCAACCTCGTGCAAACATCATCTCAACTTTACTTATTCCATCATTTTCACAGTGCAAATGCCAACCATTCCAAGCAATGTCCAAATGAATGAGCCAACAACTTCCACCAAGTGCCACCGCTCATGATGCAAGTGTTCATCAACCAATTTCTCTACCATACACACCGCCGATGCGCAAGAAAGATATCACAACACCCCGTAGAGTTCACGCTATGAAGCCCAGTATGTGATGAAGGATGATATGATTGACGTGATCAATCAACTTCGCAGACAGACATCTCGACCCTCGGAGTTGGACTTTACTCCTCCTTACCTGGCAAAACGACTACGGGGTGGTACCCTCGGTCTTTCATCAATGCCTTAAAGCTATTTGGAAAGGGAGAGAAGTGAAGGTACCAGCAACTCGGAATCCCTTTGGACCAGAGGAGACACACATCACCGAAGCAACTTTCTTTGATGATGTCGCTGAAGAGGGAGAGAACCAGATTGCAAGACCTTATTCCCTAAGACTAGCAAGCTGGGAGGAAGTGCAGGAAGATAAGTTCGTGCCTGCAGAAAAAGAAAAGAAGAAGACCTCGGAATGCAGAGAATGTTCTAAAAACAAGAAGCCAGTGGAAGAAGGAAGAGAAGAAAAGAAAAGGCCAGCAGATCCTGAAGATGCCAGAAATATAATAAATGTCAAGCGGATGGCACAATTTGAGGAGGGCCAGAAGACAAAATGAGAGAGGGTTGTTAAACCCGACGGAAAGGTGGTGTTTCGATTGTGACGATGCAAGGGGAAAGAGCCCTTGGAAGCGTGTGAACCCAACAGCTCAGGAGGTGTCCCCCACTCCAGCAATAATGAAGAAGAAGAAGTTGTACAACAGAAGGTAGAACCAGTTCCAGAATGCTTCGAGGATAGGCCAAAACCTCAACAAAATGAAATAGAGGAAGTTAATTTGGCAACAGAGGAAGGAACGCCAAGACCGACTTATGTCAACAAGGAGTTGGATGCTAAATAGAAGGAGAAACTTGTACAATTATTGCGAGAATATAGGGATGTCTTTGCTTGGAATTACGACGAGATGCCCGGAATTGACAAGGATCTTGTGGAGCACAATCTAAATATAAGTCCGGGAATGAAGCCAGTAAAGCAAGCACCTCGCAACTATGCACCCGAAGTAGAAACTCAAATAAAGGAAGAAATCAAGAAGTTGCTGGAAGTAGGGTTCATCAAGCCAATTCAACATCCAATATGGCTATCCAACATTGTATCGGTAAAGAAGTCAAATGGACAGCTACGAATATGTGTGGATTTCAGAGATTTGAACAAGGCATGCCCAAAGGACATGCACCCATTACCCAACATAGACACTTTGGTAGATGCAACGGCTAATCATGAGATGATGTCATTCATAGACGGGTTTGTGGGTTACAATCAGATAAAGATGTCCATAGAAGATGCAGAGTTGACAGCCTTTCGTACCCCGTTTGGGAATTTCTACTATGTAGTAATGTCGTTCGGGTTGAAGAATGCGGGGGCAACTTATCAAAGGGCAATGCACGCCATATTTCATGACATGATTCATGATATAGTGGAGGACTACGTAGATGACATAGTAGTGAAATCCAAAAAGGAGATAACTCATGTGGAGGACCTGAGGAAAGTGTTCGAGCGGTGCCGAAGGTATAAGTTGAGGATGAATCCGAAGAAGTGCGCCTTTGGGATGACGGCTGGAAAATTCTTGGGCTTCTTGGTGTACAATAGAGGCTTAGAGGTGAACCCAAGCAAGGCGAAAGCAATCACAGAGATGCCCCCACCAAAAACGCAGAAACAGTTGAAGAGCTTTCTAGGGAAAGTTTCATACATGAGAAGATTCATGCTAAGATTAATGAAGTCACGTAACCTTTTGGCAAATTGCTAAAAGGAAAGGCACAATGAGACCTGGGGCAAGACCAACAACAAAGGCGTTTGAGAAGGTGAAAAGAATTTTGGCTTCAAAGACAAACAATGGTAAAGCCACAAAGAGAAATACCGTCATAGCTTGTACATCACATCTACTAAGAAGTCCATAGTGGATTGATCACGCAGAGGTGGATGGAGAAGAGAAACACAGATATTACATTAGCCGGATAATTCGAGGACCGAAACCGTATATTCACAAGTGGAGAGGCATTGCCTAGCATTGGTATTCATTCATGAAAAAATGCGGCATTATTTTTTAGCACACGAAATAAAGCTTGCAACAAAAACTGATCCAATCAGATACCTATTAACTAAGCCAGCATTAGTAGAAAGACCTGCCAGATGGATGATGATTCTTTCAGAGTACGACATCAAGTGTGTAACACCGAAGGAAATCCAATGTCAAGCCTTGGCAGACCTGCTGGCTCAATTTCCAAATAGAGAATATGAACCCCCTTCTGAGGATCTTCCGAGTGAAGAAGTAGAATCAAACGAGTTGAGAAATGAGGACCCAAAATGGTGGAGTTTGGCTTTTGATGGATCATCCGCAGAAGGTTAAGGCGGAGCAGGAGTGGCGTTGACCACTAAAGAAGGAAATGAAGTGGCCTTGTCATACAAATTGGATTTCCTCACACAAACAATGAAGCGTATTATATGAGGCGTTCATACTAGGATTGTTGGCACCAAGAATTGGGAGCCAAATATCTTAAAGTAAAGGGAGATTCAAACCTCATAGTCTGCAAATGTATAAGAGGCCAATTTGGAGTGAAGGAACCTATCTTGGCGCCATATCGAACTGTAGCACAAAAGGTGATGGAGGCTTTCAAGAAGGTGGTGATTGAATATGTGCCAAGAGGAAAGAATAAACAACCTGATGCACTAGCAACAGTAGCATCTCGAGTCTATGTCCAAGGTGAGGATTTGGATGTAAAGGTAATGAAGAGAACCCTCCCAACCACAGTGCTAAAATTGTTCCCCAAAGACATGATAGATGATTGGTGATACGACATCTCCCATCAATTACAAACAAAGGAGGGAACAATACCTACCATAAAGTTACAGAAGTACAACATCATCAAAGGTGTCTTGTATCACAAAGAAGCAGATGGTGTGTTGACACGATGCTTAGGAGGCAGAAGCAGAAGCGATAGAGTCTTGCAACAAAAAATGACGAGAAACTGCGATTAAGCGAACATAGGCTTATATCGTGTCGCTGCGGCGTCGAAGTATTATTGGCCCGAAATGAAGAAGGAAGCGGATGCCTACAACGCCAATGTGTTTCATGCCAAGAATACCCTGGGGAGGATGAATGCGCCTTCATTGAAGATATAGTGGATTGGCGAATCCCTTATGTGGAGTTCTTGCAAAGCGGGACTCTTCCGATCGAAAAGAAGGACGCAATTATAATCAAGAGGAAGTCACAACGTTTCTTCTTGCAGAATGGAGAATTGTTTAGAAGGGGATTCAATGGCAAGCCCCTACGGTGTCTGGAACTAGGTGAAGCCAAAGATTTGGTTTACCAAATGCACAAGGATGAACACCAATGGGGAGCCAAGTTGTACAAACAACTTATCGATCATGGTTACTACTGGCCAAAGATGGAGGGAAATAGTCTAGAATTTGTTAAAAAGTGCCACATTTGTCAAATACATGGAAATCTTGATCCATGCTCCCATTGTGGATTTACGAACCTTAGCAACACCATGGCCCTTTCATACATGGGGAATGGATCTTATAGGTCCTGCTCACCCTAATTCCAAGGGTAACATATGGATTTTAACGACCACCGAGATGTACACAAAGTGGGTGGAGGCAATACCTCAAGAAGACCACACGGACCAAAGAAGGGCCAATTTTATCAAGGAGCACATCATTTGCCATTTTGAATCCCAAGATAATTTTATCGGATAATAGAACTCCCTTCATCAATAGGGATGTCAAAAATCTGATGGAAAGATACAGGGTGAAATATTACAAGTCATCACCATATTACCCGAAAGGCAACGAACAAGCAGAGGCTACAAACAAAATCTTGATAAAAATTTTATCAAAAACCCTAGACGATCATCCGAAGACAGGGCAGAACAATTACCAATAGTGTTATGGGCATATCGAACTTCAAAAAGGAAGCCTACAGGCGAGACCCTATATGCTTTGGTTTATGGTGAAGAAGTTTTTTTGCTCATTGAAATAGAAATACCTTCTACTCGAATGAGACTTCAAGCTTGGTCGAGGAAGAAAACCGACCAAAGACCACAGGCCTTAGTTGACTTTCGAGATAAGGCTAAAGAAAAGCTTGAATCAGTACCATGAAAGATCATGACGACAATACAATACCGCAGTAGTATTCACGACGAATTCTCGTGGGGACCCGGTACTCAAAACTAAGAACTCAAGTCAGGGGGACCCTATTACCCCAAATGGGAAGGCCCGTATAGGTACGAGAGATCTCTAAAAGCGGGTATCGCAAGATATCTCGTGTGGGATCGAGATGTCGCCTCGTGCCCATCAACTTGAAGTGGGTAAAGAAATATTACACCGAGAAGAGCATCACAAAAGTTATACTTTCAACTTCAAAAGTAATCGAGGTACCGACTAAGTACATCCCTTGGAAGTTACACTTTCAAACTTCAAAAGTGATCGAGGAACCCGATTAATGTTTCTCGACGCTACACTTTCAACTTCAAAAGTGACTGAGGCACCCGAGTTTAAGCCCTCAACCCCGAAAGTTACGCTTTATCTTTAAAAGTGACAAACTTTATGCTTTATTCGACAAAAGCAAGAAAGTTACACTTTACCTTTAAAAGTGGCAATCGTTATGCTTTCTTCGACAAAAGCAAGATTTACTAATGAAACGTTATGCTTTTCGTTAAAAACAATTTTATTATCAATAAATTTATAAACTTTCACTTATACTTGAATGTTATTTTTAAATTTCTTAAGAAAAAGAGTATAAAGTCAAGTTTTGGTTTGTGAAAACTATATATACATGTTTTGATAAAATTCATATTTACCCCAAAATAGGTATACATCACCCATTCCGAGTTGTCAATACATGGTATGTAAACAACTACAACTTTATTATTACAACAAGAAATCTGTGAGTTTAAATACAAATATTATCTTCTGATAATATTTATACTCAAATAAATCCTCATCACATTTATCGATACATTATTTTACAAAAATGGTGAGGACTACTAAACAATCCTTTCTAAAACCTTCATTCCATACCCCGACTCGCACTCGCTATATTCTCGCCTCCCGAGAAGAATGGAACAAAAGGAAAAGGGTGAGCTCAACTAGCTCAAGAAGAATATTACGACTAAGATAATATACAACAAATTATCGTTAGTCTTCAACAGGAAAAAATTTAATAGAATACAATAGATAAACAAGTTTCGTATCAATATTCGCAATGAAAATAATAATTCATGTAAGAGTTACGTAGAGAATGAAATCTACTATAATCTATGAATTTAATAAATTCATCATCAATATTTTATCCTCAGAACATCAATCAATATTCATCTCAAATCAAACATTCATCTTTGCACTACAAAAGCCAAAGATATTCATCACTTACCATGTTCATCTCAACACTGCTCATCTTTGCACTACAGCCAAAGATATTCATCACCGGTCATGTTCATTTAAACACTGCTCATCTTTGCACTACAGCCAAAGATATTCTTCAGAATCATTCATCTTTGCACTACAGCCAAAGATATTCAATAATATCATCATTTAAGACCGAGGATGATGAAAATATTTTTAAAGAACGAATCCAAAGGAAACAAAATGACAAGGATTAAGGATTAATGATTCGTATTTTGTTTTATCCATGTCCAACAATACCTCAAAAATAATCATAGTGGTGTAAAATTCAAGAATGATCAAAACACGGATACAATCAAAGCTAGTATCCGTATTAGATGTTTTGGACAAAAAGAAAAATTTTCATTTTTCTATGAATAAAGTGCCATATACGTGAATAAAGGTCAGATATCGTGAATAAGGTCGTGATACGTGAATAAGAATCTCGACACCAAAAGATAGAAATTCCACAAAAAAATATTTTCACGCTTCATTAAATAAGACTCGTGAATAAGAATCGTGAATAAGAACTCATGAATAAGAACTCGTGAATAAGAACTCATGAATAGTAACCCCGATATGAAAAAAAAAGTCCAAATTTGATAAAACTTCAGATCAATATTTCAAAGATAATGATATCAAGAAATAATATCATTACGAAAAAAAATAATATCCCTTACCTCAAAGAATCAAGATTTCTAAGGAAAGGCTCAAGTGATGTCGAATGAAACTTGTACCAAATAAAGAACTCTCAAAGTATCTAAATACTCACAAAATACGCCAACAATATAGAGAGAGAAAGAGAGAAAACTTTGTTTCGTGTGATTTTCAATTCTAACTTAAATTTCTCTATTTATAGAAAAATGTTAGCCCACCAAGGCATTCGACCAAGCACCGATGGCTTTTACTCGCTACTATTGCCACCCACCACATTTGAAATAAAATTCAGCACATTTCTTCACCAACCACAAGTGGGGCCCACTCAATTCTAGAATTTTCCACCAAAATCAATTATAAACCTAATTTTCGAATCCGACACCTCTTAAAATTCACAACAAATCATTCGCATTTTTTAATCGCTCAAAATTTGTGGACATATACTCAACTTATGTATGTATAACATACCCAAAAATTACTATTAATCCAACTATTTGATTAAAAATTATAACCCCGCAATATATCTCAAAACCCCGATTTAATTTTTAATACCTCCAACTGCAAAATACCGATAAAACACCTCAACAATAATTTCTTCATTTATAACCACATAAATAAATCCATCATTTATATCCACATAAAATAAATATTTCTTTATCATATGAATCAATAATTAATTATTCACAAATAATATTACGTAATCACAATTATGACAACCAAAGCCGCTCCTGTGAAAGCAGGGGGGCTTTCCGATAAGGATTTCTCCTCATCGGGCGCCAATTAGGTGACCAAACCTCTCCTCGATGTAACTTTCTAGACATCGCCAATAATGCTATCTAATAATATTATTCAAATAATATGAATTATTGATCCGATAATGGAGATAATGCAAAAAAATGACAATTATCGAACAACAATAATATAAAATATCAACGCAAAGAATTATCGAATCAATAAAATAAAATATCGAATAAGAATTACCGTGGAAAATTATCGAGTAGGCCTTCACGTAAGGATCAATAATTCAACAATACTGCAATACCGCAAGTACCTATCATCGCGCAACCACGCCAGACATCAGATTTTAAACCACCGGGTATTCCAACAAATTTAATTCAGAATAACTACGCCAAGTATTTTTAACCAACTTATATTTGTCGCTTTCTTCATCCAATCGCTTCCAAGCATGGGCCCACACACGGTCATACTACGTCAGATTTAATATTCCCCGACAAAGATTTAATATTCCACGACCAAACGAATATTCCCCGACAACAATGAATATTTTATAACCACTGCTTATTTTGAAATATTTATGATTTAACCCTTAACTATCCACATTAATCAAATCAACCCTTACTATTTCAAAATAATAAATAAAGGAAATTCCTTTTATTTAAAAAATTTCTGGTCTTACAACCTCCCTTCTTATGAAATTTCGCCCTCGAATCGACGACGCACTGTGTTTCAAAAGGTGAGGATACCTCGCTTTCATTTCCGCTTCCAATTCCCCTGTGTCATTTCTCTATAAAGATGATTCCTCCACAAAACTTTAACTTGTGGTATGACCTTTCATACAGTAGGGACATGCTCCTTCCTATCCAAGATCTTGATAGTACCTCCTCATACGCTAAGTCTTCTGCTATCTCGTCCCGGCTTCTAACTCAATAACGTGGTTCGGTCTTTCACATATTTACGGCATACGATATGTGAAACACATTATGAACACGAGACATACTTTGAGGTAACGCAAGTCTATAGGCTACATTTCCTACTTCCCAAGAATTTGAAATGGACCAATAAATCGTGGATCGAGCTTTCCTCTCTTCCCAAATCTTGTAACTCCTTCCACGGAGCAACTCGCAACAATACACGATCCCCACATTAAATTCCACGCCCTTTCGATGAAGATCCGCATAACTCTTTTGTCGATCTTGAGCCGCTTGTATACGCTGTCAATCATTTGATCTTTTCTAGTAGTCATACGTATTAACTCGGTCCCAACAATGTCGCTTCACCCACCTCATCCCAACATATCGAGAACTACATTTTCGGCCCATATAATGCTTCAATGGAGCCACACCTATACTTGCTCGATAACTGCTGTCAGAGGAGAATTCCACCAATGGTAAATACTTATCCCAACCGCCTTTGAAGTCTAGGACACAGTAGTCTTAATAAATCTTCAAGAGTTTGAATAGTCCTCTCTCGATCATCCGTCTGCTCGCTTGGGGGATGGTATGCCAACTAAATCGCAAACTGCGCTCATAGCTTTTTGCAAGCTAACCCAAAATCTTGAAGTGAATCTTGGGTCACGATCCAAAACTATGGATACAGTATGCCATGCAACCTCACAATCTCATTTACGCATATACTAGCAAGACGCTCAAGAATAAGTCTCCGATTTAAGTAAGAAATGAGCGTAGACTTGTTAATCTATCAACAATAACCCAAATAGATTGATGCCTTGAGAAACCGTAGAGAAGACCCGTAAACGAAATCCATGGTAATGTGTTCCCACTTCCATTCCTAATCTCAAGTGGTTGCAACGGACCCTTAGGTACTAGATGCTCCGCTTTTACACGCTGGCAAGTTAAACACATCGAGATAAACTTTGCAATCTCTCTCTTCATATTATTCCACCAAAATGTATGTCAAGATCACGATACATTTTAGTACTTCCAGATGGATTGCAAATGGTGTATCAGTGCCTCCATCATAATCTTGTACTTCAAATCGTAGTCGTTAGAACACAAAGTCTAGAGTGGACTCAAGTATTCCTTCTTCATCAATTCTCGCCCCTAATAGCTCCTTCTTGTACTTTCTTCTTCATACGATCACCTCCTGCCCATGGCTCGAGCAACCTTAACTTTTTTCTATTAAAGTCGGCTCTACGCGATACTTGACATCATCGCACTCGCTCCTCAAGATATGATCTTCTACTCAATGCGCCCCTACCACGCTCGCTTTACCAGTGGTGGTATCAATAGTGTGGTCGTAGTCTTCAATAGCTCGAGCCAACGTCACCGCCAGATGTCGAGTTCTTTTTTGAGTGAAGAAATATTTAAGGCTTTTATGATCCTAATATATCTCCACTTTCTCCCATATATATATAGTGCCTCCATATCTTTAATAATGAACGATCACCGCTAACTCTAGATCACGAGTAGGATAATTCCTCTCATACTCTTTTTAAGTCATGCGAGGCATAGCTAGCATGACTTTCCCACGCCAGTACATGAGAACACATCCTAACCCTTTGCAAAGATCATCAGAGATAACAAATCCATCCGAACCAGATGGTATTGTTAGAACAAAATAAATAAGTCTCCTCTAAGCTCTTGGAAACTTTTCTCGCATTCTTCGCCTCCAAACGAATTTCAGATCCTTTCGAAAGTTAGCCGAAGTTAATGGAGTAGCGATTCGAGAAAACCCTTCCACGAATCTCCGATAATAACCAAATAAGCCCAAAAGCTACGTGATTTCAACCACCGACTTCTGTTGTTCTAACTTCAGATTGCTTCAATCTTCACGGATCAACAGATACTCCATGTTTTGACACTGATGCCCCAAGAAATGCTACTCTCCTCAAGCCGTAACTCGATTTCTTCAATTTGGCATATAGTTGGTTTTCACGGGTTTTCGAGTACCAAATTTCAAATGGTGCTCATGATCTTCACGACTTTTGAATATATAAGGATGTCATCAATAAAGACAACAACGAATCGATCCAAATATTCCTCAATACTTTGGCTCATCATATCCATGAAAGTCATAGAGCATTAGTTAGTCCGAAAGACACGACTAAGAATTCATAATGCCCATACCGAAGTTCAAGGCGCTTTTTGAATATCCTCGCCTAATCTTCAAATTGATGATATCCGTAATCTAAGATCGATTTTTGAAAAGAATCAGCCCCTCAGAATCGGGTCAAACAAGTCATCAATACGAGGTAGAGGATACCTATTCTCGATGGTGACATGGTTCAATTCCCCGATAGTCAATACAAAGTCGCATACTCCCGCTTTTTCTTCTTTACAAATAAAACAGAGCACCCCAAGGAGATGTACTAGATTTAATGAAACCAATGTCCAACAATTCCTCGTAGTTGACCTTTAACTCCTCAAGTTCAATAGAGCCATTCGATATGGGGTTTTAGAAATGGGCTTTGTACCAGTGTTCAAGATCAATAAAGAATTCAACTTCACGCTCGGGGTAGACCGGAAGTTCTTCTAGAAATACGCCAGAAAGTCAATAACAACAGAATATTATTCAAATTTGACGTGTCTTTATTCAAATCCATAACATGGGCTAAGAAAGCTTGACATCCGCTTTTCAATAAACGAATAGCTTTTGATTAGATATGATAAATGATTGATTTTAATGGTTTAGTTGTTTGAATTGCATAACAAAGTCAAGTTAGAATATGAAAACTAACAACCTTACGAAAACAATCAATTTTGGTGATGATGAGTAGTTAACCAATCAATCCCTAAAATCACATCAAAAGCAAGTATCTTTAAAGAGATAAGGTCAATGTAAGGTAATGGTGCCAACTCAATCAAACAAGATTTATAAACAAAGGATGTGATGAAAGTTTCTCCTAACTGAGTTTCCACAGATAGATCAAAGTCTAATTTCTCCTGAGTCAAGTTTAAACGCTGAGCACACGCAGAGAGATAAAAATGAATGGGTAGACCCCAGATCAAGTAAGGTATAAACTTCGCAAGAATTTATAAATAGCTTACCCGTGATCACCTCGCTTGGTTCTCTCGATTATGACCAAATACAACAAACGCCTTCCCTAATCGCTGACTTTGACTTTTCTCGGGATATTTTTTTGAGTCACCGTCCCTCACTGAACTAGGTTTCGCCATCGCATAATCTCGAAAGATATATGTCCTTCCTTTCCACAACTATAGCATACCTTGAACTGCAGGGGCGAACGATATGTCCTCTTTTCCGTGATTTGTAGAGATACGACCGGGTGGTCGATCTCTCTCCTTAGAACCAGCTTGTCACCAAGACCGCTGCCTTCACATAGTCGCTGTTAAATCTCCTTTTAAAATCTCCTCCCCGACTCGCTTCTTCTCGCTTTTCACGACTATGATTACCACCAGAGTGGTTACCATTTCGTCCGGCTCTGCTTTTTCTCCGCAGTTATCATTATTCGCTGATCGCTATCTCTCGCACGATCCTCGGCATGGTCCTCAACACCGCACTCAAGTATCTCGCCTAATAATTGAGCCTCATTATAACATCTCAATAAAGAGAAAGTTTATGAGAAATGAGATATCGACGACGCCGTTTCAAACCTCTAAGAAACATCCGCCATACGCTCCTCATTCTCCACCAAATGAGGTGCAAACTCGATAACTCGCAAACTTTGCCTCGCATCGAGACACCGCCATGTTGTTTTGCTCTAATCTGATGAACTCCACTTCCTTCATACGACGAACACTTTCGTGAAAGTATTTGTCATTAAATAGTCTCTCAAACGCCTCCCAAGACATGCCGAAAAGCATACCCGATGGGTACGCTTACGCATCTTACCAAGAGTCCGCCTCGCCACTTTTAACATAAAGGTGGCGAATGGAACCTTCTGTTCTCCGCATCCCAAGACATCGAATATCTTGGTAATTTGTTTGACCCATGTTTCCGCCATGATCGGATCCGCTTTCCTTAAATTCGTGGTCCCAACTTTTCGAATCGCTGGGTCATGACAACCCGTGAATTGCTATCATTTCTCCTCAGATTTTGAACACGAAGTCTCCTCGTCTGATTTTGCATGAACCGCAAAAAACTTCTAAACATCCCCTCGCTCATCATCTCGCCCATGGTGTTGTTCACAGAGGAACATTGCCACCGCAGACGCTCTCCTCGCTGGTAAAGACAGCATCTCCACTGGCCTCATTTACTCCATCGTTAATATTCTCAATGACATTCTCAAATACCGCCATAAAACAAGGGTTAATTAAGGAAATCAATATATCACATAATATCCCTTATATATCGACTAACTAACAAATAAGCTTAGTAGACACACTACACTAAATAAGGATTTACTCTGCCTCCCTCCTAGTTCTATTCCCCCGATCTCCGCCAGAGATCATATCCCTAAGCTCGATACCAACCGCGACGCCCCCAAAATAGTATACATCACCCATTCTCGAAATACACAATACATGGTACATGTAAAACAACTACAACTTTATTATTACAACAAGAAATCTGTGAGTTTAAATACAAATATTATCTTCTGTATAATATTTATACTCAAATAAATCCTCATCACATTTATCGATACATTATTTTACAAAAATGGTGAGGACTACTAAACAATCCTTTCTAAAACCTTCATTCCATACCCCCACTTGCATCGCTATATTCTCGCCTCCCCGAGAAGAATGGAACAAAAGGAAAAGGGTGAGCTCAACTAGCTCAAGAAGAATATTACGACTAAGATAATATACAACAAATTATCGTTAGTCTTCAACAGGAAAAATTTAATAGAATACAATAGATAAACAAGTTTCGCATCAATATTCGCAATGAAATAATAATTCATGTAAGAGTTACGTAGAGAATGAAATCTACTATAATCTATGAATTTAATAAATTCATCATCAATATTTTATCCTCAGAACATCAATCAATATTCATCTCAAATCAAACATTCATCTTTGCACTACAAAAGCCAAAGATATTCATCAATTCCATTATGTTCATCTCAACACTGCTCATCTTTGCACTACAGTGCCAAAGATATTCATCACCGGTCATGTTCATTTAAACACTGCTCATCTTTGCACTACAGTGCCAAAGATATTCTTCAGAATCATTCATCTTCATGCACTACACCAAGCCAAAGATATTCAATAATATCATCATTTAAGACCGAGGATGATGAAAATATTTTTAAAGAACGAATCCAAAGGAAACAAAATGATGACAAGGATTAAGGATTAATGATTCGTACTTTGTTTTATCCATGTCCAACAATACCTCAAAAATAATCATAGTGGTGTAAAATTCAAGAATGATCAAAACACGGATACAATCAAAGCTAGTATCCGTATTAGATTTTTGGACAAAAGAAAAAAAATTCATTTTTCTATGAATAAAGGCCATATATACGTGAATAAGGTCAGATACGTGAATAATAGTGCCGATACGTAAATAAGAATCCGACACCAAAAGATAGAAATTCCACAAAAAAAATATTTTCACGCTTCAATAAGACTTTAATAAGACTCGTGAATAAGAATCGTGAATAAGAACTCATGAATAAGAACTCGTGAATAAGAACTCATGAATAGTAACCCCACATGAAAAAGTTCCAAATTTGATAAAACTTCAGATCAATATTTCAAAGATAATGATATCAAGAAATAATATCATTACGAAAAAAAATAATATCCCTTACCTCAAAGAATCAAGATTTCTAAGGAAAGGCTCAAGTGATGTCGAATGAAACTTGTACCGAATAAAGAACTCTCAAAGTATCTAAATACTCACAAAATACGCCAACAATATAGAGAGAGAGAGAGAGAAAACTTTGTTTCGTGTGATTTTCAATTCTAACTTAAATTTCTATTTATAGAAAATGTTAGCCCCACCAAGGCATTTTCGACCAAGCACCGATGGCTTTACTACTCTACTACTATTGCCACCCACCACATTTGAAATAAAATTCAGCACATTTCTTCACCAACCACAAGTGGGGCCCACTCAATTCTAGAATTTTCCACCAAAATCAATTATAAACCTAATTTTCGATCCCCTCACCTCTTAAAATTCACAACAAATCATTCGTGCATTTTTAATCTGCTCAAAATTTGTGGACATATACTCAACTTATGTATGTATAACATACCCAAAATTACTATTATCCAACTATTTGGATTAAAAATTATAACCCCCATAATATATCTCAAAACCCCGATTTAATTTTTTAATACCTCCAACTGCAAAAATACCGATAAAACACCTCAACAATAATTTCTTCATTTATAACCACATAAATAAATCCATCATTTATATCCACATAAAATAAATATTTCTTTATCATATGAATCAATAATTAATTATTCACAAATAATATTACGTAATCACAATTATGACAACCAAAGCCGCTCCTGTGAAAGAGGGGGGCTTCCCGATAAGGATTTCTCCTCATCGCGCAAATTAGGTGACCAAACCTCTCCTCGATGTAACTTTCTAGACATCGCCAATAATGCTATCTAATAATATTATTCAAATAATATGAATTATTGATCCGATAATGGAGATAATGCAGCAAGGACAATTATCGAACAACAATAATATAAAATATCAACGCAAAGAATTATCAATCAATAAAATAAAATATCGAATAAGAATTACCCGTGAAAATTATCGAGTAAAGGCCTTCACGTAAGGATCAATAATTCAACAATACTGCGGTAATACCGCAGCGCCATCGCAACCACGCCAGACATCAGATTTTAACCACCGGGTATTCCAACAAATTAATCTGAATAACTACGCCGCTATTTTTTTTACCAACTTATATTTGTCGCTTTCTTCATCCAATCGCTTCCATTATGGGGCCCACACATGGTCATACTGGCAGCATTTAATATTCCCCGACAAAGATTTAATATTCCACCACCAAACGAATATTCCCCGACAACAATGAATATTTTATAACCACTGCTTATTTTTGAAATATTTATGATTTAACCCTTAACTATCCACATTAATCAAATCAACCCTTACTATTTCAAAATAATAAATAAAGGAAATTCCTTTTATTTAAAAAATTTCTCTTAAGATGTCAGATGGTGATGATTCCTCAAGCCTTGGCCACCGGAGGATAACCAAAGGTCACTATAAG
Organism: Panax quinquefolius; assembly: GCA_020205615.1. Lineage (NCBI taxonomy): Eukaryota > Viridiplantae > Streptophyta > Magnoliopsida > Apiales > Araliaceae > Panax > Panax quinquefolius. The sequence continues at coordinate 100,956,619 of CM035170.1, read as the reverse complement.
GCGAGTTATGACATCCGGATGGAGAACATCAAACAAAGCCGTGGCCTCAACAGGCAAAGGCAAATCTTTCATCTTCTCACTCTGAAAACAAAAAATGTCAAAGCATAATATATTATATAAAAAAAAAAGATACTCATAATATATTGAAAGAAAGATACTCACAATATAGCCAATGGAAAAGGAGTCAGGAGATGCCACGGAAACGGGAATATCATTTAACCCACCCAAAGTACTATCAATAATGCCCTCCTGATCGATCACTAACTCGGCAGACTCTTTCTGGGGAGGATGGACATCAGCAATAGTCTCAGAAGGATTCCCCCTCGAGGAGGTAGGAGCCTTATTAGCATCTTTAGGCCCATCATATGGAGAAGTCATAGGAAGGATTGAAGAAATTGGTGTATCACCCACAGCAGGACTTGGGCTTACATCGGATAAAGTGTCTTTAGCATCAAGGCTAACACAATCATTATGCGAAGAAGACGACTCGACACCAATAAGGATAGGTTGAGAAGGCTCACGACCGGCGTAAACCATCATAGCCTACCTCATGTGTAGTACTGTAAAATAAACCCAAGAGGAACATCATAATCCTCTTCATCGACCTCTCGCAATCTGAAAATCGGAAAATAAATACATAAGGAAACACGAAAAGCAACTATACGAGGGATAAAAAAAATGGAAATGTCACAAAAATTTACCAAATTTCTACGTTGCTTCTTGACCGGACCCTCGGCTGCCGGCATACTAGAACCAGCATCATCAAGAGGACGTTTCGATGATGGCTTTAAGCGAAGCCTAATAACGGGACGACTAACCGGAACCACGATAGAAGTAATAGGAGGATCCACCTCAGAATCAGTAGTGGTAGATGCTTTCGCTTTAGAACGGGTGATTCTCATTTCCTCGCACTGCAGAGGATCCTTGGGGAGGAACTGAAGGAGGTATCTGTGATAGAGATGCATGAGACGAAGCCCGTGGTGGAAGACTCCTGGAGGTAGTAGGGACATGTGCCTGAAGAATAGTTGGGTCACTTCGAGGATGAATGCCTACTGACCGAGGATGAGAAGACTTAAGCATCAGAGCCTCACGCTCAATGAGCCGACTCATCGGTCGACCAACGCTCGAATCGGATAGTGGTCTTAGGAGAACATAGCAACCTGGCCCATTGGAGACGTTCGGGAATAGAAACTGGTAGAGAACAAATCGAAGTATCATCCCCCCATCTTTTAAGATTGGCCTGCCAATAATTACGCTTCTCTGGTAGTATATCGCCCAATCCGAGAATCATTCTTGGTGATACAAAAAAGGAAGGGATTTATGAGGAGCATTTGGAGGCCTTGGAAATGCCCACGTAAAAGAGGGAGAGGTAGAGACAAAGTTGAGAAGGGCAGTCTCACAAGTCTCCTAACAAGTGTGGCCAAAGGGACGCTCCTGGTCAAATCCAAACTGCCTCATGACCCTGTAAGGAGAATAAAGCACAGTGCCAAAACCATTATCTTCGACGAAGTAAGGAAGTTCCGCAGCCCAAAGGAAGACGAACCAAGACAACGAAGAACCACTCAATTCGTTGATATCTGAGTAGAGCGAAAAGTGATGCCTATATAAGTGGGGCGACCGCCAATCGCTCAAACAATAGTGTATGGACGAGTCAGAAAGCATGAAGAATCATCGATAAATGTCAGAATCAATTAGATTAGATCGATCAATCCAAATGAAATGTAAGAGGGATAATGTCAAGAATGAAGAAGGATCTCGAATCTTGCTTTTTCTTCTTAGAAAATGTGCAGGAGTAGAATATCTCAAAAAGTGCTCGAAAAGAAAGATTTGATGAAAGGAGCAGGGAGTCAAAGCAATTTACGCCATACCCGAGTAAAGAAACAAAAGATTGATAAGAAAAAAAATGCAAAGTGTGAAAGGCATGCTTAATAAAAATACGAAAAATGGATACCTCCCAATGATTCCTTCATACGAGAATAGTTTCGTCAAACGACGATACAATGTTCCTAAGAAGAGAGGAGCGAGAGAGAACATTTAGACCTCGAGATAACATAGTGTTTAAACCAAACATGCGAGTCGAAGGACCATCTACAGAGACCCGAGAAAAATGAAGCGGATAACCAAATAGCCAAATAAGCGGCTAAGGGAAAAGGGCAAGGCTCTTCATGGAAAGTGAGGACGACTTGTTATAGTCGTAACTATTTCCGTGTCCTGCCCAGAATCCTCAAAGAAGTAAGCGCACCCAAGATAACCGTGAATTCTTTTTCACGGTTAGAAGTCTCAAAGTTTGGGAGGAGCATGTCACCCTGAAATTGCGAGATATAATTGGGAGCTCGTTTGGAAGCTTCTGTTAAATAAGCAATGCACTCAACATGTGACGCCCCCAAAATAGGTATACATCACCCATTCTGAGTTATCAATACATGGTACAGAAACAACTACAACTTTATTATTACAACAAGAAATCGTGAGTTTGAATACAAATATTATCTTCTAGACAATATCTATACTCAAATAAATCCTCATCACATTTATTGATACATTATTTTATTGAAAATGGTGAGGACTACTAAACAACTCTCTCTAGAACCTTCATTCCATACCCCGACTGTATTCGCTTATATTCTCGCCTCTTGAGAAGAAAAATGGAACAAAAAGGAAAAGGGTGAGCTCAACTAGTCCGAAGAAAGAATATTATGACTAAGATAATATACAACAAATTACCGTTAGTCTTCAACAGGGAAAAATCTAATAGAATACAATAGACAACAAATTTTAAATCAATATTCGCAGTGAAATAATACTTCATTAGAAGAGTTAAGTAGAGAATGCAAACTACTATCTTCTATGTATGAATTTAAAAGTTCATCGCTCATCTTTTATCCCCGTAACATCAATCAATATATATCTGGAATCAAATATTCATCTTTGCACTACGTGCCAAAGATATTCATCGATTAATCATGTTCATCTAAACACTGCTCATCTTTGCACTACTACCAAAGATATTCTTCAAAATCATTCATCTTTGCACTACACAGCCAAAGATATTCAATAATATCATCATTTAAGACCGAGGATGATAAAAATATTTTTAAAGAAACGAATCCAAAGGAAACAAAATGACAAGGATTAAGGATTAAGGATTCGTACTTTGTTTTATCCATGTCCAAAAATACCTCAAAAATAATTATAGTGGTGTAAAATTCAAAATGATCAAAACAAGGATACAATCAAAGCTAGTATTCGAATAGATATTTTGACGATGAAAGAAAATTTTTCATTTTTCGATGAATAAGTGTCGATTCGTGAATAATGCCAGTATCGTGAATAAAGGCCAGATATCGTGAATAAGAACTCGACACCAAAAGTTCCAAATTTGATAAAAAACTTCAGATCAATATTTCAACATAATGATATTGAAGAAATAATATCATTACTGAAAAAAAATATCCTTACCTCACAAAGACAAGATTTACAGTTGAAACACCTGGATATAAAGCATGACTTGAACTTGCACCGTATAGCAATACTCAAAGTATACTCAAAATACTCACAAGAATACGCCTCGATAATATAAAGAGAAAAAACATTTTACTTCGTGTAATTTTCAATTCTAACCCAAGCACCCTATTTATAGAAATTGCTTAGAACACCAAAGCGTAAAATTTAATTTAATATTATTATATATATCAAAATTCCTACGCCACTCTTGAAATCTGATTTCATTTCAATAAGCACATGCCACATTCTAGAAAAAGTAAGAAAAACGTTTTTCTAATTTAAAATAATTTAAACTTCCAAAATCAATTATTTCGGATCTTCTAACTTCAATAATTCACAATAAATAGCCCTTTTGTCGGAAAAATTGAAACTCACGACTTTTTATAGAAATTCAATTCTCTACAACTTTGACGTAAGTTTTCCAAATTCCAAACAAAATTGATCAAATCCACAAACCAGGCGATTTTTACACAAGCTATAATCAAATTTCAAATCAATAAATGGGGTCCATTTGACATGTTTAACATGTTTTAAACATTTATTGCAACAAAAATACTCTTCCTCCTCGTATACTCATATATCCCACATTCGTTGTAAAAATATCACCATTATTATATTATTAAAATATAATAATATATTTAAATGAATTATTTTATCGTAAAAAGATAAAATTTCAATTTTCAACAATTGTCACATTAAAAATTTTCTCCATCTATATCCACATAAAATCAATATTTTTCTCATCATATGAATCAATAATTAATTGTTCATAAATAATATTATAGAATCACAATATTGACAACCGTGCAGCTTCCGTAAAGAGAGGGGCTTAATAAGAATTTTTCCTTTCTTGGCCAAGCAATTAGGTGACCAAACCTCTCCTTAGATGTAACTTTCTAGACATTGCCAATAATGTTATCTAATAATATTATTCGAGATAATATGAATTATTGCTTCGATAATGAAAAATAATACGTGTAATGACAATTATCAAACAACAACAATATAAAATATCAACGCAAAGAATTATTAAATCAATAAAATATCGAATAAAGAATTATCGTAACTATTATTGAGTAGTGCCTTCACGTAAGAATCAATAATTGGTGCAATACTGGTATCTTCGTGTTTTTTAACCACCGAGTATTTTAACAAAGATTAATCTTGAATAACTACTGTTATTATTTTTTAAACAAATTATATTTGTCGCTTTCTTCATCCAATCGCTTTTCGTTATGGGTCCCACACATGGTCATTTGGCCGCATTTAATATTCTCCGACAGCATTTAATATTCCACGACCAAACGAATATTCCCCGACAACAATGAATATTTTATAACCACTTGCTTATTTTGAAATATTTATATTTTACCCCTAACTATCCACATTAATCAAATCAACCCTTACTATTTCAAAATAATAAATAGAAAATTAAATTTCATTAATAATAAGTTGGGGTCTTACAACCTCCCTCCTTATGAAATTTCGTCCTCTAAATTGACGACGTGCACTGTGTTTCAAAAGGTGAGGATACCTCGCTTTCATTTCGCTTTCCAATTCCCGGTCATTTCCTCTATAGCATGATTCCTCCACGAACTTTAACTTGTGGTATGACCTTTGCGCGTAGGACATGCTCCTTCCTATCCAAGATCATGACAGTACCTCTCATATACGTTAAGTCTTCTGGCTATCTCGTCCGGGTTCTAACTCTATAATGTGGTTCGGTCTTTCACATATTTACTGAAGTACGGATATGTGAAACACATTATGAACACGAGACATACTTTGAGGTAACGCGAGTCTATAGGCTACATTTCCTACTCGGTCAAGAATTTGAAATGGACCAATAAATCATGGATTGAGCTTTCCTCTCTTCCCAAATCTTGTAACTCCCTTCCATGGAGCAACTCATGAACAATACATGATCCCCATACTAAATTCCACGTCTTTTCGATGAAGATCCGCATAACTCTTTTGTCGATCTTGTGTCGCTTTGTATATCGTTATCGAATCATTTGGATCTTTTTGTAGTCATACGCACTCAACTTCGGTCCCAACAATGTTGCTTCACCCACCTCGTCCCAACATACCGGAGAGCGACACTTTCGTCGATATAATGCTTCAAATGGAGCCACACTTATACTTGCACGATAACTCGCTTGTTGTAGGAGAATTCCACCAATGGTAAATACTTATCCCAACCGCCTCTTGAAGTCTAGGACACGAGTCTTAATAAATCTTCAAGAGTTTGAATAGTCCTTTCGATTGTCCGTCTGCTTGAGGATGGTATGCCTAATCGAATCGTAAATTGCGCCCCATAGCTTTTTGCAAGCTAACCCAAAATCTTGAAGTGAATCTTAGGTCACGATCCAAACAATGGATACAGTGCATGCCATGCAACTTCACAATCTCATTCACGTCATATACTAGCAAAGACGTTCAAGGAATAAGTCTCCGTGTCGGCAAGAAATGAGCAAACTTGGTTAATCTATCAACAATAACCCAAATAGCATTGATGCCTTGAGAAACCGTAGGAAGACCCGTAACGAAATCCATGGTAATGTGTTCCCACTTCCATTTCAGAATCTCAAGTGGTTGCAACGGACCCTTAGGTACTAGATGCTCCGCCTTTACACGTTGACAAGTTAAACACATCGAGATAAACTTTGCAATCTCTCTCTTCATATTGTTCCACCAAAATGTATGTTGAAGATCACGATACATTTTGGTACTTCCAGGATGGATTACAAATGGTGTATTGTGTGCCTCCCTCATAATCTTGTACTTCAAATCAAAGTCGTTAGGGACACAAAGTCTAGAGTGGACTCGAAGTATTCCTTCTTCATCAATTCTCGCTTCTGGAATAGCTCCTTCTTGTACTTTCTTCTTCATACGCATCGACTCCGTGCCGGTGGCTTGAGTAACCTTAACTTTTCTATTAAAGTTGGCTCTACGTCGTATACTTGACATCATCGCACTCATTCCTCGCATATGATCTTCTACTCAATCGTCATTTACCACGCTCGCTTTTACCGGGATGGTATTGAATAGTGTGGTCGTAGTCTTTCAATAGCTCGAGCCAACGTCATTGCCGCATGTTGAGTTCTTTTGAGTGAAGAAATATATATCGCGCATGCGGCCTCATATGAAGCCCGCCATTGATCGATACATGATGTTCTTGCGTGTACTACTCATCTACCTACCGGAACATGTTTTGCGGTGGACATGGAAAATCATGCGGCAAAAGTCGGTCATTCAAGAAAAATGATCACCGGGGGATCGGAGTTTGGTGAGCTCGGAGATGTAACGCCGCCAAACCCAAACTCCACTTCAAAGATCTTGAAAAAAAAACACTTATTTTTCTGCCTAAAATTTATTTTCCATGGAATAGTGTGGTAGATTCAATGACCGAGCTCACATTTATAGAAGAGTTTAAATTTGATAAACTTATAGTATTACACAAAGTGTTAATAAGATCATTACACATGCATTATTAAGAAAAATGCAAAAAAAAAAAAAAACTTGTTAATGCCCGAAATCAGCTCTGTTATATGCATATGTGATTTAGTTACTAAAAAGTGTGATTTCACATGGTAACATCTTTTACAATTACCAGTAAATTGATTTTACCGTGATTAGATGATGTGGTCAAGGGCGGCAGCGTAGCAAGAGGGACAATTGACAATCACTTAATCAATGCCGGAAATTAATTGGTAACATCTAAATTTATATAGAAAACTTGCTGCATATATCATACCAAGATTGAGGTTATTTCTAAGATCTTGTTTTTTCAAAGTAAAATAAGATCGTATTTTATTTTGTAATATATAATTTAATTTTGTCTTAATTTAGTTTCTTAAAAAAAAAAAAATTATTATTACGAAATCAATTCGAAAAAAAATAAAAATAAAATAAATAAAATCGTGAAATCAATATGATTCACTTCATGTTGCAATTCTAAAATATATATATATATATATATATATATATATATATATATATATATATATATGAATCAAGATAGCTTTCATGAATACATTATATATATATATATATATATATATATATATATATATATATATATGTTGAAGATGCACATGTATATATTATATAATGTATATAATATATATTATATAATGTGCCTTTGAGAGCCATATATATATATGGTTCAATTAAAAGGTGATTGTTATTTGTTTACCTTTCATCCGTCTTTTTTCTCTATAATACTTGTCCAGTAAAATCAATTGCTAGAATCAATTCCTGACAATCCCTATGAATGACTACGCGGTATCATCAATCAAGGGGAAAAGATCTTAAGTTTAAATAATAATAATATTATTATTATTTTACCAAATTAAATTATTCTTATTTAAAAAAAAATATTTCTCGACTTTCGGAGAATATTTTTGTAAAATAATTCCTTCCTAATTTTATTTTATAAATATATAAATAGAAATGATTTGATTATGAATAATTTGATTTTGTTTCCAAACATGAATGATTTGATTTTGCATGAAGAAAGATTTTATTTCTCAAAATAAAATAAGATTTTACTTATGTTTAACATGAATCGCCATCCATACTTTCAATTCACTAATTCCTAAATGAATTTTTAGCATAATCAATATATTTTAGGTTCATAATGGGTATAAACAACATGCATTAGCAAATTTGACACCGTGACTTTCGACCTCGTTACGCCTCTTTATGTACATATATATATATATATATATATATATATATATTTTAAGAAACAAAGATTGTGCGAGGATTTGGAGAAGATTTTTAATATTTCGTGGGTGAGCTCTCCTAAGGGTCCCTCTCCAAGAATTTTTGTTTTCAGACTTGCAGATCGATCGAGCTCCGCACATTGTTCAAAAATTTGAAACATTACTCAAAGACTCGAAGAAATTTGCACGATCACCACTCAAGGTGACTAACGTCTGAGGGGGCAAATGTGAGTCCATGTACAAATTAGGGTTCATATGACCTAATTGAATTGAATCTTGTGATTAGGGTTCCACGGCTTCATTAAGGGTGCAAATTAGGGTTCGCGTGATAACCTAATGAAATAAAGACGAAAAAAAAGTCGAAAATAAATGGGTGAGACTTAAAAAGCCTCCACGTGTCCCAAGCGTAAGACTCGTGGAGGCTCGCTCGTTGGGAATCGATTGAGGATTGGATTGGTGGCTGAAGGACGAGGAAATATGGGCATTACTCGAAGGACTAAAGGGTATTTCGAATTTCCACAAGGCATGTGCCTTCAAGACATGACTACTTTCCGAAAACCCTATAAATACCCTTCCATTCCATTTGGAAAGGGACTTCTCCGAGATCAAGACTTGGACTCTTGGAAGATCAAAGGACCCTTTTGGTGACTTAAAGGCTTGGAGATTCTACCTAAAAGCACCAAAGGGGTTTGGACATTCTCTCAACTCAAGGACTCAAGAAGGCTCTTGGAATCCTCATTACCTAACACGGTTCCCTTGATTCTAGGGGTTCGCCGCACGCCGTTGGAGTAATCGCCCACCGTCGTTCTCCCTCTTCAATCAATCAATCAATTCCGTACTTTTCGTGGATTTCTCTCCTCCTCAGCCAACACGAAACCCTAACCCTAGCAAGGTACGATTTCCTTGCCCACAATTCTTAATCTTATGTACTTGTGAACATGCATTTAAATGGTAAAAGGGATGCTATGCATAAAATTTGAATGAAATAATAGACTATATGTATATTATTGTTAGAAATCATGTTTTACATTTTTATAAAACAAATATGCATGTATGTCTCCAAAAAAATATTTTCTCTTACTATTACATGATAGTAGAATAAATAAAATTAATAGAATAATGCTAGAGACACAATTTATTCTACAACTATTTTACAATTTGTTGATATGGCATATTTTACCTTAACTTTTATGTGGGGTCGAAAACTATATTGAAGCAATTTATTCATCAATATATTGAAGTGGAGTATGTCACATCAACGATTATAAAATAGTTATAGAATAAGTTTTATTTCTAACATTATTCAAAAATAATAATGGCAATATATATAACACCATGACAAACGTTACTACATACAATATTATGAAAAAGGATATCCGCATTATTATTTATTAGTAACAATCATATTCATATTTTTATAAAAATGATATGTACATTTTGTAACATTTTCTCTTAATACTCTCTAACTGCCAAAAATAAAGATGCTATTGAAAAATTATAAAGTTATTAGACTTTATTAAGTAATAATAAAGAATCATAGTTTATTTATAAATAAAAAAAATGCATTCAAAAATGTTACTTAACTAACTATTATGAAAATTTAACACGTGCAAAACAATGGTTGCTAAACTAGTGTTTAGCACATCAATCAACTCCCTCTTATAATTAAGTACACAAGGGAAAACGGCATTCAAGAGCCAAACCTTTTAACTCTGCAAATTCAGAAAGAAAAAAAAAACCCAAATTGCAGTTCTTTGAGATGTCAATAATATATCAGTCTGCGTCTATGTGAACTGCATGAATATATATATATATATATATATATATATATATAAAAACGAATAATGGTCATACACAGTTGTGTGTATATTTTATTTGTGCATAATCGGTCAAAATTAAGTTGTTTTGACAGAATTGTTTTTGATTTCTGATTTGAGATGATAGAATTATTTTATGCACAAATAAAACATGCTATGATCGTGTGTGTGTGTATATATATATATATATACACACACACACTTAATCCTTGTTCATGTTCCTTGTCAGATAAACAAATTACAAACACTAATATTATATGAGGTGACTTCCTAGCTACCCTCTTATTCAACTCGTGGGATTAATTTGGATTCTTGTTTTTTATCAAGGTTGAATAGATTTGTAGTACACTTTGAACATTAATTGTTTTTTTTTTCACTTTTTACCCTTTAAACCTCAATAATGTTTTAACATTGAGAAATTAAATTTTTTTTGGTTACCGAATTAAGCATTCTTACTGAAATAAGTCATTTAAAGGTCTATATCATTTATATTGGCTGCAATTTTTCTTTTTCATCATACACTAATCACGTTACTATAATTTTATATGCTTTTAAAGATATTTAACCTTTTAAAGAATTTAAGGTTTTCTATTAATTTTTTTCATCATCGCACAAACATTTTTGTGTGTTTTCAATGATATTTTGGAGTAAAATTAGCCAAAATACTCTAATTTGGATCAATTATTACTCATCCGTGCCATAAGATTTAATTTATAAAAAAAGTAAAAATATTAAGGATTTAATGTCTTAAAGTTGAAACATTAGGATTTAAGTTATAAAAAGTGAAAAACTTATAAAGTTTATTTAAGCCTTCTTTTAAACCCCTTAACCCCAACAGTAACCTCATATAGCATATTGCATCCACTGATACTGTTGATGCGATTTAAATCTTCATTCTCTTAATAATAAGAAATGAGTGACTTGGTAAGGATCGGATAATTATTAGACCAAGTTTTTTGGTTCATCTTAAGGAAGTTTAAATTAAATTCACTTTTTCTTGAACGGTATGCAGTAAAAAAAAAAAGCCAAGAAACTGGTTTTGCTATTATTGCTGATGATTTATAATACAAATTTGAATGTAAATTAAGAATTAAAGAATATATTTTTATGAACATAATAAAATTACAACATATTTTGTGTGGAAGGATCGATATATATAGTATACAGATTAGTTTAGACTTTAGAGGAACCTAGAACGCTTGCATTCTGGAGGAACACCTTGAGGGAACCTTTTTAAGTCGGTGCAATAGTTATAGATCATGTGTTTGCTTTGCACCCATCGTAGCCTATTTCTGCCTGCTGCATCAAGTTCATGAGTTTGATCAGAATTGGTAGTAGTAGTAGTAGTAGAAGTAGTACAAGACAATCCGGATGACTTGGCACATCCATTAATAGGGTTGAAATTCCTATAGTAGGCGGTGAAGGGAGCTTTAGTCCAATCTGTCTTGACGCGCCCACCTTGTGTAGCCCAGTCATCGGCATTCCATAGGCTGGCATAGACTCTCATGTACTGGCTCTTGGGAAACGGCACGCCAATGGATTCAAGGTTGTTGAACACTCTTATTGGACTGTTATCGATCAAGAAACTGAACCACAATAGGTAGAAAAACAGGACTCATGTTATTAGAAGGTAAATTAACATGGAAATACGTACGTACTGAGATAAATATAATTAATTAGAAAGAAAGAAAAAAAAAGAGGAGAGATTAAATAATTATATATATACTCACATGATTCGTTGAGAATTCCAAACGATGGAGTAGGTGTGAAAGGAAGAAGTTGGATCGAACCATAGCTGGAATTGCTGCTCTTTGTCACCTTTGCCTTGAGCATAAACATTTGTGTGGATGGTATATGGATTCCCAGACGAGTTTCCGAGGAACTCGAAATCAATTTCATCATGTCCTGCTCCTTGAGAAGATAGCTGCATGATCACCCACAAGCAGACATACAAACTTAAAGCATAAATATAATTCTACGTACGTGCATTAACAGTTGTGCACTTACATAGGAAACTAAGAAAAGAAATAAAAAGTGGGAGTACTTACATAAAAAGTGGTGACAGTGCCAGCAGAGTTGCCGGGGACAAGCTTGAGTTGCATGTCAAACCTTCCGAACAAATACTCATTCTTGGACTGGAATCCTGCACCGGAAATTTGGTCTAGTGATAATGTGAGAAGTTGACCGCCGTTCAATATTTTAGCTCGCTGATCACCGCCCCAGGTGATGTCTACGTCTTTGTAAAAATTTCCGACGGCTGAGAACGCCAATAGAGAAATCATTATGGAAAGCAGCAGGAGCATTACATTTGTTGGAGCTCTATAGTGTGACATTTTTAGTGTTAATTGGCAATTAATGTAATGAGAGAAAGATATAGAAAGAGAGATTGAGATTAATTTGTAGTTGTTGTGGTAGGGATGTTAAGGATATATATATATATATATATATATATATATAGAGAGAGAGAGAGAGAGAGAAAAGAGAGATAAGAGAGGAAGTATCAGAGAAGTTGACAGACATTGGTACAGCTTGGAAAGTGAAACGTACGCGTTACTTTTGTTGAGTGCGGAATTCTATTTAAGAACTGAGAACGCGTTACTTTTTCATGATAAAACCTGGACTAAATTAACTTAATTTTTTTGTCTTAAATTAACTTTTTCATGATAAAACCTTCCCAAGACTAATTTTTTTTGGGTTGGGGAGGGGAGGGGAGGTCTTGTTGAAGGGACGGTTCTAACAGAAACAGCTAGCAGCTCGGTAGTTCCTTCTATTCTAACAATGGAACCACCGCCCGCCCCGACCTGGATTACATTACAACGTGCGCTTTACTTTTGATTTCCCATACCAACCAACCAACCAACTGGATACGCGTACAATTTCAAATTACTACTCCACTATTGTAGTCCACCCCACACCACCCCACCCCACCCCACCCCACCCCATCCCACCCCACCGCACCGCCATAGATCCATAATCAGTCAGTCCCACGCCAATTTCATAATTTCAAAACTCATTACGTGTGTTGTATAAATATTTTACTAGTATATGTTAATGCCAAAATCTTTCCCCACATCTCAATTACCAAGACGCGTCCGATATCCTTCATATTCAATGTCAGCACTAAAAATTTGATGGCTTGACCATCGTGATAAATTTCCATGTGAGAGTCGATGATCGGCGATCATGAGGTAACAATGGAGAAAATAATATCTAGTCTTGAGAGAAATAATAATCGATTATCTGTTGTAATGTTTTGTTACTTACCTTTCTTGTGTGATCCTTGCCCCATACGTCTCAGGACTCTGGCCATCTGCCACCCACTATCTCCTCGACACCTCCCCCACTCCCGTTATCTCAAATAGAAAGTATGTAGCCTACTTCTTTACTCGCTACTCACTATTTGCCACCGCCATCCATCCGAGTCACATCCTCATTAATGCCACGCGAGAAAGGTGGCGAATATAATATCCAACTATCTTTTTATCATGATTACCGGCCGATAAAAGGGTTAAGTAACAATTTGTGTAATGGGCCACCCAATGACTAAGCCCCAATAATAGATGACCCATATGACCGGATCCAATCAAAAGGACCCAATGGAATAATCAAATAATTGGGTTCAAATCATTCGGATTCAATCGGGACAAAAGTATACGTGATTGAGGAGGAACCCATTAAGTCCTACCTTGATAATGAAAAGGATCACGACCCAATGATTGCCTCCCAGTCTTTTATTAAACAGGGTGTTTAATGGAAGACTGTAATTAATAAAGGCCCATGATAGTTGTAATAAATCACAAGGGGTCCAATCTGAAACCTGTCAAGGCCCAACTGATGAATGTCATTCAATAATTCAAATAGAATAGGGCCCAAAAGAGAGAAGTCTAATCCGGTTAAGATATTAAACCCAAAACCGGACGCTAACCTTTCACATTCGCCATCATTACTATTAATTAAATGTGCCGTCCTCGTGTAACGTGTAACCGTCAGTATAAAAGATAATTTTTCCCCAAATTGACAACTTTACCTACCATTTCAAACTTCAAACGTCTTTGCGAGCTTTAGACTTCCTCCTCTCTCAAATTTCTTACTTTTCTCTGCAAACTAACAACAATGGCGTCTTCCAGTTCTGCTAACGTCACCCCAATCCAAGCCATTCCTCTTTCCACTGCTCTCCTCACACCCAAATTTAAAGCAAGGCCGCTTCAGGATCGAACCCTAATCCCACTGGTACGTCTAGTAAAAGCACACCAAAAAAGCCTCTTCCCAACCCTTCCATCTTCTTCCAAAGCACAACACAGTTCCCTCATGCCAACACTGCCTCAACATTAACTGAGAAGGACGTTCAGAACACATACAAACGGTACCAGGTTCCGGCGACCCATCAATTCCGCCGTCCCACCACCACAGAGAGGATGTACCAGTGTCCGGACGGCTGGACCGCCATGCCTCTGACACTCTTAAAAAAAAGGGGTTTGGTTCTCCTTACACGTTTTCTTGGTCACCCTCCTGGGGTTCATTGGTGTTGGGTTCGCCCAACTGGTCCCGAACTCTTATATTCACATCTTGGCATTTATCGCCTTCTGTCATAAAGTGGGTGTCGCCCCCACTCTCGAATTTTTCTTCTCCATATACACCGTTAGCAAGTCCAGAGAGAAGGGATTCAAACTTTTGGGTAAGATTCCTTCAAAAGCCAGAGAGGACTTCGAGCGACGCTCTCTGATAAATATTCCTTCCAAAGAATAAAAAAGATGGCATGAAAGCGGTGGTTTTTTCGTTAAAGGACCTGAGATTGCCTCTCTTCCTGACTGGACAATATTGGACAAAGTATCTGTCGACTTTGGGGATATAGCTGAAGAACGTGTGAAGGAGATGATTGAACTTCTGGATAACTTCCCGAAGAAGGAGTGGAGTTACAATCTTCTAACCAAACAAGCTTGGTTATACGACCACAAATGTAAGTCTCAAATTTTTACCGAATTAAAATTTTTGAATTTTATTATTGCAAACATGTCTAACGGGATGTATTTTTCTGTTGCAGTATCTTTGATCAAACATTCATCGATGGATCGAAGGGATTTAGAAAAGTTTCTTTCAAACAAAGCCCCATCACCCCCTCCTGCTATTAAACCCCCAGGAAGAGATTAAATAAGCCCCGGATCAAGAAGATTTCCTTTATTTATTATTTTGATCTCCCAATCTCGAGCGGCTTGGTCGATATGCCTGCAAACGAGCGGATCTTTGACCCTTCGATGTAAGACCCGAAATTTTTTAATAAAAGGATAGTTTTTGAAATAGTAAGGGTTAAATTAATATGGATAGTTAAGGGTTAAATCAGAAATATTTCAAAATAAGCAGTGGTTATAAAATATTCATTTTGTCGGGGAATATTAGTTTGGTGCAAAAGGAATATTAAATATTTATTATCGAGGGAATATTAAATACTGATAGTTATGGTTAAATACGCAAATATTTGACCGTGTTATGGAGCCCCATAATGAATATTCGATTGGATGAAGAAAGCGACAAATATAAGTTGGTTAAAAATAGCGGCGTAGTTATTCTGAATTAAGGCATTGGAATACCCGGTGGTTAAAATCTGATGTCTGGCGTGGTTGCGATATGCGGCGGTATTACCAAGATGTTGTTGAATTATTGATCCTTACGTGAAGGCCTTTACTCAATAATTTTCACGATGAATTCTTGTTCAATATTTTATTTTATTGATTCAATAATTCTTTGCGTTGATATTTTATATTATTGTTGTTCAATAATTGTCACTTTACATTATCTCCATTATCGGATCAATAATTCATATTATTTGAATAATATTATTAGATAGCATTATTGGCAATGTCTAGAAAGTTACATCGAGGAGAGGTTTGGTCACCTAATTGCGCGCCCGATGAGGAGAAATCCTTATCGGAAAGCCCCTCTTTCACAGGAGCGGCTGGTTGTCATAATTGTGATTACATAATATTATTTGTGAATAATTAATTATTGATTCATATGATAAAAAAATATTTATTTTATGTGGATATAAATGATGGATTTATTTATGTGGTTATAAATGAAGAAATTATTGTTGAGGTGTTTTATCGATATTTTACAGGATTGGAGGTATTAAAAATTAAATCGGGGTTTTTGAGATATATTGCGGGGGTTATAATTTTTAATCCGAATAGTTGGATTGTGGTAATTTTTGGGTATGTTATACATACATAAGTTGAGTATATGTCCACAAATTTTGAGCCGTTAAAAATGCACGAATGATTTGTTGTGAATTTTAAGAGGTGTCGATTCGAAAATTAGGTTTATAATTGATTTTGGTGGAAAATTCTAGAATTGAGTGGGCCCCACTTGTGGTTGGTGAAGAAATGTGCTGAATTTTATTTCAAATGTGGTGGGTGGCAATAGTAGCGAGTAAAAGCCATCGGTGTAGCAGGTCGAAGTGCCTTGGGTAGGGCTAACATTTTCTATAAATAGAATTTAAGTTAGAATTGAAAATCACACCGAAACAAAGTTTTCTCTCTTCTCTCTCTCTATATTGTTGGCGTATTTTGTGAGTATTTAGATACTTTGAGAGTTCTTTATTCGATCTGAAGTTTCATTCGACATCACTTGAGCCTTTCCTTAGAAATCTTGATTCTTTGAGGTAAGGGATATTATTTTTTTAAGTAATGATATTATTTCTTGATATCATTATCTTTGAAATGTTGATCTGAAGTTTTTATCAAATTTGGAACTTTTTCATGTCGGGTTACTATTCATGAGTTCTTATTCACGAGTTACTTTCATCATGAGTTCTTATTCACGATTCTTATTCACGAGTCTTATTAAGCATGAAGCGTGAAAATATTTTTTTTTGTGGAATTTCTATCTTTTGGTGTCGGATTCTATTTACGTACTCTGACCTTATTCACGTATCTGACACTATTCACGTATATGGCACTATTCATAGAAAAATGAAAATTTTTCTTTTTGTCCAAAATATCTATTACGGATACTAAACTTTGATTGTATCCATGTTTTGATCATTCTTGAATTTTACACCACTATGATTATTTTTGAGGTATTGTTGGACATGGATAAAACAAAGTACGAATCATTAATCCTTAATCCTTGTCATTTTGTTTCACCGGATTAGTTCTTTAAAATATTTTTCATCATCCTTAGTCTTAAATGATGATATTATTGAATATCTTTGGCACATAGTGCAAAGATGAATGATTTCTGAAGAATATCTTTGGCTTTGTAGTGCAGATGAGCGGTGTTTAAATGAACATGACCAATGATGAATATCTTTGGCTTTAGTGCAAAGATGAGCAGTGTTGAGATGAACATGGTGGATTGATGAATATCTTTGGCTGTAGTGCAAAGATGAATGTTTGATTTGAGATTAATATTGATTGATGTTCGAGGATATAAAATATTGATGATGGTTTTATTAAATTCATAGATTATAGTAGATTTCATTCTCTACGTAACTCTTACATGAATTATTATTTCATTGCGAATATTGATCTGAAACTTGTTGTATCTATTGTATTACATTAAATTTTTCCTGTTGAAGACTAACGATAATTTGTTGTATATTATCTTAGTCATAATATTCTTCTTGAGCTAGTTGAGCTCACCCTTTTCCTTTTGTTCCATTTCTTCTCGGAGGCGAGAATATAGCGAGATGCAGTCGGGGTATGGAATGAAGGTTTTAGAAAGGATTGTTTAGTAGTCCTCACCATTTTGTAAAATAATGTATCGATAAATGTGATGAGGATTTATTTGAGTATAAATATTGTCTAGAAGATAATATTTGTATTTAAACTCACATTTCTTGTTGTAATAATAAAGTTGTAGTTGTTTACATACCATGTATTGACAACTCGAGAATGGGTGATGTATACCTATTTTGGGGGCGTCGCGGTTGGTATCGAGCTTAGGGATATGATCTCTGGCGGAGATCGGGAATAGAACTAGGAGGGAGGAGAGTAAATCCTTCGCTAGTGTGTCCTACTAAAGCTTATTTGTTAGTTGGTCGATATATAAGGGATATTATGTGATATATTGATTTCCTTAATTAACCCTTGTTTTATGACGATGTTTGAGAATGTCGTGAGAATATTAACGATGGAGTAAATGAGGCCGTGGAGATGCTGTCTTTTACCAGCGAGGAGAACGTCTGCAGTGGCAATGTTCCTCCTGTGAACAACACCATGGGCGAGATGATGAGCGAGGGGATGTTTAGAAGTTTTTTGCGATTCATGCAAAATCGAGACGAGGAGACTTCGTGTTCAAAATCTGAGGAGAAATGATAGCAATTCACGGGTTGTCCAATGACCAGCGATTCAAAGAGTTGGGACCACGAATTTAAGAAAGCGGATCCGATCATGGCGGAAACATGGGTCAAACAAATTACCAAGATATTCGATGTCTTGGGATGCGCGGAGAAACGAAGGTTCCATTCGCCACCTTTATGTTCCGTGGCGAAGCGGAGACTCTTGGTGGGAGTGCACGTGAAGCGTACCCATCCAGTACTTTTTCAGCGTGTCTTGGGAGGCGTTTGAGAGACTATTTAATGACAAATACTTTCACGAAAGTGTTAAATCGTATGAAGGAAGTGGAGTTCATCGATTAGAGCAAAACAACATGGCGGTGTCTCTCGATGCGAGGCAAAGTTTGCGAGTTATCGAGTTTGCACCTCATTTGGTGGAGAATGAGGAGCGATATGGCGGGATGTTTCTTAGAGGTTTGAAACCCGGCGTCGTCGATATCTCATTTCTCATAAACTTTCTCTTTATTCGGATGTTATAAGCAGGCTCAATTATTAGAAATGAGATAACGAAATGCTGGTCAATTGAGAGACCATGCTTAACGAGGATCATACCGAGAGATAGCGATCAATGAATAATGATAACTGCGGAGAAAAGCGAATGACGAAAAATGGTAACCACTCTGGTGGTAATCATGGTCGTGAAAAGCGAAGAAGCGAGTCGGGAGAGATTTTAAAGAGGAGATTTAACAACGACTATGTGAAAGGCAGCAGTCTTGCGCGAAGAATCGGTTCTAAGGGAGAGATCGACCACCGGTCATATCTTACAAATCACGGAAAAGAGGACATATCGATCAAAGCGCCCTGACATTCAAGGTATGCTATAGTTGTGGAAAGGAAGGACATATCGCTTCGAGATTATGCGATAGCGAAACCTAGTTAATGAGACGGTGACTCAAAAAGACTATCCCGAAAAAAATCAAAGTCAACGATTAGGGAAGAAGCGTTTGTTGTGTGGTTGGTCATAATCGAGAACCCAAACGAGGTGATCACGGGTAAGTATTTATAAATTCTTGCGAAGTTTATACCTTACTTGATCTGGTGCTTTACCCATTCATTTATCTCTCTGCATGTGCTCAGCGTTTAAACTTGACTCGGAGAAATTAGACTTTGATCTATCTGTGGAAACTCAGATTAGGAGAAACTTTCATCACATCCACTTTGTTTATAAATCTTGTTTGATTCAAGTTGGCACCATTACCTTACACATTGACCTTATCTCTTTAAAGATACTTGCTTTTGATGTGATTTTAGGGATTGATTGGTTAACTACTCATCATGCAAAATTGATTGTTTTAAATAAGGTTGTTAGTTTTCATATTCTAACTTGACTGTTATGCAATTCAAGCAACTAAACCATTAAAATCAATCATTCATATCTAATCATAAAGCTATTCGTTTATTGAAAAAAGCGGATGTCAAGCTTTCTTAGCCCATGTTATGGATTTGAATAAAGACACGTCAAATTTGAATAATATTCTGTTGTTATTGACTTTCTGGCGTATTTCTGAAGAACTTCCGATCTACCCCGAGCGTGAAGTTGAATTCTTTATTGATCTTGAACTGATACAAGCCCATTTCTAAAACCCCATATCGAATGGCTCTATTGAACTTGAGGAGTTAAAGGTCCAACTACGAGAATTGTTGGACATTGGTTTCATTCGTCTAGTACATCTCCTTGGGGTGCTCTGTTTTATTTGTAAAGAAGAAAGAGCGGGAGTATGCGACTTTGTATTGACTATCGGGGAATTGAACCATGTCACCATCAAGAATAGGTATCCTCTACCTCGTATTGATGACTTGTTTGACCAGATTCAAGAGCACAATTCTTTTCAAAATCGATCTTAGTTACGGATATCATCGGTGAAGATTAGGCGAGGATATTCAAAGCGCCTTGAACTCTTCGGTATGGGCATTATGAATTCTTAGTCATGTCTTTCGGACTAACTAATGCTCCTACGACTTTCATGGATATGATGAGCCAAGAGTATTCAGGAATATTTGGATCGATTCGTTGTTGTCTTTATTGATGACATCCTTATATATTCAAAAGTCGTGAAGATCATGAGCACCATTTAAATTTGTACTCGAAAACTTCGTGAAAACCAACTATATGCCAAATTGAAGAAATCACGAGTTACGGCTTGAGGAAGTAGCATTTCTTGGGCATGTGTGTCAAAACATGGAGTATCTGTTGATCCGTGAAGATTGAAGCAATCTGAAGTTGGGAACAACCAAAGTCGGTGGTGAAGTCACGTAGCTTTTGAGCTTAGTTGGTTATTATCGGAGATTAGTGGAAGGTTTTCTCGAATCGCTACTCCATTAACTTCATTAACTTTCGAAAGGATCTGAAAATTCGTTTAGGCGAAGAATCGAGAAAAGTTTCCAAGAGCTTAGAGGAGACTTATTTACTTTGTTTCTAACAATACCATCTGGTTCGGATGGATTTGTTATCTACGATGATGCTTGAGCAAAGGTTAGGATGTGTTCTCATGCAGCGTGGGAAAGTCATAGCCTTATGCCTCGCGACAACTTAAAAAGTATGAGAGGAATTATCCTACTCATGATCTAGAGTTAGCGGCCGATCGTTCAGCGCTAAAAGATATGGAGCACTATCTATATGGGGAGAAAGTGGAGATATATTCGGATCATAAAAGCCTTAAATATTTCTTCACTCAAAAAGAACTCAACATCGTGCGGCGTGACGTTGGCTCGAGCTATTGAAGACTACGACCACACTATTCATACCACCACGGTAAAGTGAGCGTGGTAGTGGCGCGCATTGAGTAGAAGATCATATCTTGGGAGCGAGTGCGATGATGTCAAGTATCGCGTAGAGAGCCAACTTTAATAGAAAAAAGTTAAGGTTGCTCAAGCCACAGGGCGGGAGATGATCGTATGAAGAAGAAAGTACAAGAAGGAGCTATTAGGGCGAGAATTGATGAAGAAGGAATACTTGAGTCCACTCTAGACTTTGTGTTCTAACGACTCGATTTGAAGTACAAGATTATGATGGAGGCACACAATACACCATTTGCAATCCATCACGGAAGTACTAAAATGTATCGTGATCTTGACATACATTTTGGTGGAATAATATGAAGAGAGAGATTGCAAAGTTTATCTCGATGTGTTTAACTTGCCAGCGTGTAAAGGCGACATCTAGTACCTAAGGGTCCGTTGCAACCACTTGAGATTCCGGAATGGAAGTGGGAACACATTACCATGGATTTAGATTCACGGGTCTTCCTACGGTTTCTCAAGGCATCAATGCTATTTGGGTTATTGTTGATAGATTAACCAAATCTGCTCATTTCTTGCCGTCTGGAGACTTATTCACTTGAGCGTCTTGCTTTAGTATGTACGTAAATGAGATTGTGAGGTTTGCATGGCATGCACTGTATCCATAGTTTGGATCGTGACCCAAGATTCACTTCAAGATTTTGGGTTAGCTTGCAAAAAGCTATGGAGCGCAGTTTGCGATTTAGTTGACATACCATCCCCAAACCAGACGAGACAATCGAGAGAGGACTATTCAAACTCTTGAAGATTTATTAAGACTCATGTCCTAGACTTCAAGGGCGGTTAGGATAAGTATTTACCATTGGTGGAATTCTCCTACAACAACGATTATCGAAAGTATAGGTGTGGCTCCATTGAAGCATTATATGGGCCGAAAATGTCGTTCTCGATATGTTGGGATGAGGTGGGTGAAGCAACATTGTTGGGACCCGAGTTAAATGCGTATGACTACTGAAAAGATCCAAATGATTAAACAACGTATACTGAAGCGGCTCAAGATCGACAAAAGAGTTATCGCGATCTTCATCGAAAGGGCGTGGAATTTAATGTAGGGGATCATGTATTGTTGCGAGTTGCTCCATGGAAGGGAGTTACAAGATTTGGGAAGAGAGGAAAGCTCGATCCACGATTTATTGGTCCATTTCAAATTCTTGACCAGAGTAGGAAATGTAGCCTATAGACTTGCGTTACCTCAAAGTATGTCTCGTGTTCATAATGTGTTTCACATATCGTACTTAAATAAATATGTGAAAGACCGAACCACGTTATTGAGTTAGAACCCGGACGAGATAGCCAGAAGACTTAACGTGTGAGGAGGTACTATCAAGATCTTGGATAGGAAGGAGCATGTCCTACGCCTGAAAGGTCATACCACAAGTTAAAGTTTTGTGGAGGAATCATGCTATAGAGGAAATGACACGGGAATTGGAAGCGGAAATGAAAGCGAGGTATCCTCACCTTTTGAAACACAGTAGTGCGTCGTCGATTTCGAGGACGAAATTTCATAAGAAGGGAGGTTGTAAGACCAAAATTTTTTAAATAAAAGGAATTTCCTTTATTTATTATTTTGAAATAGTAAGGGTTGATTTGATTAATATGGATAGTTAAGGGTTAAATCATGCAAATATTTCAAAATAAGCAAGTGGTTATAAAATATTCATTGTTGTCGGGAATATTCGTTTGGTCGTGGAATATTAAATCTTTGTCGGGGAATATTAAATGCGACGATAGCGACCATGTGTGGCCCCCATAATGAAAGCGATTGGATGAAGAAAGCGACAAATATAAGTTGGTTAAAAATAACGGCGTAGTTATTCTGAATTAAGGCTGTTGGAATACCCGTGGGTTAAAATACGATGTCTGGCGTGGTTTACGATGGCAGCTGCGGTATTACCGCGATATTGTTGAATTAATTGATCCTTACGTGAAGGCCTTTACTCAATAATTTTCACGGTGAATTCTTGTTCAATATTTTATTTTATTGATTCGATAATTCTTTGCGTTGATATTTTATATTATTGTTGTTCAATAATTGTCACTTGCATTATCTCCATTATCGGATCAATAATTCATATTATTTGAATAATATTATTAGATAGCATTATTGGCAATGTCTAGAAAGTTACATCGAGGAGAGGTTTGGTCACCTAATTGCGGCGCCCGATGAGGAGAAATCCTTATCGGAAGCCCCTCTTTCAGGAGCGGCTGGTTGTCATAATTGTGATTACGTAATATTATTTGTGAATAATTAATTATTGATTCATATGATAAAAAAATATTTATTTTATGTGGATATAAATGATGGATTTATTTATGTGG
The DNA here is from genome assembly GCA_020205615.1 of Panax quinquefolius. Classification (NCBI taxonomy): domain Eukaryota; kingdom Viridiplantae; phylum Streptophyta; class Magnoliopsida; order Apiales; family Araliaceae; genus Panax; species Panax quinquefolius. Next base: position 100,933,118 of record CM035170.1, on the reverse strand, counting down.
TTATAAATGAAGAAATTATTGTTGAGGTGTTTTATCGATATTTTACCAGTTGGAGGTATTAAAAATTAAATCGGGGTTTTTGAGATATATTGCGGGGGTTATAATTTTTAATCCGATGCCGTTGGATTGTGGTAGTAATTTTGGGTATGTTATACATACATAAGTTGAGTATATGTCCACAAATTTTGAGCCGTTAAAAATGCACGAATGATTTGTTGTGAATTTTAAGAGGTGTCGATTCGAAAATTAGGTTTATAATTGATTTTGGTGGAAAATTCTAGAATTGAGTGGGCCCCACTTGTGGTTGGTGAAGAAATGTGCTGAATTTTATTTCAAATGTGGTGGGTGGCAATAGTAGCGGTAAAGCCATCGGTGGCGAGTCAAATCTCTTGGTAGACTAACATTTTCTATAAATGAGGGCTAAGTTAGAATTGAAAATCACACGAAACAAAGTTTTCTCTCTTTCTCTCTATATATTGTTGAGCGTATTTTGTGAGTATTTAGATACTTTGAGAGTTCTTTATTAGATCAAGTTTCATTCGAAGATCACTTGAGCCTTTCCTTAGAAATCTTGATTCTTTGAGGTAAGGGATATTATTTTTTTCGTAAATGATATTATTTCTTGATATCATTATCTTTGAAATGTTGATCTGAAGTTTTATCAAATTTGGAACTTTTTCATGTCGGGGTTACTATTCATGAGTTCTTATTCACGAGTTACTATTCATGAGTTCTTATTCACGATTCTTATTCACGAGTCTTATTAAGTGAAGCGTGAAAATATTTTTTTTATGGAATTTCTATCTTTTGGTGTCGAGTTACTATTTACGTATCGGCACTATTCACGCATATCTGACACTATTCACACGTATATGGCACTATTCATAGAAAAATGAAAATTTTTCTTTTTTAGTCCAAAACATCTATTACGGATACTAGCTTTGATTGTATCCATGTTTTGATCATTCTTGAATTTTACACCACTATGATTATTTTTGAGGTATTGTTGGACATGGATAAAACAAAATCTGAATCATTAATCCTTAATCCTTGTCATTTTGTTTCAATTGGATTAGTTCTTTAAAAATATTTTCATCATCCTTAGTCTTAAATGATGATATTATTGAATATCTTTGGCACGTGTAGTGCAAAGATGAATGATTTCTGAAGAATATCTTTGGCACATAGTGCAAAGATGAGCAGTGTTTAAATGAACATGACCAATGATGAATATCTTTGGCTCATAGTGCAAAGATGAGCAGTGTTGAGATGAACATGGCCGATTGATGAATATCTTTGGCTGTGTAGTGCAAAGATGAATGTTTGATTTGAGATTAATATTGATTGATGTTACGAGGATAAAATATTGATGATGGGTTTTAAAATTCATAGATTATAGTAGATTTCATTCTCTACGTAACTCTTACATGAATTATTATTTCATTGCGAATATTGATCTGAAACTTGTTGTCATTGTATTCTATTAAATTTTTCCTGTTGAAGACTAACGATAATTTGTTGTATATTATCTTAGTCATAATATTCTTCTTGAGCTAGTTGAGCTCACCCTTTTCCTTTTTGTTCCCATTCTTCTTCCGGGAGGCGAGAATATAAGCGAGTGCAGAGTCGGGTATGGAATGAAGGTTTTAGAAAGGATTGTTTAGTAGTCCTCACCATTTTGTAAAATAATGTATCAATAAATGTGATGAGGATTTATTTGAGTATAAATATTGTCTAGAAGATAATATTTGTATTTAAACTCACGAAGATAATAATAAAGTTGTAGTTGTTTACGTATGTATTGACAACTCGAATGGGTGATGTATACCTATTTTGGGCGTCACACTTCATATCAAAAAAATAAGTCAAGATAACTCCGCTGTTATGATGAGCTTGGTTCCCTCTTGGCCCGAAATTCAGTCGCCAAGGATCATCGAAGAAGAACATTCCGAGAATTCGATTCCCTTTCGGAAAAGAAAACATCCCTCGAATGATCAACCAGCACCACCCGAAGAATCAATTCCAGACCAACCTCATCCATCACCTATCCTTTCGCCAACCCGGGAACCTTCTCCTGCTCGTTCTCCATATCCCGAGAACATATACCTGGATCCTTCACCATCCCCTTCGCATGAAGAACAGACGCCTTTCATGTCAATCCCATCTGCCGATGAGTTTGAAAATGATGCCAGGGGATCCCCAACTTTGTGGCCCCATTTTAATGCGAATTACCCCTTCCACCTCTTCAACTCATTTGTTAGGGAAACCGATGAACATCGGTTCGGTAATAGTTCAATCATGGATCTCCTTAAAGAAGGCATGAGCTATCACGTCAAGGTAAAAGTTCAACTCATTTGTCTGTTCTTTTGGATTTATATGCATTTCTTCGTAAACTAACGAATTATCTGTAAACATCCACAGGCTAGTGCTGTCTTCGGGCGTCTTTTTCCACGCTACCAAGAAACTGAAATCGAAGAGGATGCTGCTCGTCGAGAAAACACAATTCTGAAGTCAGCTTGGAATAAAGCAAGGACTGACCTCGGCGATGCTCTCTTCAATAATGAAAATCTTCAAAAGGACTTAACTCGAAGAATGGAGGAATTGAAGATCTGCAAAGAGGACTTGAAGAACACGAAGGCCAGTCAGCAGGAGATGACGAGTCTGAATGTTGAACTTGATACTCAAAATCATGCTCTAAGGCTCCGGAATGAAGAAATCTGTATAGCCAATCAAAGCCTGGCTATATAAGTTGATAATCTTCAGGAAGAAGCTCGTGTTGACAAAGAGAAGAATTTGAACATTCTTCTTGAGCTTCAAGGTAAGTTGAAAGCTTTGCAGGCTTTGGGGCCTCCTTTGACCGAAGAGCTTCGCGAACAAATTCGGGACGAATACCGAAAGTCAAACGAGCTGAATGAGAAGGTAGTTCAGATGTTTTCGATGGTTATTATGATTCTCAAGAAAGAAAGGACAAGGTAAAACTTATCACGGTAAAAGGCGATCCTACCATTCTCGATTAAATGCGAAGATGAAGCCGCTTGATCTGAAGAGGATATCTATTTTTCTTTTTTAGCTTATAGGGTTTTTGTAAAAAAAAATTCATATTTCTGTCCTTGTAATTGGCGATATATTAATGAAATATGGGCTTTGTTCTTATGACTTTGGTGCATTTACTTTACATCGATACTTGATATTAATTCAAGCTGCGCAAAATGTACATACTCTTTCATGGACTCAACTCAAACTGTTAAGTAACAACTAGGCACGTCATAGAACAGATAAGATGAAGTTAAAGAGTGAGGCACTCCGAACTCAACACTTAGAAAAAATTTAGGCAATAAAGTAAAGGTAGACTTATTCGTTACCGAAGTGTGAGACAGGTCTGCTTCATTAGAAATTTGTTTACCCCAAAAGGCCTAACAAAACCACAAGATGACATTTACCTACCATGAAGGGCGACGAAGTCTAAAGAACTAAAAACGACGTTACCTACCACGAAGGGCGACAATGTCGAAGGGCACGACGTTTGCCTACCACGAAGGGCACGATGAAGTCTAAAGAATGACGATTTACCTACCACGAAGGGCTGACGAAGGTCTAAATGTGGACAACAGCGCCTACCACGCGAGGTCGACAATGTCTTTGGGATGGCGTTTGCCTACGAAGGGCACAACAAACCCATTAGGACCACTGCCATTAAAGGCTGCCATCGAATGGTCGACCAAGTCCACCGAACCTCCTTACACCCAGGCGAATCGAGGAACAAAAAACATGATTCGTTTGAGAAAAAATGGACTTTTATTGATGATGGCGTGAATATTCTGAGACTTTAGATGTCTTGACATTATATTTCTTGAAAGTATTTCCTAAACTTCTTGGCGTGCCAAGTATTTTTAATTGTTGATCCGTCCGATGCCTTGGTAGATAAGTCCCGAACTTGGCACTTGATGACTTCATACGGTCCTTCCCGATTCGGCATCGACTTTCCCCAATTACGAGGTGTAGATGCTTGACTTCCACGAGAACAAAATCTCCCACTTCAAATCTGCAAAGCTTTACCCCCCTGTTGTAATGCTTGGCTACTCTCCGTTGATAGGCTGCTAGTTTAACCAGGCTATTTCTCTGACTTCGTCAAGAAAATCGAGATTGGCTTTCAATCCTTCTTCATTGTAGATCTCTTTGAATTGACTAACTCGAATACTTGGAGATCCAATTTCAACTAGGACTAAGGCATCGATTACCGTAGGCCGATCTAAAAGGTGAATCCTGTTTGTAGTCCTCGGAGTAGTCAGATAGGCCCATAACACTGTTGACGACTCTTACGGCCATCTTCCTTGGCTTTGTCCAATCTGCGCTAGATCTCATTCAAAGACGTTCTATTGGTCACTTGACTTGTCCGTTTGGTGAGGATGAGCCACTTCAAGTCTTTCTCTCTTTGGACCCCGATTCTATCAAAAATGCTTCAAATTTCGATCCTGTTGGCGCCGCGTCCGTTGTCCGATATTACCACCTTAGGAATTCAAAGCGAAATACTCTTGATTCTTTCAAAAATTTCAAGCATTCTGTTCCGTTATTAACTTAAGTGGCTTTGCTTCTACCCATTTGGTCATATAATCGATGGCAACTATAACAAAACTGAATTGACCTTTTGCTTTCGGTAGCGGACCCAGTATATCAATCCCCCAGACAGCGAAGGGTATAGGAGATAAGATCGAGTATAGCTCTTACGGTGGTGATATGGTATCGAATTGTTGAGTTGACATTTCTCGCACTTCTTGACGTACTCAGTCGCTTCCTTGAAGATGGTAGGCCAGTAGTACCCCTGACGAAGTACTTTATAGGCTAATGACTTAGCGACCGTATAGTCACCACGGATGCCTTTATGTACCTCTCGTCGAAGCATATTGACTTCGGATGGAGTCAAACATTTCAAGATGGTGGAGATGAAAAGCCCTTGAACAGATCCCCATCAATCAGAACAAAATTAGCACTCTTGTACTTGATCTTCTTGGCTAACATCCTATCCGAAGGTAAGACTCCATCTGCCAGATACTCCAGATACGGGGTCGACCATCAGTTGGTTCGGTCGGCCTGCACATTCTGGATTCATGATGAACACTTTAGGATGTTGAAAAATTTCTAAGTAAACCGATCCATCAAAGGCGTTAACATCCGTAGTGGCTAATTTGGAGAGTGCATCGACAATGAAAATTGTTATTACGCTCGACTCCCTGAAACTCGTAGGATTGGAAATACTGAAGCCGTTCTTTCAATTCTGCCAAATACTTGATCATTCTTGGACCTCGAGCTTCATACTCCCCAGAGAGCTGCTTAACGACTAACTGAGAATCACTGAAGATGACTATTCTCTGCACTTCAAAACTCTTCGCTAATCGTAACCCCGCGAGTACTGCCTCATACTCAGCTTCGTTGTTCGTCGCTCTGAACTCAAATCTAATGGCCTGTTGCACTTTGAATCCCTCCGGACTCGTCAGAATAATCCCTGCTCCACTGACGTCCGTAGTAGAAGACCCATCTGCATACAGCGTCCACGAACTCTGCTTCTGCTGAAGAATTATAACTGCTCTGTCAGATCCTTCAGCTTCTACCACAACTTCATCAGCTTCAGAAAACGAGCATTCAACTACAAATCAGCCAAGGCTTGCCCTTTGATGGCGGTTCGGGGATGATATTCAATGAAAAATTGGGACAACTCCATCGTCCATGCAGCTAATCTCCTCGATACCTCAGGTTTGCCCATAATCTTCTTCAAAGGCTGATTTGTGTATACTATTACCAATCTACCCTGGAAGTATTGCCTAAGCTTTCGACTAACAGTTATTAAAGCAAAAGCAAACTTTTCAATGTTTGGGTACCTTGTTTGACATCTCGAAAGGACATGGCTTACATAATAAACCGGGTGCTGCTTACCCCCAACTTCACGCACCAAAACTGCTCCTACTGCCAACGAACTAGCTGCTAAGTACAAATATAGAGGCTCAGCAGAAGCGGGCTTCACCAACAACGGCGTTGAAGATAAGTAGGACTTGATGCTCTGAAAGGCGTCCTCACACTCTGAAGTCCATTGGAACGTCTTTGCATTCTTCGGCCCTTTCAACGTATCAAAAAACGGCAAACATCTTTCTGTCGACTTGGACATGAACCTCCTCAAAGCTGCAATCCTTCCAGTTAGACGTTGAACATCTTTAAATGACTGAGGAGTCTTCATGTTCAGGATCGCTTGAATCTTCTCTGGATTGGCTTCAATTCCTCTTTGACTGACAAGATAACCCAAAAATTTGTCAGCCCCTAAACCGAAGGTGCACTTAGTGGGATTCAATCTCAAGTTGTGATGACGAATTGTATGAAAGCATTCTTCTAAATCATCCAGATGTTTATGCACCAGCATGCTTTTGACAATCATGTCATCCACGTACACCTCCATATTCTTGCGTAGCTGATATCTGAAGACATAGTTCATCATCTTCTGGTATGTGGCTCCGGCATTAATGAGGCCGAAAGTCATTTTCTTGTAGACATATCTTAGAATGCGTAATGAATGCCGTCTTCGGTATATCCTCTTCTACGTGGAAATCGATGATATCCAGAGAATACATCCATGAAGCTCAATAAAGCATACCCAGAAGTGGCATCAATAAACTGATTGATGTGGGGCAGTGGGTAGAAATCCTTTGGACAAGCTTTGTTCGGATCGGTATAGTCGATCTGGACTTCGCCATTTCCGATTCGCTTACGGACCCGGCACCACATTTGCCATCCATCTGCGGGTAATCGATCTCAAAGATGAAGTCGGTTTGCCAGCGGTTTTGCAATCTCTTCATCGATAATCCTCGGCGTTCGGTGCAAAGATCCTCCTCTTACGTCGAATCGCTTTTTAATGCGGGTCCACTTCAATGATGCTCGTGAATATCCTGCTACTCCGGCGTATCCACGAGGTTCCCATGCGAAGATGTTAACTTAGCATCGCGGGAGCTCCATGAGGTTCGTCCGGGAGAGGTTCGGCGGAACCCGAACCTATTTTCACTTTGTCTTGTTCACCTTGCTTGGGGATGAGCTCTATCTCTCTGTTTCTTGGTGGCATGACCAATGGTTGGAACTCTCTCTCGGTGAAGGGTTCGATCTCTATCGCCGTGAGTGCCTTTTTTGCTTTGATACCCCCCCACTCCGAAGTGATCACAACATTTCTATAACATCTTTTGGCGGATCCAATCTCCTTTCACCTCACCAACCCCATGAGTAGTAGGAAATTTGATTTTGAAATGAGGATTGATGTCACGACTTGTAAAGCAATTAAAGTAGGCCTCCCAAAAATAGCATTATAAGCGGAATCTACATACGCAACATAAAATTTGCAAATAATTTCTACTGTTGAGGGGTCCGTTAAGAAGATGATGGCCGTAGTTCAATGGTTTCCACCACCTTGAGCCGGATCGTTACTAAAACCGTCTAAAAAGAGCCTCCTGCCTATCTCCATCTTCCGCCCATCTAGATGCATCCTCCGATAATCGTGGGCATCTGAATATCTCTGAAAGACCCATTATCTACCATCATTAAACCCATATCCACAAGAACCCACTTGCGCGATCGGCACCAATGATCCCTCATGCGGTTCGATGGTTTTCGAAGGGTAATCATCATCGGTAAAGGAGATTACCATACTCGGATAAGGTCTATCAGTCTTCGGGAGGTTCCCGCTTGATGATATGATAGAATCCAAATGACTTCTGTAACTTCTTTCCAACAGTTTGCGAAGTACCCCGGTGATGACATTTATCACATGTCTTGCAGGTACATCCTGAAATGGCAAAGACTTTGGCCGGTTGAAATTGAGCGGAGACAGGTCCTCTATCCTGCTATAGATTCATTCTGGCAGCCACATACTGAACTAAAGCCCCACCTTGTACCTTTCTTTCAATGAAATCTTTCAAACTAGCACAGTCGTTCGTATCGTGACCTGAGGCTTGATGGTAATCACAATACTTACGAGGATTCCCTTTTTCGGGCTAAATGTTATCTCGAGGTGGCTCGAAGATAGGTTGATTCTTAATCTGATCCAAGATAACAGCCCTATCAGTGTTAAGTGCTATGTACGTCCTATTTACTCTCTCAAATTGGGGCGAATGAGCGTCCTCCACCCCATCTCCAATTGTTGTATCTCTTGACCCGCCTTCATGCGGTCTTTATTCCTTCATTCTTCTTACGGTCCCCATCGGTTTTGTCCCAATCATCTCCTTAAAAGCCCGATCCGAAGAAGGACATTGAGGTATTTTTCATGGCTTCCTCCACCACGATATAGCCTTGACTTTGTCGAAGCTTCAATGAGACTTTTGGGTGGTGAAACATTAATTTCTTCACCAACTTTTACGATTTGACCAAATCTAACCCATTCAAAAATAGTCCCACGACATGTAGATCGTTCAGTCATCACTTGCCAACCGCTTCACTCGGGCACCGCTTCACATATGGCCCAAAGACTCATTCGAATCTTTGTCGAACTGAGCCAATGAACCGATTGGTTTTCCCTCCTTTTGTTGCTCCGGCGAGCATGAAACTTCTTGCACATATACGCCCAAGATGAAATTGAATCAGGGAAAAGTCCCCATCCATTGCACGGCATCCTTTAAAGCGTCGTGACAAAAGTATGACACTTAGCGGCATCGCTAAAGTCATAATAATCCATCGATCGATTGAGCGCTTTGATCGTGGTCGTAGGATCCCCGATCCATCATAACTTTCAATGTGGGGCAACTTCTTGGTGGGGTCAGCTTTCTCTTTTAGAATCTCCGCGAAAAAAAGGGATGTCTTCTTTCCCGAAGTATCTTTTGTTTTTGTACTTGTAAGTATTGCTGCTTAAAGTTCCTTTAATTTTTTAACGGATACTCCACACCTTACGGTTGAGATGATGCTTCTTTTTTACGGTGACTCTTTCTTCTTACGAGCGGACGGTTTCTTACAATGAACCTCCAACTTTAGAGGGACTTTTCCGATGACGAGCGTCCACAGGGTGGTGTACCCTCAGTAGACTCTCGGGAGTATGACCTCTGGATATACTTCGTCTCTGAACTCGGTCACTATGGTGAGAATGTGCAACAACAAGTGCCTTCTTTGTATTCTCAGGAGTGCGATCTCTGGATCGACCTCTTCGTTCGCTTTGACCCTGGTCCTTAGAATCGACAGGGTGATGTGCCCTCTTCGATATTTGAGGAGTAGGGCTTGGGATCTTCTTCTTTCTGGGTTTTGGCCGAGACTCACGTCTGAATGGCGCGAGTTCCTTCCCACTCCGATGCCCTCGCTCTTGATCGAACATAATCGAACTCTTCATCCCTCAACTCTTGCCCATTCGAGCCATCCGATCGGCCTATATCATCATCGTCATTTGCTTCATAAGTACCTCCATAGCTCTATCTGCTTCATCTGCCATCTTAGCCAACCGGGAGGCCTTTTTCGTCTTGGTCATCTCGGTATCGAGTTCTAGGCGAGGTGCCTTCTACTCGTTTCCGACCATGGCGGACGCTTTCTCTTCTGTGTGAAAACTAGCTTACGCTTAGCTTTGCTCTACCGCCTTGGTAGAGAATCTTCATGTGAGCGTTTGAATGCCTTTGTCTTTGGCGTGAACACTTATCATAGGTCCCAAACGATCCTTGATGAGACACTCGTGGTCTTTGATTCATTTGGCGACGATCATAGTCGCCCCTTGGTGTAGGTGTTCTACTCTTCACCATAAATCTTGGCGTAGAAGAAACACGGTTTGTGATTGAAAAAATACTCGGGACACTTAGAACTTCGGCCCTCCTTACAGCGCCCGAATGTTAACGCCAAGATCTTTCCCCACGTCCCAATCACCAAGACGCGTCCGATATCCTGCTTGCGATTCAACAAGTCGACACCAAAAGCAGCGGCTTGGCCGTCGAGGATAACTCCGGCGTGAGTCGATGTCGGCGATCAAAAGGTTAACAATGGAGGAAAATAATGTCTAGTGCTTGAGAGAGAATAATAATCCGATTGTGTGTTGTAATGTTTTGTTACTTACCTTTCTTGTGTGATCCTTGCCCCATACGCATTACTCGGACCTTGGTTCTGTACCACCCACTATCTCCCGACACCTCCCCCACTCCGGTCATCTCAAATAAAAGTATGTAGCCTACTTCCTTACCTGCTACCACTATTTGCCACCGCCGGTCATTTGAGTCACATTCTCATTAATGCCATGCAGAAAGGTGGCAGACATAACAGTCAACTATCTTTTTTATCATGATTACCGGTCAATAAAAGGGTTAAGTAACAATTTGTGTAATGGGCCACTCCAATGACTAAGCCCAATAATAGAGATGACCCATATGACCGGATCCAATCAAAAGGACCCAATAGAATAATCAAATAACTGGGTCCAAATCATTCGGACCAATCAGGACAAAAGTAACATGATTCAAGAGAGGAGCCAATTAAGTCCGGCCCAATAATAAAAAGGATCATGACCCAACAGTATAAATTTATTCAAAATTTTAAAATTAACCTAAATTTATTTGATTTCAATATAAACTTTATAACTATTGTTAACTAATTAATTATTAATTATCATACTTAAGGTTTCCAAAATTTAGAAGTATTCATATAAAATAAGAAAACGTTTATAATAAAACAGTAGTTTTAGAAAATGTAATCTAAATAACATATAGACACAATGTGTGTTACTCAAACATAACACATTAAAAATAATACACTAGTTTTAGAAATTCAACAATACAAATACACCAAACTATAGTAGTTTCGATATAAAGATTGAGTAATAAAGATGAGAATATTATTTAAAATATATTTTAATATTTTTATATTAATTCGATGAAATCCATTATATTATATACTAACGTGAGGAAGTAGTATCTAAAAATATTAAAAATAAAAATATCAATTGCCTAACAAAAACAGGAAATTCAAAGTGCCTAGTCGGAGATAACTAAAGTACGTGACCATATGATTAAATAATGGGAGGCGAATTTTTTTATTTTATTTATATGAGAGAAAAAGGTATGTTGGAAATGCAGTCCGCCACCTCGATTGCTCCATGGCAACACGTCTGCTATTATCCAATACCTAACTTTCAAATCCATCGTCTTCATCATCTCTCCCACACTCCCAAAATCAGCTCTTCTCCTCAAGCTCTCAATTACCAAGCCAAGACAAACCACCACCATTTTCTAAACTACGATTTGTTCCCTCTTTCTGCAACAACAAGCAGTTGCAGCAAAGAGCAAGAAAATAACAACACCAACACTAAATACCCACATCAAAATCATTCCTTTTTAGAACAATCGTGCTCCTCAAATCAAACCCAGAAAACCCAAAAGATTGAAGATAAAAGGGATAAAGAGGATAAGGTAGTTTTTAGAAACATGTGGTGGGCAGATTTGAAAGCAGCCGTAGGGCAGAGAATTAACTTGGAGGGGATTTCTTGTGGAGTTGGGGTTATTACCAAGGACCGGCATTTAGTTGTGCCCCATGTTGCCCTCCCAGATATAAGGTACATTGATTGGGCTGACTTGAAGAGAAGAGGGTTTCAAGGTGTTGTCTTTGATAAGGATAATACTTTAACTGTCCCTTATTCTTTGGCCTTGTGGGGACCTCTCAAGTCGTCTGTGGAAGAGTGTAAATCTGTTTTTGGTAACAATATTGCTGTGTTCAGCAATTCTGCTGGTAATTTTTGAATCAGATATACATGTATTTTGTGTTGTTTAGTTTTTGGGTGAAATTATTATTTACAATTGTGTAAATGCGCTTAATTTTTATGAATTAGGTCTCCATGAGTATGACCCTGACGGTAGGAAAGCAAGAGCTCTAGAGTTCAAGATTGGAATCAAAGTAGTAAGGCACAGTGAGTAGTCTTTCTCATTTTAATTTTTTACATCTTTGTTTACGAGGCGTGTGCTTGTCTATGTTGTTTTTGGGGTTAGTTTGGATGAACTAAGTGATGTATTAGCTTAAAGTTTATGTCAAGGTATTTGGATGAATTCAATTTTTAACTCAATTCTGGTTATTTATCATGTATTTAATGTTGTGCTTTCATTTTGTTAATTTTAGGGGTGAAGAAGCCTGCTGGATCAGCTGAAGAAATTGAAACACATTTTGGATGTGATTCCTCAAGACTAATTATGGTAGGTAGTTGACTGTTAAAATAATCAACTTATCTGTTTACTCTGTGGTTTTGTATTAAATGGATGAAATTGTTATGCATGTTGCAGGTGGGTGATCGACCCTTCACGGACATTGTCTATGGAAACCAAAATGGTTTTCTCACTATTTTAACTAATCCATTGAGTCTCGCTGAGGAGCCTTTCATTGTTAGGCAGGTTGGTTATCTTTTCATATTGATTTACTCTTTAAGGAGCCTTTTATTGTCACTGGAAGAATAATGTTGGAATACATTTTTTTTATTTGTTGTTCTATTTTTGTAAGTCATAATGTTGGATCAACTGAATTTATCAAGGAGTTTAAATTAAAATCCTCAGAGAACATATACTCACGTAGGTAGAGGAATTCAACTTGTAGTGGGAAAAAATTCCGATAATTGTGTCTTATACAATAAATGATAGAATGTATGGGTACGTCGAGCTGCATTGCCCAACTCTCTTGATGGTTGTTTTTTGTTCTGGATTTTCAAACTATTGCTTATAAATTGGGGTAAATATCATTCTCTGTTTTTTGTTTTTATTTTATTTTATGTTTAACAAACTCGTTCGGCTATGTTCTGATTCTGCACTGATGCCCCCTCTTCAATAGAACATCTCAGGGTGTAGAGATAACTTTAATTCTTTATAACTAGATGATAGAAGAATCTCATCAATAAGCATGAGCTCCTGGTTAGACGAGAATAGAACGTGCCAAGTTGTTCATCAATCACTTTCCTTGATCAGCTTTCAGTATTATTGATATACAAGCCCTTGAAAAATCCTGATTTAAGAAAAAAAGAAGGAAATTCGAAAATATACTACAATTAAGGACACAGAAATCTGCCATTTCCTTGGATCAGCCAAAAGAGTCCCCAAATCAAGGAAAAAATGAGCTGTTGTTCCCTGCTTTATTGGCGTTAACACATTTGGCTTATTTCTTCTTGGAATGTTGATTGCTTCTAATTCAATATAACATGTTTACAGGTGAGGAAACTAGAGGTTGCCCTTGTAAAACGATGGTCTAAAAAAGGGTTTCAGCCAACCAATCACCAGCTACTTCCAGATTCGTTGGAGTGTGTGAAAGATCAGCCTTCTCTGTAAGAAATTTTGTGTACGTTAAGTGAGATCAATTTGTAGCTATCAGTGGGCCTTTTGTTATATCATTTTACATTTTATCCCATGATTGCTTTTTGTTGATTAAGAAAACAATATAAAAGTGAGCAAGCATAGGTAAAACCATAAAGAAAAATATAAAGAACATAAAAAAGAAAGGAGGAAACAGAGGTAAACACTGATGGTGAATTCTGTCTCCCTTATTACTCTTCATTCTTTGATAAGAAGTTGAGGACAAGTACTTTATAATGAAGAAAATGCTGATCATAGTGGATTTCTGTAAACTAGTAAACAATATCAATGAATTGATACATTGGGTTTCTGAGTATCAGATTTCAAAGAGAAAACTGGATGACCTTTACAATTGGTTTTGCTAAACAAATTAGTGGTTATCACATTACCTAATTGATGATGATTTAATCATCTTATTACCGTACTGATAAACCTCTACCATAAATTATCTTGAGTCAAATCTCTTGATAAAAGCTTTTACTAGTAGGAATAATATTTTGCTTCCTTCTAAGAACTAGTAATATTTTACAAGCTCCAGATATAGTCATATAGATGATTTCATTTTTTTTAAACCCTTGCAAGTGATTGTCTGAAGAGAATGTGGTTTTTAATCAAAAGCAAACTATGTACCTTTTTATTTTTTTCTCAATATATTTGTTACCTAGAGGATACCTCTGAGCACTGAATATTTCAAGACTAAAAGACAATTTCCACCCCAAAGTTTGTAGTATTGTTGAGGTTTGCATCCTAATATTTAAAACGTACCTAAGTGCACCTTAAACTTCTTTATCGCTAAACAAAATGCACCCTCCGTACAATTAACCCGTCAAAATCAACCGGTTGTACCTGTAATCCAAATTTTGAAGGGGTAATTTCAGTAAAACATGTTTAAGAAATAAAAAAAATTAAAATTATCAAACCCTAAAATCCAAAACCTTACTGCATCTCCCTTCTCTCTAGAAAAATGGCCACCGACCAACAACTCCGACTGGTAAAGCCCTCAATTTGGCGAGCCTGTGTTGGCTCCTTTGTACAAATTTCGACCGTCGGCACTCGGCTCTAGTGTTTGCATATGAACAGTGTGGGATATTTTTTGATCGTGCCACCACACTGTTCATAGCAACCAAGTTGTAACAACATGTAGCGGCTTAGTGTTTTTTTATATTAAAATAATACGACCGCTACACCTAGTAGCGGCTGACACTTAAATTTGAGTAACTAAGTACACAAGTAGTAGTAATAGTAGCAAGAGTAGTAGTAGTAGTTGCAAGCATGACATGTTGTAGTAGCAGTAGCAATATAAGCAGTGTAAGTAATATTAAGTTCCAAGTATTTTTCAAGCCGCTACTACATGTAGTGGTCCCTTTTTTTTATAAAATAATCCGACTTTATTATTATTATTATTATTATTATTATTATTATTAACATTAAAAAATACGACCGCTACATTGTGTAGCGACTTTCCCACGACAAACTTATTATAGCAAGTGTATCCTAATTTGGTGTGTCCCATTTATTATAGCAAGTGTATCTTATAACAATATAGCAAGTGTTTCCTATTTGGCTTGTCCCATTTATTATTGCAAGCAAGGTTTTTAAACCCGGATCGGTCATCGAACCGAAAAAGTTACTGGGTGGATGGGTCACTGGTCCAACCAGTGGTCGGACCGTTATTAACCCAGTGACGTCATTAATATGTAATAAATAATAAATAATTAATTATATTAATTATTATTATATATTGTATATAATATTTAGTAAATATGTAAAATTAATCAATTTATCTACAAAAAAAAAAAAACTAAACATCTCTAAGATACATTCAAATTCCGAAATTCAACCACAAGTTCAAGTGTTTGATTAAATGAATGCAAAAATATGTAAAATACCAAACAAAGTCTCAACTAAATTACTAAAATAAAATAAAATCAATAATATTTTTTTTTTTAATCTTTAAGGAGAGAATCGGCCAAACCAGTGAGCCTGTCCAACCACATTTGGTTCACTGGTCAACCATAGCTCAACCACGGCTCACCTGCTCGAACCATTTTTGAGCGTAGTGGTTTAGTGGTCCAAACCGGACCGTTGAGTGAACCGGGTCCGATTTTTTACGGTTCGACTGGCGGTCCGATCCGGGTTTGAAAACCTTGATTGCAAGTGACCAAGTGTACTCAATTGTAGAAGCCGCTAGTAGCGGTCTCTTTTTATAATTATTATTATTATTATTAAATAATCATATTAATAATTTGAATTTATTATTATTACTACCTCCGTCCCATAATAAGTGTTTTTTTAGCTTAAATCACACATACCAATACATCGCTAAAAATGACAAAAATACCATTAATATATTTTCTTTTTGAAGTTGAAGAGTTAATGAGTGTCGTTTTAATTGTAGTGATTCAAATTTAATAAATACCATCAATGATAAATAAGGGCATATATGAGAAAATATTATAAAATTGTATTGGAGTTACAACACATCACTTATTTTGGGAAAAAATATTAAGCTCAAAAAAAGCACTTTTATCGTGGAGCCAAGTAGTATTATTATATTTATTATTATTATTATTATTATTATTATTATTATTATTATTATTATCAGACAACACTTTAATAATATTATATTATATTATATTAATAATAACAATAATATGATTAATAACAATTTGTCCTCATTTGGAGATCTCCAATTGGTGATATGGGTCTCCTAACTTTGGTTGGAACTTACGGTGCTTCTACCGGCTAATTTGTCCTCATTTGGAGATCTGCTCCCTATTGATTTTGACATTTTATTTGTTTATTTTCCTCCATTAAATTAGTTGGGTTTGTTTATATTATGACAATTAAACTTTAATAATTTCTTCAAGAAATGTTCCTCACACACATCTATCAATTTTCATTCTGAGCTCATTTCAATTCCGTCGTCACCATCACTTAGGCCATCTTTGGCCGGTTTCCATAAAAGGAAGTCAGCTATCTCTTTGATTCCCCACATTTCATAATACTCCTAAAATAAAGGAGATCAATTTTGACTTTTAAAAAAATTAAAATAAATTTATAAATATGTATGTATATAAAATCAATAAGAATTGATTTGTAATTTTAGTATATTTTATTTTTATAATTTTTTAAATAATTATATTGTTACTAATTATCTAAAAACTTATTTTCTAATAATCACAAAAAATAAGTATATTTTTATTTTTTCCATTTTTTTTGCTACATTTTTTGATTTAATTTTATTTTTTAAAAAAATTCTTTAATTTCCACTCATGAGTGACCACATCATAATGTCAATTTTTTCTTTCTTGCCATGTCAGCTTTCTCTCGATCTTATGTGATATCAAACGTGGCAAACCGTTTAAAGTCAATATGATTTAACAAATATGATTTAACAGATTTTCTAACAGTGTAAGTAAACAAAAGTATAGTGAGTTGATTATAAGAAAAAAACAGTTAATTGACTCAATTATAAATTGACATAAAGTATAGTGACCAAAAAAGCCATTAACCCTTACTAATAATAACATATTTTAAACTATAATTTAAATTTGTTTATACATCAAAAATGATGAATAATAAGTTGTGTACCAATAAGCTGGTTAAATAAGTTTTGACAAACAAAAATCAATATTTAAATATGACTAGGACTAATAAGCAGTTTACCAATAATAAGTTGATTACTGAATAATAAATTGTTTACCAATAAGATGTTTAAATAATAAGTTGGTTAAATAATAAGATGTTTAGCAATAATAAGTTGTTTATCAATAATAAATTATTTACCAATAAGTCGCTTTATGAATAATAAACTTATTGGGTATAATAAGATATTATGGTCATTTTAGAAGAAGGTTGAAGATAATTTTGTTTAGAAATTTTGAGTCCCAATGGTGAGAATTATAATACATGGTTAAGTATGGTATTAAATAATTCCATATATTAAGTCATTTTATAATCTCTGAACTAATAGTCTCAAGTCCAAATTTAAAAATAAACAAGACACTTGATATTAATAGTCATATTCTAAATATAATTCTTACAAACAAACGTAGTAATAGTTAATTAATTCGGCTAATTAACTGAGTCGAGCCATTAGCAAAGCCAAGAATCAGTAGTTCCCGGTTTGGAAACTAGAATTTCCCGTTAGTTTTTTTTTAATCTGATTTTTCATAATATACATTAGTAACAAAATATTAAATTTAATAACATAATAATATTTGTTGCATTGAATATTATTATGTTGCTAAATATAAATTTTGTTACCAAATGTGAGTTGGGGGAATTAGATAAGAGGTGTAGACGTGTAGTGGGGGACCCTAATCAGATTTATGGGATGAGGGATGGTAATTTTATTAGGAATAAGTCTAGCCGGACAGAAAATTAGGACCGGAAAATTGGTCCGGTCCAATTTTTTTTTTTTTTTTTGACTTTCAAAAAATATATAGTATTTATTCTAACAGAAATTTTTATAAAATATAGTGTTTTAGATGTAATTTGGATACATATACAAATACAGGGTTATACAGACTGTATAACCCTGTATTTGTATATGTATCCAAATTACATCTAAAACACTATATTTTATAAAAAATTTTGTTGGAATAAATACTATATATTTTTTGATAGTCACGTACAAAAAAAATAAAATAAAAAAAAATTAAAAATATCCAATAAAGCTGTCCGTGTAGCATATGTTAAATTTTGAGATCTCTAATACACTTGTCATCAGTACATTCATTATGCTGGCTTTTAAACAATCAATACATATTAAAATTTGAGAACCTATTCTTACTCCAATAATTTACACGTATTATGCAAATACGATAAGTAAATGTACCAACCACTGTTTTTAGATCCGCTCGGTTCGGACCGGTTGAATAGGGAATATGTTCTATGTTCGGTCCGATTTAGTCTGAGTGAACTAGTTTGGTCAAAACTCAATTGACCCGGTTTGTCATTGGTCGAACCGGTAAAATCGATTAAGTTGACCCGATGAACCTTTTTTTATTATCTTTTTTTTTATACTAAATTTTTTTTAATAGTATAATTAATCACTTTTATTAATATTGTAACAACTTTATTATGTTTTAGTTCATAAAAAGTGAGATTTTTTAAAATTTTATTAATTACTAATAATATATATTTTTATATATTTATGACGTCACCGGTTCAATAACGGTTAAATAACTCAATAATTTTTTTGGTTCGATGATTGGTCCACATTGACACCAACACACCAAACCAAGTGGCCCTCCCTCCGTCCACCCTGTTGGCTAAACTTGAATGAAGTGGACCGACGGATGGACAGCTCAAATAGTTTACAATTCCAGGCCAGATTTTGGAAGGAAGTCATAAAAAGACATTGCTATTGTGGTTGTCTCATTTACTGCTGCAATCTAACCTGCTTTATCTTTTGTGCTTCTTCACCTTCTTTGTTGATATTTATGCTTTTATATGTTTATGTATCATGTTTTCATTTTGTTTATATAATATTGGATGTGTAATATTAATATAGCCTCCTAGTAATAGAAATATTGTATGTTGCTTTACTTTGAATAGGAAATATTTGTAAAAAATTATATGGATACGAGTAGAGAAGGGGTTCTAAGATCATACATACCCAATATCAAGTTGGAGATGTTTCATTGGAAATACAAGTACTAAACAACAAATATAGAAGTGTAATCAAGTGGTAGCATAAATGCACCCTGCAACACATTCAATTAACCACGTACTGCTTCACCTGCTTATATTTACTTCACTACCTTATACTATACAGTATACATACACCACTCTCCTCTCTATCTTTCTTTCACACAAAAATGGCGAAGCAGACTTCTCTGCTGATTTTGAGTTTGGTTGCTGGGCTACTTTCTCAGAGCTTGGTCATTCCTGTAATGTCCGCTGCAAGTCTTGAAGCTGATCAAAAGAACTATTACCACTCTCCAGACCCACATGCAGGAGCAACACCTCCCAGGGGTACACTCTTTTCTCCACATGTTGTTGTCCACCAGATCCTTTTACTACATTTAGAACTTGGAAAACTGCATCAAGGAAAAGGAAATGAAATCTAAAATTGTACTATTAGACTTCCTTTTAACATTATTGCTAATATTGATATTTTAAAAAGTATAGATGGTTTGATTTTAACTATTTCCTATTTAGAATACTTTTTTGTAAAAAGATATACATATGCATTCAAAGGCTGTGCACACAAAATTAAAAGACAATTAATCAAATTACACAGATTTTTGTTATCAGTTCATAATGTGCAGGGATAATAATTTGTCCTGGCCGTACCAGGTTCTCACCATACTCCATCACATGGCTCAGGAGGTAGCCATGGAAGCACACCACCCTATCATAAAACACCATCACATGGAGGGGGCAGCGGCAGCCATGGAAGCTCACCTCCTTCTAACTGCGGAACACCGCCGACTGGAGGACATCATGACCCTATACCTCCAACTACTGGCGGCAGTCCGCCCATTGTCACTCCCCGTACCCCTTCAACACCAACATACAGAAGCCCACCAACCACTCCCTCTATCGATCCAGGCACCCCTTCAACACCGACATACGGAAGCCCACCAACTATTCCATCTATCGACCCAGGCACCCCTTCAACACCAACATACGGAAGCCCACCAACCACTCCATCTATCGACCCAGGCACCCCTTCAACACCAACATACGGAAGCCCACCAACCACTCCATCTATCGACCCAGGCACACCTTCAATACCAACTTACGGAAGCCCACCAACCACTCCATCTATCGACCCAGGCACCCCTTCAATACCAACTTACGGCAGCCCACCAACTACTCCATCTATTGACCCAGGCACCCCTTCAATACCAACCTACGGCAGCCCACCAACAACTCCATCTATCGACCCAGGCACCCCTTCAATACCAACATATGGCAGCCCACCAACTACTCCATCTATTAACCCAGGCACCCCTTTAATACCAACTTACGGCAGCCCACCAACAACTCCATCTATCGACCCAGGCACCCCTTCAACACCAACTTACGGCAGCCCACCAACTACTCCATCTATTGACCCAGGCACCCCTTCAATACCAACTTTCGGCAGCCCGCCAACTACTCCATCTATTGACCCAGGCACCCCAACAATTCCCGGCATCTCAGTACCATCACCACCATTTTCATTTGATCCAAATTCACCACCCTTCCCATGCAAGTAAGTCACAATTATGTAGCCAGAGTATAAACACTGAACAACTGCATGCAAATTAGCATGCTATGAAGTAGTACCACTACTAAATGTTACATTTTCATGACTTCAAATAATGCAGTTACTGGAGTACTCACCCGACATTGATATGGGGTCTGTTTGGCTTCTGGGGTGCAACCTTAGGCGGAGCATTCGGCCTAACTAGCAGCGGCATTCCAGGGATTGGGTCACACCTTAGCTTGGAACAAGCACTTTCAAACACCCGTACTGATGGCTATGGGGCACTCTATCGAGAAGGAACAGCATCTTTGCTGAATTCAATGGTGAGCAAGAGATTCCCTTTCACAACCGAGCAAGTCAGGGATAATTTTATCTCATCACTTAGTTCCAACAATGCTGCTGCAGCACAGGCACATGATTTCAAGCTGGCTAACGAGGCTCAACTAAAGCCCAGAACCTAGTTGACCAGTTAAGTTACTATTGCTACATTTTGGTTACTTTCCTTGTAATTTTGTAATGCATTATATTTGGTAGTGTTTTTGTGTGCGTGTATGTTTTACTTCAGATATTTATTATCAGTTACTTGTGATGTTAAAGCGTATGTTGTATTCTGATAAATACTTATTAATAATATTAGTTTGGTTTTAGTTACGCATCTATGTCAAGTTACACTGATAGAGAGGTTTCGCAGTAAATATCAACAAGAGAATAGATGCAAGTAGCATTAGTTGGATGATTTATTGATAATTCATTTCTAATGAGCCTGTAATACCAAAGTCTTACAAATCCAAGCAATTCATACATCCGACTAGTGCAGAAAAAGGGTAGGCGGATAGTCCTTTGAAATATCCATCCGACTAAACAACCCTTCAGCAATCATTATTGTGATACTATTCAACCTCAAATCAGTGACTAGTGCAGAAACAAAGTACCCACCAGAGGAAGACCCCAAAGCTACTAGAGGTAGCTTCTCAAGCTTTTGCTCCTGAATCCACCATCTGATGATTCCCACAATGAGCAACCTTTCTTCCCCAAATGACCAGCATCTACTCACACTTGATACCGTGAGAACAGCAAACTTCTGGGCAAGAGCATGAAGGACAATTAGCCTTTCTTCAGGCTAACCAACACAGTTTGGGCAGTTAGGAGTTTTATCCCAAAAATTAGCTGCTCTGCCATCACACCCATGAGCTAAAAAGAGAACTGCCTTGGGCGAATCAGGTATTTGCCATATCAAATCCGTTCCATTCCTGAACTCCACCGTGGGTTGAAACTGAACCAAGGAACCAAAGCTATTCCATTTTTCAGTTGCAAGGGTAGCTACAGAATTATTATGTTTCTCTCTATCTTCACCAAATAACAGTATCAAAGTTAGAAAGACCAGAATCAGAAATGTAACTATAACTGCCACTCGACTATTCATAAAACCATTCCATGTCTTTGACAATCTGTTTCCGCGCTTAAACATTGCAAAGGAATACGATTGCACTTCCTCTCTGAATGACCTCGCAACAAAATTTAAAAAGGGCACATTAGATGCAGTTCTCTAGTAGCTAATGGGTTAAACTGCAAATGGCACAGGTGTTGATGAATTTTTTAACAAACAGCCAAAGGATATAAAAGCATTTTATTCATCTGAAATTTGATAAAATCAACCCATGGAAAGAAAGCAAAATCACCCACCAGATGTTAATTTGCAGCCTATTAGCTGGGATGATCATAATGTTGTATTAATCACAAATAAAACCACCCACTTAATTAATATTTTTAATCACTAGCATCTCATTAAACAACATATTCCAAGTAGTATAGCATATGTATACTTGTATTTTGTGTGCGTAACTGTGGATAATTGTTGTAGATAAAGAGCCAGAATACATGGAGATTTCAGGAGAGAGAAACTGAGATCTGCAATCTATCTATAAATTAAAAATAGAAAAGGTAAAATACAACAAAAAGAGGAGGGCAAACACAAAACACCTGACACCACACACATATATTATACTCCCTCCGTCCCATAGATATAGGATAATTTTTTTTGGCACATAATTTAAGAAAATCAGTTTAAGTGGTAATTTTAACAAAAAAATTTCACATATACCCCTTAATATGGAATTAATAAATAAATTAAGTACTCCTTACTTATCACATTGAAACTCTCAACTTAATTGATCATTTTAATCTACATAAACTTTCAACCAATCACAAAATGTTTGTTATTCCAAATTCATTTATTGAGCCTAAAAAGTTGAATTCTTTTATTGAGAATACAACAACATTAAATGTGATGATAACAATAATGACATTGAATGTTGTTTCTTCAACGGTCGCCTGTGCTCCATTACCATTCTCAATATTCTCGGATGTCATTTTCAGATACTGCCACAAAACAAAGGTTAATTGACATGTAACATATTATCCCTAAATTCTGACCGACCAATTAAATACCACATAAACTTAGGTAGGTCATACTTAGCGAAGAATTCCCCGCTCTCCCCTCCTAAGATTATCCTCACATCTTAACCAGGATCATATCCCTAAGCTTTGATACTCAATCGGTGACGCCCCCAAAATTAGGTATACATCACCCATCTTGGGTCGCCAGATATCATAGTACGTAATTCAAATACAACTTACTAATACAACTGCTGTAATATGCATACGACAAAACATAAATCGTGAGTTTGAATACAAATATTGTCTACTTAGAGATTATACAAACTCAAAAGGAGTCCTCATTACAATTATTATCACACTATTTCACAAAATAGTGAGGACTACTAATGCTATCCTCTCGACCATTACTCCGCTCTCACTCTAAGTCCCAAATATATTCTCATTTCAAAGAGAACAATGAAAGAAAGGGTGAGCTCAATTAGCCCAAGAAGAAATATTATGACTAAGATAATGCGAATAAATTATCATTAGCCTTCAACAAAGATGTTAAACCGATAAAATATAATATGTGCGCCCCCAAAATAGGTATACATCACCTATTACGAGTTGTCGAATACATGGTAGAAAACAACTACAACTTTATTATTACAACAAGAAAGCGTGAGTTTGAATACAAATATTATCTTACAGACAATATATCTATACTCAAATAAATCCTCATCACATTAATTGATACATTATTTTACAAAAATGGTGAGGACTACTAAACAATTCTTTCTAAAACCTTCATTCCATACCCCACTTGCTTCGCTATATTCTCGCCTCCCCGAGAAGAAAAAATGGAACAAAAGGAAAAGGGTGAGCTCAACTAGCCCGGTAAAGAATATTATGACTAAGATAATATACAACAAATTACCGTTAGTCTTCAATAGGAAAAATCTAATAGAATACAATAGACAACAAATTTTAAATCAATATTCGCAATAAAATAATAATTCATTCAAGAGTTAAGTAGAGAATGCAAACTACTATCTTCTATGTATGAATTTAAAAGTTCATCGCTCATCTTTTATCCCCGTAACATAAATCAATATACATCCGGAATCAAATATTCATCTTTGCACTACAGTGCCAAAGATATTCATCACTTAATCATGTTCATCTAAACACGTGTTCATCTTTAGCACTACTACCGAAGATATTCTTCAAATCATTCATCTTTACACTACGGGCCAAAGATATTCAATAATATCATCATTTAAGACGAGGATGATGAAAAATATTTTAAAAGAAACGAATCCAAAGTGAAACAAAATGACAAGGATTAAGGATTAAGGATTAGTACTTTGTTTTATCCATGTTCAAAAATACCTCAAAAATAATCATAGTGGTGTAAAATTCAAGAATGATCAAAACATGGATACAATCAAAGCTAGTATCCGAATAGATATTTTGGACAAAAAGAAGAAATTTTATTTTTCTAATGAATAGTCTCAGATATCGTGAATAGTCTTAGTATACATGAATAAGAACTCAAACACCAAAAGATAGAAATTTTCCAAAAAAAACATCTTCACGCTTCATGAATAGTACTCGTGAATAAGAACTCGTGAATAAGAACTCATGAATAGTAACTCGTGAATAAGTAACTCATGAATAGTAACCCGATATGAAAAAGTTCCAAAAGTTTCAACCAATATTTCAAAGATAATGATATTGAAGAAATAATATCATTTGAGAAGAAAATAACATCCTTACCTCGAAATATTAGTACTTACATTTTGGAATCTAGGGTATAGTCTTTGAAGGAAACTTGCACCGCCTAACAATACTCAAAGTATACTCACAAGAATGCGCTCAATATACTGAGAGAGAAATAGAGAGAAACTTGGGTTTACGTGTGTGTTTTCAATTCTAACCTAAGCACCCTATTTATAGGAAAATCTTTAGAACACCAAAGTAGAAAATTGAATATAATATTAATATATTTTTCACATTTTCTTTAGCCCACCTAGAAGACAACTGATCTCTGCCCATTTGAATTACATGTGAGGCCAACTTAGTTGCAAAAAACGTTTTTCTCAAAATAATTAACTAAAACTCCCAAAAATTAATTATTTCGGAACTTCGAAACTTCAATAATTCATAATAAATAGCCCTTTCATCAGAAAATTCGAATCTCATGAGTTTTATAGGAAATTCAATTCTCTACAACTTTGCAGAAGAAAGCTTTTCCAAATTCCAAATAGAAATTGAACGAAATCCACAAACCAGGCGATTTTACGAACTTTAATCAAATTTCAAATCAATAAATGGGGTCCAATGACATGTTTAACATGTTTTAAACATTTATTGCAACAAAAATACTCTTCCTCCTCGTATACTCATATATCCCACATTCGTTGTAAAAAATATCACCATTATTATATTATTAAAATATAATAATATATTTAAATGAATTATTTTATCGTAAAAAGATAAAATTTCAATTTTCAACAATTGTCACATTAAAAATTTTCTCCATCTATATCCACATAAAATCAATATTTTTCTCATCATATGAATCAATAATTAATTATTCACAAATAATATTACGAATCACAATATTAATGACAGCATACGGTTTCAGAAAGAGGGACTTTCCAATAAGAATTTCTTCTTACTACTTGGTAGCGCAATTAGGTGACCAAACCTCTCCTTAGATGAACTTTCTAGACATTGCCAATAATGTTATCTAATAATATTATTCAGATAATATGAATTATTGCTTCGATGATGAAAATCTTTATATAATGACAATTATTGAAACAACAACAATATAAAAATATCAACGCAACAATTATTAAATCAATAAAATATTTGAATAAGAATTATTGTAACCATTATTGAGTAGTGCCTTCTTACGTAAGAATCAATAATTGGTGCAATACCGCAGTGTCTTCTTGTGTTTTAACCACCGGGTATTTTAACAATGATTAATCTGAATAACTACACCGTTATTTTAAACAACTTATATTTGTCGTTTTCTTCATCCAATCGCTTTTCACATGGGGCCCACACATGGTCGCTACTGTCGCATTTAATATTCTCTCGACAAAGACGATAATATTCCACGACCAAACGAATATTCTCCGTCAACAACAATGAATATATTATAACCACTCATTATTTTGAAATATTTTGCGTATTTTACCCCTAACTATCTACATTAATCAAATCAACCCTTACTATTTCAAAATAATAAATAGAGAAAATTAAATTTCATTAATAATAAGTTGGGGTCTTACAACCTCCTCTCCTTATGAAATTTCGTCCTCGAAATTGACGTGCGTGCACTGTGTTTTTCAAAAGGTGAGGATACCTCGCTTTCATTTCCGTTTCCAATTCCCGTGTCATTTCCTCTATAGCATGATTCCTCCACAAAACTTTAACTTGTGGTATGACCTTTCTTGGCGTAGGACATGCTCCTTCATATCCAAGATCTTGACAGTACCTCCTCATACGTTAAGTCTTGGCTATCTCGTCCGGCCTCTAACTCTATAACGTGGTTCGGTCTTTCACATATTTACGAAATACGATATGTGAAACACATTATGAACACGAGACATACTCGGAGGTAACGCGAGTCTATAGGCTACATTTCCTACTCTCGTCAAGAATTTGAAATGGACCAATAAATCGTGGATTGAGCTTTCCTCTCTTCCCAAATCTTGTAACTCCCTTCCATGGAGCAACTCGCAACAATACATGATCCCCTACACTAAATTCCACGTCCTTTCGATGAAGATCCGCATAACTCTTTTGTCGATCTTGTGCCGCTTTTGTATCGTTGTCGAATCATTTGGATCTTTTCCGTAGTCATACGTACTCAACTCGGGTCCCAAATGGTGTTGCTTCACCCACCTCGTCCCAACATACCGGAGAGCGACACTTTCGTCCATATAATGCTTCAAATGGAGCCACACCTATACTTGCTCGATAACCTGTTGTTGTAGGAGAATTCCACCAATGGTAAATACTTATCCCAATCGCCTTGAAGTCTAGGACACGAGTCTTAATAAATCTTCAAGAGTTTGAATAGTCCTTTCGATTGTCCGTCTGCTTGAGGATGGTATGCCGAATCCAATCGTAAATCCGCGCCCATAGCTTTTTGCAAGCTAACCCAAAATCTTGAAGTGAATCTTGGGTCACGATCCAAACTATGGATACAGTATGCCATGCAACCTCACAATCTCATTCACGATATACTAGCAAGACATTCAAGTGAATAAGTCTCCGTGACGGCAAGAAATGAGCGGACTTGGTTAATCTATCAACAATAACCCAAATAGCATTGATGCCCTAAGAAACCGTAGGAAGACCCAGAATCTAAATCTATGGTAATGTGTTCCCACTTCCATTTCGAATCTCAAGTGGTTCTGCAACGGACCCTTAGGTACTAGATGCTCGCCTTTACACGTTGACAAGTTAAACACATTGAGATAAACTTTGCAATCTCTCTCTTCATATTGTTCCACCAAAATGTATGTCAAGATCACGATACATTTTAGTACTTCCGAGGATGGATTGCAAATGGTGTATTGTGTGCCTCCATCATAATCTTGTACTTCAAATCGTAGTCGTTAGGAACACAAAGTCTAGAGTGGACTCAAGTATTCCTTCTTCATCAAATCTCGCCTCCGAATATCTCCTTCAGTACTTTCTTCTTCATACGATCATTTCAAGATTGGTGGTTTGAAAGCAACCTTAACTTTTTCTATTAAAGTTGGCTCTATCAGATACTTAACATCATCGCACTCGCTCCGCGATATGATCTTCTACTCAACGCGTCGCCTACCAAATTCGCTTTTCGGGATGGTATTGAATAGTGTGGTCGTAGTCTTTCAATAGCTCGAGCCAACGTCATCACCGCGTCTTTGAGTTCTTTTTGAGTGAAGAAATATTTAAGGCTTTTATGGTCCGATTATATCTCCACTTTCTCCTCATATAGATAGTGCCTCCATATCTTTAATAAAAAATTCACGCTAACTCTAGATCATGAGTAGGATAATTCCTCTCATACTCTTTAAGTTGTCATGCGGCATAAAGCTATGACTTTCCCACGCTGCATGAGAACACATCCTAACCCTTTGCACCAAGCATCGCAGAGATAACAAATCCATCCAAACCGGATGGTATTGTTAGAACAGTGCCAAATAAGTCTCCTCTTAAGCTCTTGAAACTCTTCTCGCATTCTTCGCCCCAAACGAATTTTGTATCCTTCCGAGTTAGTTGGGTTAATGGAGTAGCGATTCGAGAAAACCCTTCCACGAATCTCCGATAATAACCAAATAAGCCCAAAAACTACGTCTTGATCACCGACTTGGTTGCTCTCTAACTTTGTATTGCTTCAATCTTCGCGGGATCAACAGATACTCCATGTTTCGACACCACGCGCCCAAGGAATGCTATTTCCTCGCCGAACTCGCATTTCTTCAATTTGGCATATAGTTTGTTTTCACGAAGCCTTTGGAGTACCAAATTTCAAAATGGTGCTCATGATCTTCACGACTTTTGGAATATATGAGGATGTCATCAATAAAAACAACAACGAATCGATCCAAATATTCCTTGAATACTCGGTTCATCATATCCATGAAAGCCATAGGAGCATTAGTCAATCCGAAAGACATGACTAAGAATTCATAATGCCCGTCTCGAGTTCTAAAGCGCGCTTTGAATATCCTCGCCTAATCTTGGTGATGATATCCGTAATCGAAGATCGATTTTGAAAAGAATTGTGCCCTCAGAATCGGTCAAACAAGTCATCAATACGAGGTAGGGGATACCTATTCTTGATGGTGACATGGTTCAATTCCAAGACGGTCAATACAAAATCGCATACTCCCGTCTTTCTTCTTTACGAATAAAACAGAGCACCCCAAGGAGATGTACTTGACGAATGAATGAAGCTGATGTCCAACAATTCCTGTAGTTGGACCTTTAACTCCCCAAGTTCAATAGAGCCATTCGATATGGGGTTTTAGAAATGGGCTTTGTACTCGGTGTTCAAGATCAATAAAGAATTCAACTTCACGCTCGGGGTGTAGGCCAGGAAGTTCTTCGAGAAATACGTCGGAAAGTCAATAACAACAGAATATTATGTGACGCCCCAAAATTAGGTATACATCACCCATCTTGAGTCGCCACTTACATGGTACGTAATTTAAATACAACTTATTAACATAACTGCTGGTATACAATACTTATTATAAATCGTGAGTTTAAATACAAATATCGTCTACTAGATATTATACAAACTCAAACAAAAAGTCCTCATTACAGATTATTATCACACTATTTTTACGAATAGTGAGGACTACTAATGCTATCTTCAGGACCATCACTGCGTTTCCCAGACTTCGTCCCGGCTATATTATCATTTCACAAGAGAATAGTGAAAGAAAGGGTGAGCTCAACTAGCCCAAAGAAGAAATATTATGACTAAGATAATGCGTAATAAATTATCAATAGTCTTCAATAATGTTAAACCGATAAAATACAATAGATAACCGCTTTAATGCAGTGAATAATATCAATCCATTAAAAGAGTCAAGTAGAAAATAAAGTCTACTATCTTTTAGGTTTTAAAAGGTTTTTCATCATTATTATAGCCGAGACTCAAATTTTAATAAATATTCCACATCATCGAATCACCCTCACACTACTACCCAAGGATATTCTTTAGTATCACGACCACAATTATTCATGCACTACGGGCCAAGAATATTTGTGTATTCATTAATGGTCATGATCATGCCAACAATCATCCCATCAATGCACTACGGCCACCGAGAGGATTTTTATCACATCATTTGTAACATTACGGTCATGATTACACCGAATAGTCTCCTCGGTCATAATCATACCAAGTCCATCTATGCACTTCAAAAGCCACGTATGACTTTCAAAAAAATATAAACATGAGGATGATGACAATGATATAAGAATTCAATAAAACAAGTTCAAGAATTATTTTATCCAAGAATTATTAACGTCCAAATTGTCAACATGATCTTTGTTTTGTAGAGTAAAATTTAAGAATGATCGTAAGAATATTTCCATGAAAAGATCTTTGGATGAAACGCAAATATCAAGGATATTCTACTAATTTCATGGAGTATAGAAGTCAAAGTTTTAACCAACTGGGTATAATAAAGAATGGAATAACAAAAGAAATCACCATGCATGCGACAGAGCCGCACGCAGGTTATTCCAACAGAATAATAAATAACGGAACCAGGTCAGGTGAAATTCACACCGGCGGGATGTTCCAACAGAATAATAAAGATGGAACCGGATCCGGTGTAAATCACACGGATAGGATATTCCAATGTAATAATAAAGATTTTACCCAGTCCTATGTAAAACACACGACGAGGATGTTCCAACGAGAATAATAAAGATTTTAACCAGTCCGGGTGTAAAACACACGACGGTGATGTTCCAACGAGAATAATAAAGATTTTAACCAGGTCCTGTAAAACACACACGATGTGATGTTCCAATGTAATAATAGAAGAATGTCACCAAGTATAGGGTAAACCACGTGATCACGGTTATTCCAATGTAATAATAAGCAATGGAATAACAACAATTCTCTTCATGAATAAGAAAAGAATAACACCCCTTACTTTTGGTAGGAGATTGAATCTGCGGCGGTGTAGTAACAAAATACTCTTCTTCTTTCTCTCTTATTCTTTCTATACTTTCTCTCTATAGCTTGAATGAATTAAGTGAAAAATAATGAAGCCCTAGGCCTCTATTTATAGAAGATTTCTAGCTTAGCACCCGCTTAGTGTGAAAAGGCAAGTGGCTTGACGATTTGGTTTGATGTCCGTAATGTGAAATGACAAGTGGTTCGACGCCTTTTGTAATGTGAAACGACAAGTGGTTCGACGTCTGGTAAAGGTAATTACTATTAACGAAGGTAAATACTATTGACGAAGGTAAATACTATTCACAAGGGTAATTACTATCGATTTAAGGTAAATACTTATTCACAAGGATAATTACTATTGACGAAGGTAAATACTATTCACAAGGGTAATTACTATTGACGAAGGTAAATACTATTCACAAGGGTAATTACTATTGACGAAGGTAAATACTATTGATGAAGAGACTCTTAGATGATGACATATACGAGCCCCCCATAAAATAATCAAACTTACCACAAATCATAACACATATTTAATCTTTCAATAATTATTAATCATTTATAACTTGTCGCCTCAATTATTGATTTAATACTATAACATATTATACGATGATCTTTGTGACAATAATTGAATCAATAATATAAGAGATATGATGCAAAGAATTCTTCGTAGCAATAATTGAGCATAAATGAGTGACTTCTCACGTAAAGATCAATAATCAATCTGCGTGCTACTATGCAACCAACGCCAGACATTCTTACTTTTACCACCGGGTAGTTCAACAGTTTTAACGGTAACACCTCCGCCGTTATTTTTATAAAAATATTTTTGTCGTTTTCTCAATCCGACAATAATGTTGTGGGGTCCACCAATGATTGAGCCATTATCATTTAATATTCCCTAACAAAAAGAATATTCCCAACCAAACGAATATTTTATAACAACTTGCATACTTTTGCAAAATTTATAAATATTACCCACAACTATAACATTATATCAAATTTATTCCATAATATTCAAAAATAATATTTATAGAAAAATTCATCTTTATTTATAAAAGCTGGGGTCTTACATATTATTCAAATTTGACGTGTCTTTATTCAAATCCATAACATGGGCTAAGAAAGCTTGACATCCGTTTTTCAATAAACGAATAGCTTTATGATTAGATATGATGATGATTGATTTTAATGGTTTAGTTGCTTGAATTGCATAATGCACAACGGGTTGGTTAGAAATATGAAAACTAACAACCTTACGAAAACAATCAATTTTGGCATGATGAGTAGTTAACCAATCAATCCCTAAAATCACATCAAAAGCAAGTATCTTTAAAGAGATAAAAGTCAATGGGTAAGGTAATGGTGCCAACTTGAATCAAACAAGATTTATAAACAATGGATGTGATGAAAGTTTCTCTAACGGAGTTTCCACAGATATAGGTCAAAGTCTAATTTCTCCTGAGTCAAGTTTAAACGCTGAGCACAAGCGGAGAGATAAAATGAATGGGTAGCACCGCAGTGATCAAGTAAGGTATAAACTTCAAGAATTTATAAATAGCTTACCCGTGATCACCTCGTTTGGGTTCCTCGCATTTTGACCAATCACAACAAACGCTTCTTCCCGAATCGTTGACTTTGACTTTTTCGGGATATGGTCTTTTGAGTCACCGTCCCTCATTGAACTAGGTTTTGCTTCTCGTACAATCTCGAGCGATATTTCCTTCCTTTCCACAATTATAGCATACCTTGAATGTTGTGGGCGCTTTGGGTGATATGTCCCTCTTTTCCGCATTTGTAACATATGATGGGGTGGTCGTTCTCCTCCCTTAGAACCGATTCTTCTTTGCACTGCTGTCTTCATATGGTCGTTGTTAAATCTTCTCTTTTAAAATCTCCTCCCGACTCGCTTCTTCTATTTTCATGGCCATGATTACCACCAAAGTGGTTACCATTTTTGTCTGTCTTTTTTTCTCCACCGGTTATCATTATTACATTGACCGCTATCTCCGGTGCGATCCTCGGTTATGGTCCTCAATTGACCGTACTCGTTATCTCGCTTCTAATAATTGAGCCATGTTTACAACATCCTGAATAGAGAGAAAGTTTATGAGAAATGAGATCTTCGACGTATGCCGGGTTTCAAACCTCTAAGAAACATCCGCGTCATCGTTCCTCATTCTCCACCAAATGAGGTGCAAACTGATAACTCTGCAAACTTTGCCTCGTCTTCGAGACACCGCCATGTTGTTTTGCTCTAATCTGATGAACTCCACTTCCTTCATATAGCGAACACTTTCGTGAAAGTATTTGTCATTAAATAGTTTCAAACGCTTCCCAGACACATCTTTGAGTGCGGATTTGGATGGACGCTTCTACGAGACTCCACCAATGATCCGCCTTCGCCACTTTTAACATAAAGGTGGCGAATGGAACCTTCTTCTCTCCGTGCATCCCAAGACATCGAATATCTTGGTAATTTGCTTGACCCATGTTTCCGCCATGATGATCGGATCCGCTTTCCTTAAATTTTGGTGGTCCCAACTCTTTGAACTGCTTAAATTTGACAACCCGTGAATTGCTATCATTTCCTCCTCAGTATTTTGAACACGAGTCTCCTCAAATGCGATTTTGCATGAATCTGCAAAAGCTTCTAAACATCCCTCGTTCATCATCTCGCTTAGTGGTGTTGTTCATGGAGGAACATTGCCACTGTTGCGTTCTCCTCGTTGGTGAAGATACAAGCGTCTCCACGGTCTTATTTCCATAATTAATATTCTCACGACATTCTCAAATCTTCGTCGTAAAAAACAAGGGTTAATTAAGGAAATCAATATATCACATAATATCCTTATATCTTGACCAACTAAAAAATAAGCTTAGGTAGGACACACTTTAGCGAAGGATTTACTCGTATCTCCCTCCTAGTTCTATTCCCCGATCTCCGAAGCGGAGATCATATCCCTAAGCTACGATACCAACCGTGACGCCCCAAAATAGGTATATGTGACGACCCCAAAATAGGTCCATTCCATCCAACCCATTCTCGAGTCATTAAATATATGGTACGAAAAACAACTACAACTTTATTACAACGATTGTCGTCACAAAATACAACAACACATATGATGTGAGTTTGGATACAAATATATACCAACCAGAAGACGTCGTCACAATGACACCTTACATAAAGGTATAGTCAAAAACTGCTTTTAGAAATTAGAATCTTTGGGAAGTGCTCAAGAAACCTTCGTATATGGAGGCCATGCTTTTTAGGTTATGGTAGATATCATATGGCCACGAATTATCCTTGGTTGACCTAATAGACCCCAAAGAAAAACGAGAAGATTACTATCATATTCTTCCCAATGGTGAGTCTTCTATTGACATATCATTATCTCCACTCGCTCTAATTGGGTATTATACTCCAAACAAACACCAAGATTATATAGGTAGTGCTTGTAAATATACTCAAAGAAGTGGATGAGCACAACCATGTCTTATGATAACACGAGTTTGTATGTCATTAGACATCTTGTATGATAGTGGCAAAACACCATTCCAAGTTAAATTCACCTCACCCTCAACATCTATAAACCACCATTCTATTCCTCGCTATCCCCGCTCGACCCACCACGCTTTTATTACACGAAAGGAATTGTGAAACAAAAGGGTGAAAGACAACTAGCTCGATAAAGAATATTATGACTAAAGATAAATAAATTATCAATAGTCTTCATCAGTGATAAATCAGAGATTTAGAACATATGGTAGATGATAAAACTTTTCAACTATAGTTGCAGCGGAACGAGCAATCCATTAGAAGAGTCAAATAGACCATAAAATCTATTATCTTCTCCATGTTAAAAGTCCACCAACAATGTTTTATCCTCAGAACATCAATCAACAATTCACATCCCACAATCACGTGTATAACTTCATAATCGTAATTGTAGTTCTAAATTCTTTTCTCATCCAAGACAAAGATAATTTTCATCACTTGTCTTTACCTGAAACATCAAAGATCATGGTTATACCAAATCACAGTTCATGTTCATAATCATACTAATAAATTTGTGACGCCCCCAAAATAGGTATACATCACCATTCGAGTTGTCAATTCATGATACGTAAACAACTACAACTTTATTATTACAACAAGAAAAGCTGTGAGTTTGAATACAAATATTATCTTCTAGACAATATCTATACTCAAATAAATCCTCATCACATTTATTGATACATTATTTTACAAAATGGTGAGGACTACTAAACAATCCTTTCTAAAACCTTCATTCCATACCCCAGACTGCACTCGCTATATTCTCGCCTCCCCGAGAAAAATGGAACAAAAAGGAAAAGGGTGAGCTCAACTAGCTCGAAGAAGAATATTATGACTAAGATAATATACAACAAATTATCGTTAGTCTTCAACAGGGAAAATATAATAGAATCTGATAGATAACAAATTTTAAATCAATATTCGCAATGAAATAATAATTCATTAGAAGAGTTAAGTAGAGAATGCAAACTACTATCTTCTATGTATGAATTTAAAAGTTCATCGTCTATCTTTTATGTGAGACCCCAGATTTTATCAATAAAGATTTAAATTTTGTCGAAATAATTTTTAATATTATGGTGTGAATTTGAGATAATATTATAGTTGTGGGTAGTATTTATAAATTTTGCAAAGTATGCAAGTGGTTATATTATATTCGATTGGTCGGGAATATTCGGTTTAGCGAGGAATATTCGTATAAACGGCTCAATCATTGGTGGACCCCACAATACGTAATTATTATTCATTTGATTGAGAAAACGACAAAAATATTTTATTGAAATAACGGCGGAAGTTTTACCGCTTGATCTTCGTTGAACTACTCTTCGGTAAAAGAACGATGTCACGTGTGGGTTGCATAAGTAGCACACGGTATTGATTATTGATGCTTATGTGAGAAGTCACTCGGTTTGATTCCATTATTGTTAGATTAATAATATGAATTATTATAAGCAATAATGACGTTTTTGTTTTATTCAGTATTATTAACGTAATAAAATGAAACATCTTTTATATAAAATAGAATACTTTATTAAAGTTATTCTATAAATAGAATATATTATATTTTATTATGCATAGTGTTGCATAGTGTTTTGCATAGTGTTTTGCATAGTATTGCATAGTGTTTGCATAGTAAAATGTTTTTATATAAATAGAATATATTATATTTTATTTAAAAGATTTTTCTTTAAATATGGACCGTCGATTAAAGTAAATCAATCTGGACCGCTCATGGATTAGTTACTTATGCATTCCATTTTCCTATAAATAAAGCTCATTCCTTCATTATTTTCTTACGAATTCATTGAAACTCTGAGAGAGAAATTATAGAGAGAAGCTATAGAGAGAAAGTTATAGAAAGAAGAAGAGTATTCTCGCTACTTCACTACTTCTATATTCATTCTTTTACTAGTAGGGGTGTTATTCTTTCTTCTTGAAGAGAACTTCATTATTCCATTCACTATTATTCTCGCTTGGAATAACTCGTAAAAGTGGCATACCCTATACATAACTCAGTGTACGCCAGACACCCTATACTTGGTGAAATCCTTATGTTATTCCATTGCTTATTTATTCTGCTGGAATAACTCAGATATACGCTTTTTTACCTATACTTGGTGACATTCTTTTATTATTCTCATTGGAACATCCATGCATGTGTTTTACACCGACCGGTTCCGCTTTTTATTATTCATTGGAACATCCTTGTCATGTGTGTTTTTACACCCACCGGTTCCGCCTCTTTATCATTCTCATTGGAATATCCTATCTCGTGTGTTTTACACCGGATCCGGTTCCATCTTTATTATTCTGTTGGAACATCCCGCTTGCAGAATTTCACCGACTCTCCGTTCCGTTATTATTATTCATTGGAATAACTCGCCTATGCTGAGTACCGCGCGCACGGTGATTTCTTTTGTTATTCCATTCTTTATTATACCCGAGTTGGTTAAAACTTTGACTTCTATACTCCATGAAATTAGTAGAATATCCTTGATATTTGCGTTTCATCCAAAGATCTTTTCACGGAAATATTCTTCCGATCATTCTTGAATTTTACTCTACAAAGCAATGATCATGTTGACAATTTGGACGTTAATAATTCATGGATTAAATAATTCTTGAATTTGTTTTATTGAATTACTATGTCATTGTCATCATCCTCATGTTATATTATGTTATCTTTGGCTTACGTGCATAGATGAACTTAGTATGATTATGACCGAGGATCATTCTAGATAATCACGACTTGATATAAATGATGTGACAAAAGTCCTCAAAGGCTCAGAATGCACGTTGATGGATAGTTTTTGGTATGATTATGACCGGGGTGATTCTTAAGATAGTCATGACCATTGATAATTTGATGAAAATCCTCGACCGTGGTACAGGGATGATTAGATGTGGTGGTTTATTATTGTCGAGTCTCAAATGATAAAAATTGATGAAAACCTTTTAAAACCTAAAAGATAGTAGACTTTATTCTCTACTTGACTCTTTTAATAGATTGTTTATTCACGCAGAGTTAAACCGGTTGTCTATTGTATTTTATCGCTTTAACATCATTTGAAGGCTAATGATAATTTATTCGCATTATCTTAGTCATAATATTTCTTCTTGGGCTAGTTGAGCTCACCTTTTCTTTCACCGTTCTCTTCGTGAAATGAGAACATAGCCGACGAAGTCTGGGAACGAAGTAATGGTCCGAGGATAGCATTAGTAGTCCTCACTATTCGTGAAATAGTGTGATAATAGTTGTAATGAGGACTCCTTTTGAGTTTGTATAATATCTAGTAGACAATATTTGTATTCAAACTCACGCTTTATGTCGTATTGTACACGACGCTTAGGTTAGTAAGTTGTATTTGAATTTTTGTACCATGTAAGTGGCGACCCAAGATGGGTGACGATACCCAATTTTGGGGCGTCACGGTTGGTATCGAGCTTAGGATATGATCCTCAGCTAAGATGTGAGACAAGAACTAGGAGGGAGAGACGGGAATTTCTTCGCTAGTATGACCTACCTAAGTTTATGTGGTATTTATTTGGTCGGGCGTAGTATAGGGATAATATGTGATATGTTAATTAACCCTTGTTTTGTGACAAAGTGTTTGAGAATGATATCCTAAAATGCCGAGATAAGCAATGAAGCACATGAGAGTGTTGATTCAAATTTCAAACAAAAGGTAACGACCAACAATACGATAATAATCATCATTGGTGGTGGCAACGGTATCGTAACAATGATAACCATCGTAGGGAAATTATCATGTTAAGAATGGTAACCACTTGGTGGTAATCATGGCAAAGATAATAGAAGTGGAAATTCCAAGAAGAGAGGTAATTTAGCTCAATTTTGTTGTGCAATCAAAGTCAAGTCCAAATTTGGGATAGTGGCACCAAAGCGCGATCTGGACAAAACAAAGTCGGTGGTTTCGTGAAGAGCGTTTTTCGACTTCTCAAAAGTGGGTAACCCGAACGAGAAGTTAGCACGGGTTAGTTAATTATAAATTCTTGCTAAGTCTATACCTTATTAGATACCTGGTTCTACCCATTCTTTTATCTCTCTTGCTTATGCGTTCAACGCTTAAATTTGACTCGGGAGAAATTAGACTTTGATTTATCTATCGAAACTTCGTTGGGAGAAACCTTCACCTCCACCGCTTTATTAATCTTGTTGTTTCAAATAAACACTTTCACGTTACCTGTCGATCTTATCTCTTGAAAATACTTGCCTTTGAGGTAATTTTTGAAAATAATTGATTAACTACTCGTTATTCTTTTTGTAAGGTTGTTAGCTTTCATATTCCTAACCAACCTGTTATACGAATTCAAAGTAACCAAACCCTAAAATTAATCATTGTCATATCAAGCCATAAGTAAAGAGCCCCGAACCTTTCGTTGTTGACTTCCTTGTGTGGAATGCACCGAAGCCGGACTTTCTGTAGGCGACATCGTGAATGATGATGGCAAGTTTATAGGTATCATTGTGAGGTGTTATCTAGGTTAAGGGATAGAAGTCACAGTTGGTATCAATGTGACGTACTATCCAAGTCTTGGATAAGAGTAACAGTTTTGAATGATATTTCTATCATTAATAAATTTCTTGACGTATTCTTGAAGATTTCCTAGCCTACCCTAGAGCGTGAAATCGAATTTTGTATTGACCCCAAAGATAAAAACCCATTTCTTAAACCCTCAAATATTTCTTCAACTAAATGAATACTTACGTGGTTTATGATGAAAGTCATAATAAAAGCATTGTAATAATGAAAATCATGGGTATTCGTGGTATTAGTAAGTTTTATGATGAGTTATGTTGGTTAGTATGTAAAAACATGAAAGTTTCTTAGAAATCACAAAGAGTTGAAAATCAGATTTTGGTGAAAAACGTAACATAAAATTCAATTGACCATATCTCTTATTATATTTTGAATTTTTGAATGTGGTCAAGTCCTAGAGTTAGATCTGTGAGTTACCTAACTAATCCAAGTGGAATTACTGGAAAAGGTATTGTAGATTTTTGTGTGGACTGATTTTAGCAAAGGAGGCCAAAGCTGTAAATTTCGAAAATGCTACTGCCCAGAAACTTTAAGGGGCTGTTTCGGTGACTTAAATTATGAGAAAAATTCTGGCCTTTTGGTACATGAAGGTATATGGTATAAAGTATCTTCTGTCCAAAAATGAGCTCATTCTGACTTAAAATGAGCAAGTTATGACTATTTCAATATTTAGGTTTTTCCCATTTAAAAATGCTATAACCGGAGTTCTATAACTCAATGACCATGAAATTTAAACTAGAAGCTCATGTTAACATGTGTAAGGTCCTGCCAAGATTTGGGAATTTTTGGAGTTAAACTTGAGGTAGCTAATTTCTTAAGAAATTAATTAGAAATTGATTTTTGAAAAATAGTAAATGAATTTTAAAATTCGAGAAAAATATATTTTCATCATGGGACTATATTATGCTAAATCCCAGAAAAGAAATATTTTTGGGACTGATTTGGTATTTTTCATGAAAATAGTTTAATTACTGAACATATGAGTTAAATATGTTATGTGAAATGTAAAAAGTTGAAAATAGGATTTTATGGCTGTAGAATCCTATATAGAGTATATGCATATTTTTTTGAGGATTTGATAATTGGTAATGATATCTTATGAGTATGACATTTCGAATGATTAAATGCATTATATGGTAAAAGCGTAAACAATTAAGATAAATTGTTTATAAATTTAAAGTGATTAAAATATTGGTATAATATTAATGATATTAGATTATGAGATTATTAAGTGATTGATAACATGGGGATATTCTTGAATCTGGATAAATTATATTATAAATGTTTAATATTTATCCTTTATCTCATTTGATTGATTCTTTATATCATTATCCTCATGTTTATATTATGTTGAAAGTCATCTCATGGCACATGGTGCATAGATGGACTTGGTATGATTATGACCACGGTTGTTCGGTATAATCATAACCAGTAATTGAAAACACAATTATCTTTGGTAGTAGTGCATGGATAATTTGTGGTCGTGATACTAATGAATACACAATTATCTTTGGTAGTAGTAAGCATGGATAATTTGTGGTCGTGATACTAATGAATACACAATTATCTTTGGTAGTAGTGCATGGATAATTTGTGGTCGTGATATCTTAATGAATACACGATTATCTTTGGTAGTAGTGCATGGATAATTCGTGGTCGTGATACTAATGAATATCCTTGGCTTTGTAGTGCGGGGATGATTCGATGATATGGATTAATTATTGAAATGAGTCTCAAAGAATGAAATATTAATTCATGGATGTGGTAAAAAATCATCTTTGGTAGTAGTGCATTGATAGACTTGGTATGATTATGACCACGGATTACTTTAAGTATAATCATGACCAGTAATTGGAAACACGAATATCCTTAGCCAAGAAGGTACATGGATAATTCATGGTTGTGATACTATTAAGTCGAGTCTCAAAAGATTATTGGTTTTACAACAGTATATCTTTGGCACCGTAGTGGTAAAAGATGAATTGTTAATGAATATCTTTGGCGGATTGCAAAAATGAATTTAATGTTTTCGACGATAAAGGTATTCAAGGTATCCTCACCTCTTTATCATACCAGTATGTACCCTAATTTTTAGGGCTTAAATTCCATAAGGAGGGAGATTGTGAGACCCCTGATTTTATCAATAAAGATTTAAATTTAGTGAAATAATTTTTAATATTATAGTGTGAATTTGAGATAATATTATAGTTGTGGGTAGTATTTATAAATTTTGCAAAGTATGCAAGTGGTTATATTATATTCGATTGGTCTGGGAATATTCTTTTAGCGCAGGGAATATTCGTACAACTACTCAATCATTGGTGGACCCTGATTAATGTAATTATTGTCGGATTGAGAAAACGACAAAAATATTTTATTGAAATAACTGGCGGAAGTTTTACCGGTTGATCTTGTTGAACTACTTTCGGTAGTAAAGAACATGAATAATGTGGTGTGGTTGCATAAGTAAGACACCGGTATTGATTATCGATGCTTATGTGAGAAGTCACTCGGTTTGATTCCATTATTGTCGATTAATAATATGAATTATTATAGCAATAATGACGCTTTTATTTTATTCGTATTATTAACGTAATAAAATGTAAACATCTTTTATATAAAATAGAATACTTTATTAAAGTTATTCATAAATAGAATATATTATATTTTATTATGCATAGTGTTGCATAGTGTTTTTATGTAGTGTTTTGCATAGTATTGCATAGTGTTTTGCATAGTAAAATGTTTTTATATAAATAGAATATATTATATTTTATTTAAAAGATTTTTCTTTAAATATGGACCGTCGATTAAAGTAAATCAATCTGACCGCTCATGGATTAGTTACTATGCATTCCATTTTCCTATAAATAAGCTCATTCCTTCATTATTTTCTTACGAATTCATTGAAACTCTAGAGAGAAAATTATAGAGAGAAGCTATAGAGAGAAAGTTATAGAAAGAAGAAGAGTATTCTCGCTACTTCACTACTTCTATATTCAGCCTCTTTTACTTGTAGTGGTGTTATTCTTTCTTCTTGAAGAGAACTTCATTATTCCATTCACTATTATTCTGTTGGAATAACTCGTAAAAAAAGTGGCATACCCTATACATAACCTCAGATACGCCAGATACCCTATACTTGGTGAAATCCTTATGTTATTCCATTGCTTATTTATTCTCATTGAATAACCTCAGATACGCTGGTTTACCTATACTTGGTGACATTCTTTTATTATTCTCGCTGGAACATCCATGCATGTGTTTTACACCGGACCGGTTCCGCTTTTTATTATTCTGTTGGAACATCCTCATCATGTGTTTTACAGGACCGGTTCCGCTCTTTATCATCTCATTGGAATATCCTATCATGTAGTGTTTTACACCGGATCCGGTTCCATCTTTATTATTCGTTGGAACATCCCGCTTGGTGTGAATTTCACCCGACCGTTCCGTTATTATTATTCTCATTGGAATAACTTTTTCTATCGCAAGCACCGCATTTGCACGGTGATTTCTTTTGTTATTCCATTCTTTATTATACCCAAATTGGTTAAAACTTTGACTTCTATACTCCATGAAATTAGTAGAATATCCTTGATATTTGCGTTTCATCCAAAGATCTTTTCACGGAAATATTCTTCCGATCATTCTTGAATTTTACTCTCTACAAAGCGTAAAGATCATGTTGACAATTTGGACGTTAATAATTCATGGATTAAATAATTCTTGAATTTGTTTTATTGAATTACTATGTCATTGTCATCATCCTCATGTTATATTATGTTATCTTTGCTTTACGTGCATAGATGAACTTAGTATGATTATGACCGTGGATCATTCGGTATAATCATGACTTGATATAAATGATGTGACAAAAGTCCTCGATGGCACTGTAATGCAGTGATGGATAGTTTTTTGTATGATTATGACCGTGGGTGATTCTAAGATAGTCATGACCATTGATAATTTGATGAAAATCCTCGGCCGTGGTACGAGGATGATTAGATGTGGTGGTTTATTATTAAGGAGTCTCAAATGATAAAAATTGATGAAAACCTTTTAAAACCTAAAAGATAGTAGACTTTATTCTCTACTTGACTCTTTTAATAGATTGTTTATTCCGCCGCAGCTTTAAACCGGTTTGTCTATTGTATTTTATCGGTTTAACATCTTTGAAGGCTAATGATAATTTATTCTCGCATTATCTTAGTCATAATATTTC
Organism: Panax quinquefolius; assembly: GCA_020205615.1. NCBI lineage: Eukaryota > Viridiplantae > Streptophyta > Magnoliopsida > Apiales > Araliaceae > Panax > Panax quinquefolius. The sequence goes on along the minus strand of CM035170.1, from coordinate 100,890,159 downwards.
TTCTTTGGGCTAGTTGAGCTCACCTTTTCTTTCACCGTTTTCTTCTTGAAATGAGAACATAGCCGGGACGAAGTCGGGGAACGAAGTAATGGTCCGAGGATAGCATTAGTAGTCCTCACTATTCTCGTGAAATAGTGTGATAATAGTTGTAATGAGGACTCCTTTTGAGTTTGTATAATATCTAGTAGACAAATATTTGTATTCAAACTCACGCTTTATGTCGTATTGCATACCTACGCAGTTAGGTTAAGTAAGTTGTATTTGAATTTTTGTACCATGTAAGTGGCGACCCAAGATGGGTGACGATACCTAATTTTGGGGGCGTCACATTTTATCCTCGTAACATCAATCAATATACATCCGAATCAAATATTCATCTTTACTACTACAGCCAAAGATATTCATCGATTAGTCATGTTCATTTAAACACTGCTCATCTTTGCACTACGGCCAAAGATATTCTTCGAAAATCATTCATCTTTGCACTACTGGGCCAAAAGATATTCTTAAGAAATCATTCATCTTTGCACTACAAAGCCAAAGATATTTCATAATATCATCATTTAAGACCGAGGATGATGAAAATATTTTTTAAAGAAACGAATCCAAAGTGAAACAAAATGACAAGGATTAAGGATTAAGGATTCGTACTTGGTTTTATCCACGTCCAAAAATACCTCAAAAATAATCATAGTGGTGTAAAATTCAAGAATGATCAAAACATGGATAAAATCGAGTTAGTATCCGCAATAGATGTTTTGAATGAAAAGAAGAAATTTTATTTTTCTATGAATAATCATCAGATATCGTGAATAGTCTGCCGTATCGTGAATAAGTAACTCACACCAAAAGATAGAAATTCCACAAAAACATCTTCACGCTTCATGAATAGTACTCGTGAATAAGAACTCGTGAATAAGAACTCACATGAATAAGTAACTCGTGAATAAAACTCATGAATAAGAACCCATGAATAGTAATCCCGAGCATGAAAAAGTTCCAAATTTGATAAAACTTCAGATCAACATTTCAAAGATAATGATATTGAAGAAATAATATCATTACTGAAAAAAAAAATAATATCCCTTACCTCGAAAGATCAAGATTTCTACAGTAGAATCTAAGTATATAGGTCAAGGAAGGAACTTGCACCGCCTCTAGCAATACTCAAAGTATACTCAAAATACTCACAAGAATACGCCGATAATATAGAGAGAAAACTTGAGCTTTACGGTGTGATTTTCAATTCTAACCCAAGACCCTATTTATAGAAATTGCTTAGAACACCAAAGCGTAAAATTTAATATATTAATAATATTATTTTCCACATCTTCCTACGCACACCATCAGCTGAAATCAACCACTAACACATGTCCCATAAGTGACAAAAACGTTTTTCATGCAAAAGTTACTTAAAACTCCAAAAATGATAATCAATTAATCCTAAACTTCAATAATTCATAATAAATAGCCCTTTCATCAGAAAATTCGAATCTCATGAGTTTTTATAGGAAATTCAATTCTCTACAACTTTGCAGAAGAAAAGTTTTCCAAATTCCAAATAGAAATTGACCGAAATCCACAAACGAGGCGATTTTACAGCTATAATCAAATTTCATTCAATAAATGGGGTCCAATTTACATGTTTAACATGTTTTAAACATTTATTGCAACAAAAATACTCTTCCTCCTCTTATACTCATATATCCCCCATTCGTTGTAAAAATATCACCGCTTAATATATTATTAAAATAATATATTTAAATGAATTATTTTATCGTAAAAGATAAAATATTAATTTTCAACAATTGTCATTTTAAAAATTTTCTCCATCTATATCCACATAAAATCAATATTTTCCTCATCATATAAATCAATAATTAATTATTCACAAATAATATTACAGAATCACAATATTGACAACCGTGCGGCCTCCAGAGGAAGAGGGCTTTCCAATAAGAATTTCTTCTTCTTGCGCATTGATTAGGTGACCAAACCTCTCCTTAGACAGAACTTTCTAGACATTGCCAATAATGTTATCTAATAATATTATTCAGGATAATATGAATTATTGCTTCGATAATGAAAATATCTTTATGTAATGACAATTATTGAAACAACAATAATATAAAATATCAACGCAAAGAATTATTAACTCAATAAAATATCGAATAAGAATTCTCGTAACCATTATTGAGTAGTGCCTTCTTCACGTAAGAATCAATAATTGGTGTAATACTGCAGCTATCGCTCAACAAATACAGTAGCGTATTAGTGTGTTTTAACCACCGGGTATTCCAACAATATAATTGGTAATAACTACGCCGTTATTTAAAAACAACTTATATTTGTCGTTTTCTTCATCCAATCGCTTTTCCGTTATGGGCCCACACATGGTCATTTGCTGTCGCATTTAATATTCCCCCGACAAAGATTTAATATTCCACGACCAAACGAATATTCCCTAAGCGATAATGAATATTTTATAACCACTTGCTTATTTTGAAATATTTGCATATTTAACCCTTAACTATCCACATTAATCAAATCAACCCTTACTATTTCAAAATAATAAATAAAGGAAATTCCTTTTTATTTAAAAATTTCGGGGTCTTACAAAATTCATCTTTGCACCACGACCAAAGATATTCATCAACAGTTCATCTTTACACTACAGGCTAAAGATATTCATCAACAGGTCATCTTTGCATTACGAGCCAAAGATATTCATCAATAATTCATCTTTGCACTACAAAGCTAAAGATATTCAACAACAGTCATCTTTTGCATTACGAAGCAAAAGATATTTATCAATAATTCATCTTTGCACTACAAAGCTAAGATATTCATCAACAAGTCATCTTTGCACTACGAGCCAAAGATATTCATATATCAAAGAAATACATAATCATTTCGAAGTTATATAACAATAATTATAACCATGTTGATCAATTCACCTTTGCACTTAAGCTAAAAATATTCAATTGTAAATTCAATGGTCATGATCATACCAAATAACAATTCAACTTTTGCACTCATCGCGAAAGAGAACCTATGGTCACGATCATACCCAATAATCTACCCATCTTTACACTCAAGTCAAAGAGAAATATTATCATTAGGGTTATAAGAATGTTATATAAAAAACAATATAATCAAAACATGGTTTTAATTTCAAGAGTAAGATTCATAAATCAACGATAATTTGGTCGAGTAGAAACCAATTTGTCGTGAATAGTACTTCAAATTCGTACATAAAGTACCGTATACGTATGCGTAAATAACTGTCGACACCTAAAAGATAAAGTTTCATAATAAAATTCATATCCATATTTATAACACCTTAATCCAAATGTTATAAATCACTTAGAAATCTCATAATCTAATATTATTAATATTACAATAATATTTTAATCATTTCTAAAACTTATAAACAATTTAATTAAATTGTTTACACTTTACTAATTAATGCATTTAATCATCATAAAATGCCAAACTCATAAGATTTCATCACCAATAACCAAAACCCTCATCAAAAATCTGCATATACCTCATATATGGTTCTCAAGCCATAAAATCATATTTTCCAATTTTCTTACTTCACATAACATATTTAATTCATTTACTCATAACTAGAATATTTTCATGAAAAATACCAAATTAGTTCCAAAAATATTTCTTTTCTGAGATTTAGCATAACATAGTCCCATATTGAACATATATTTTTCTCAAAATTTTAAAAATTCATTTACTATTTTTCATATGGCCAAAACCACCGAATATTTAAACATTTATCATAAATTATACTTTTATCCAAAAATTCTGAAATTTACACGGTATACTGATATTATATAGATGTACTCCCAATAAAAATTTCATCAATTTTGGAGTTAATCACAAGGAGTTATAAATAGTTACTTTTAAAATAGTCTTTTCTCATAAAATCCATAACTCCTAATCTATACATCCAAAAATCGCCATTTTTGGACACAATCTACAAAACTCATCAAAATATCATTTCAAATTTTTCCAAAATTTTTGAAGGTTCAGAAAAATTTCGAAACTAAAAACATAATAACCCTTAAAATCCCTTTACTATCCCTTACCTCAAAAGAGGTACTTCTAATTAGAATAACGTGAATCGAACTTGCACTCAGATAGAAACACTCAAAGTATACTCAAAATACTCACAAGAATACGCTTCGATAATATAGAGAGAGAAAATTTCAGTTTAAATGTGATTTTCAATTCTAACCTAAGACTTTTATTTATGAAAAATGCTTGAACACCAAAGAAGAAAAGTTTATTAAAACATTAATATATATATATATAATCTTCACGCACACCTTGGACAATCTGATCTCAGCTCTTTTTCCATGCTAGTGGGCACACCTACCTTGTTAAAAACGTTTTTCTTTTAAAACAAATTTAAAACTTTTGAAAAATAATTATTTCGGAGCTTTGGAACTTCAATAATTCATAATAAATAGCTCTTTTGTTCGAAAATTCGATTCTCGCGACTTTTTATAGGAAATTCAATTCTCTACAACTTTGCAGAAGAAAGTTTTTCCAAATTCCAAACAGAAATTGACCGAAATCAACAAACAGACGATTTTACAGGCTATAATCAAATTTCAGTCAAGAAATGGGGTCCACCGACACATAAAACATGCTTTAAATATTTTTGGTAACAAAAATACTCCTCCTCCATATATACTCATATATCCCACATTCATCGTAAAAATATCATCATTATTATATTATTAAAATATAATAATATATTTAAATGAATTATTTTATCGAGAAAAGATAAAATTTCAATTTTCAACGATTGTCACATTAAAAATTTTCTCCATCTATATCCACAAAAATCAATATTTTCCTCATCATTGAATCAATAATTAATTATTCATAAATAATATTACATAATCACAATATTAACAACCGAGCAGCTCCTCAGAAAGAGAGGGGCTTTCGATAAGAATTTCTCCTTACTTGGCGCAGCAATTAGGGTGACCAAACCTCTCCTGATGAACTTTCTAGGCATTGCCAATAATGTTATCCAATAATATTATTCAGATAATATGAATTATTGCTCGATAATGGAAAATATCGTACGTGACAATTATTGAAACAACAATAATATAAAATATCAACGTAGCAATTATTGAATCAATAAAATAAAATATTGAACAATGAATTACTATAAAAATTATTAAGTAATGCCTTCTTACGAAAAAAAAAAAATTATCATGCTTCATGAATAGTACTCGTGAATAGTAACTCGTCGTGAATAGTAACTCGTGAATAAGAATTCGTGAATAAGAACTCATAAATAGTAACTCGTGAATAAGAACTCATAAATAGTAACTCGTGAATAGTAACTCATGAATAGTAACTCATGAATAGTAATTAAAAAAAAATTGAATACTTTTATTTCATAAAATTCGGGGTCTTACAAAGATATCATCACCTATTCGAGGTTAATCAATACATAGTATGTAAACAACTACAACTTTATTATTACAACAAGAAAAGCGTGAGTTTGAATACAAATATTATCTTCTGACAATATCTATACTCAAATAAATCCTCATCACATTTATTGATACATTATTTTACAAAATGGTGAGGACTACTAAACAATTCTTTCTAAAACCTTCATTCCATACCCAGGCTGCATTACTCGTTATATTCTCGCCTCCACGAGAAGAAAAATGGAACAAAAAGGAAAAGGGTGAGCTCAACTATCCCGATAAAGAATATTATGACTAAGATAATATACAACAAATTATCGTTAGTCTTCAACAGGAAAAATCTAATAGAATACAATAGACAACAAATTTTAAATCAATATCGCAATGGAAATAATAATTCATTAGAAGAGTTAAGTAGAGAATGCAAACTACTATCTTCTATGTATGAATTTAAAAGTTCATCGTCTATCTTTTATCCTCGTAACATAAATCAATATACATCCGGAATCAAATATTCATCTTTGCACTACAGACAAAGATATTCATCACTTAGTCATGTTCATCTAAACACTGCTCATCTTTGCACTACGTCCCAAAGATATTCTTCAGAATCATTCATCTTTGCACTACTGTGCCAAAAGATATTCAATGATTTAATCCAATGAAACAAAATGACAAGGATTAAGGATTAAGGATTCGTACTTTGTTTTATCCATGTTCAAAATACCTCAAAATAATCATAATGGTGTAAAATTCACGAATGATCAAAACATAGATACAATCAAAGCTAGTATCCGAATAGATATTTTGGACAAAAAGAAAAAATTTTATTTTTCTAATTGAATAGTGCCGTATCGTGAATAGTAACTCAGACACCAAAAGATAGAAATTTCCCAAAAAAACATCTTCACGCTTTCAATGAATAGTACTGTGAATAAGAACTCGTGAATAAGAACTCATGAATAAGAATCTCGTGAATAGTAACTCATGAATAGTAACTCATGAATAAGAACTCCATAAGCATGGAAAAGTTCCAAAAGTTTCAACCAATATTTCAAAGATAATGATATTGAAGAAATAATATCATTTGAGAAGAAAATAACATCCTTACCTCGAAAGATTAATACTTCTAAATTTGGAATCTATATAGTCTTTGAAGGAAACTTGCAACCGCCTAACAATACTCAAAGTATACTCACAAGAATGCGCTCAATATATCGAGAGAAAATAGAGAGAAACTTCACGGTGTGTTTTTTAATTCTAACCTAAGCACCTATTTATAGGAAAATACTTAGAACACCAAAGTAGAAAATTGAATATAATATTAATATATTTTTCACATTTTCTTTAGCCCACCTTAGACAACTGATCTCAGCCCATTTGAATCACATGTGAGGCCAACTTAGTTGCAAAAACGTTTTTCTCAAAATAATTAATCGAAAACTCCCAAAAATTAATTATTTGGAACTTCGAACTTCAATAATTCATAATAAATAGCCCTTTCATCAGAAAATTCGAATCTCATGAGTTTTTATAGGAAATTCAATTCTCTACAACTTTGTAGAAGAAAGTTTTTCCAAATTCCAAATAGAAATTGACCAAATCCACAAACGAAGCGATTTTTACAAGCTATAATCAAATTTCATTCGATAAATGGGGTCCAATTTACATGTTTAACATGTTTTAAACATTTATTACAACAAAAATACTCTTTATCCTCGTATACTCATATATCCCACATTCGTTGTAAAATATCACCATTATTATATTATTAAAATATAATAATATATTTAAATGAATTATTTTATCGTAAAAAGATAAAATTTCAATTTTCAACAATTGTCACATTAAAATTTTTCTCCATCTATATCCACATAAAATCAATATTTTCCTCATCATATGAATCAATAATTAATTATTCACAAATAATATTACAGAATCACAATATCGACAACCGCATACGGTTCCTGAAAGAGGGGCTTTCCAATAAGAATTTCTTCTTACTTCTTGGCCGCAATTAGGTGACCAAACCTCTCCTTAGATGTAAACTTTCTAGACATTGCCAATAATGTTATCTAATAATATTATTCAGATAATATGAATTATTGCTTCGATGATGAAAAATAATCGATAATGACAATTATTGAAACAACAACAATATAAAATATCAACGCAACAATTATTAAATCAATAAAATACTTGAGCGTAATTCTTATCGTAACCATTATTGAGTAGTGCCTTCTTACGTAAGAATCAATAATTGGTGCAATACCGTGTCTTCTTGTGTTTTAACCAATCGAGTATTTTAACAAAGATTAATTCAGTAACAACTACACCGTTATTTTTAAACAACTTATATTTATGTCGTTTTCTTCATCCAATCGCTTTTTAGTTATGGGGCCCACACATGGTCATGGCGTCGTATGAATATTCCCAACGATGCATTTAATATTCCACGACCAAACGAATATTCCCAAACAACAATGAATATATTATAATCACTTGCTTATTTTGAAATATTTATGTATTTTACCCCTAACTATCCACATTAATCAAATCAACCCTTACTATTTCAAAATAATAAATAGAGAAAATTAAATTTCATTAATAATAAGTTGGGGTCTTACATAATAAACATCAAGTTTAATCTGCAATGAACAAGCAATCCATTAAAAGAGTCAAGAGAATAAAATCTACTATCTTTTATGATTTAAAAGGTTTTCATCATCAAGTGTATAATTGAGACTCGGTTTAATAAATATTCCACATCATTGAATCACCCCTACACTACTACCAAGGATATTCTTTAGTATCACGACCACAATTATCCATGCACTCTGGCCAAGAATATTTGTGTATTCATTAATGGTCATGATCATACCAACAACTCATCCCATCAATGCACTACGGACGAACGAGGACTTTTAACACATCATTTGTAACATTACGGTCATGATTACACCGAATAATCCTCGTTATAATCATACCAAGTCCATCTATGCACTTCATGAACACGAGATGACTTTCAAAAAAATATAAATATGATGATGATGACAATGATATAAGAATTCAATAAAATAAGTTCAAGAATTAATTTATCCAAGAACCAATAACATCCAAATTGTCAACATGACACTGCTTTGTAGAGTAAAATTCAAGAATACTCAGAAGAATATTTTCATGAAAGGATACTGGATGAAGCGCAAATATCAAGGATATTCCACTAATTTCATGGAGTATAAAGTCAAAGTTTTAACCAACCGAGTATAATAAAGAATGGAATAACAAAAGAAATCACCATGCATGTGATAGATCAAGACAAAAAAGTTATTCCAACGAGAATAATAAATAACGAGACCAGTCCAAATAGTAAACGCACATATAGGATATTCCAACAGAATAATAAAGAATGGAACCAGGTCCAGCGTAAAACACACAGACATAATGTTCCAATGTAATAATAATAAAGATTTAAACCAGTCCGTGTGTAAACACACGGAGCATGTGATGTTCCAACAGAATAATAATAAGACGGAACCGGTCCGATATAAAACACATAGACGAGGATGTTCCAATGAATAATAGAAAAATGTCACCAAGTATAGGGTAGATCATTATACGAGTTATTCCAATGAATAATAAGCGATGGAATAACAACAGTTCTCTTCATGAATAAGAAAGAATAATATCCCCTTACATTAGTAGATTGAATACTGCAGTAGTGTAGTAACAGAATACTCTTCTTCTTTCTCTCTATACTTTATCTCTCTATAGCTTGAATGAATTCGTGAAAAATAATGAAGCACTAGGCCTCTATTTATAGAAGATTTCTAGCTTAGCACTTATCATGTGAAAAGGCAAGTGGCTTGACGACTGGTGATGTGAAAAGAAAAGTGGTTTGACGCCTGTAATGTGAAACGACAAGTGGTTCGACGCCTTTAATATGAAACATCAAGTGGTTTGACGTCTGGTAAAGGTAATTACTATTGACGAAGGTAATTACTATTGACGAAGATAATTACTATTGACGAAGGTAATTACTATTGACGAAGGTAATTACTATTGACGAAGGTAATTACTATTTACGAAGAGTGTGACGCCCCCAAAATTAGGTATACATCACCCATCTTGGGTCGCCACTTACATGGTACAGAATTTAAATACAACTTACTAACATAACTGTCGTGTACAATACGACATAAACTGTGAGTTTAAATACAAATATCGTCTACTAGATATTATACAAACTCAAAAAGGAGTCCTCATTACAATTATTATCACACTATTTCACGTATTATAGTGAGGACTACTAATGCTATCTTGAGGGCCATCACTGCGTTTCCCACACTCGTCCAGGCTATATTCTCATTTCACGAAGAAAACGGTGAAAGAAAGGGTGAGCTCAACTAGCCCAAGAAGAAATATTATGACTAAGATAATGCGAGATAAATTATCAATAGTCTTCAACAATGTTAAACCGATAAAATACAATAGACAACCGGTTTAATCTGCGGTGGAATATCTGAATCCATTAAAAGAGTCAAGTAGAAAATAAAGTCTACTATCTTTTAGGTTTTAAAAGGTTTTCATCATCGTTATAAATTTGAGACTCGACTTTAATAAATATTCCACATCATCGAATCACCCCGCACTACTGACAAGGATATTCTTTAGTATCACGACCACAATTATTCATGCACTACACGCCAAGAATATTTGTGTATTCATTAATAGTCATGATCATGCCAACAATCGTCCATCAATGCACTACTACCAATTTTTGATTTTTACCACATCATTTGTAACATTACGGTCATGATTACATAGAATAATCTCTGGTCATAATCATACCAAGTCCATCTATGCACTACAGGCCACGAGATGACTTTAAAAAATATAAACATGAGGATGATGACAATGATATAAGAATTCAATAAAACAAGTTTAAGAATTATTTTATCCGGGAATTATTAACGCCCAAATTATCAACATGATCTTTGTTTTGTAGAGTAAAATTCAAGAATGATCGGAAGAATATTTTCATGAAAAGATCTTTGGATGAAACGCAAATATCAAGGATATTCCACTAATTTCATGGAGTATAGAAGTCAAAGTTTTAACCAACCGGGTATAATAAAGAATGGAATAACAAAAGAAATCACCATGCATGCGATAGACCGCATGCAGACGAGTTATGCCAATAGAATAATAAATAACGGAACGGGTCGGTGAAATTCACACCAAGCGGGATGTTCCAACATAATAATAAAGATGGAACCAGGTCCGATTGTAAAACACACGATAGGATATTCCAACGAGAATGATAAAAGGCGGAACCGGTCCGGTGTAAAACACACGACGGGATGTTCCAACAATAATAATAAAAGATTTTACCCGAGTCCTGTAAAACACACGATATGATGTTCCAACGAGAATAATAGAAGAATGTCACCAAGTATAGGGTAAACCAGCGTATCGAGTTATTCCAATGAATAATAAGCAATGGAATAACAACAGTTCTCTTCATGAATAAGAAAGAATAACACCCTTACATTTGGTAGGAGATTGAATCTTTACGGCAAAGTGTAGTAACAAAATACTCTTCTTCTTTCTCTCTTATTCTCTCTATACTTTCTCTCTATATAGCTTGAATGAATTAAGTGAAAATAATGAAGCCCTAGGCCTCTATTTATAGAAGATTTCTAGCTTAGCTTTCTTAGTGTGAAAAGGCAAGTGGCTTGACGACTAATGATGTGAAAAGAAAAGTGGTTTGACGCCTGTAATGTGAAACGACAAGTGGTTCGACGCCTGTAATATGAAACGACAAGTGGTTCGACGTCTGGTAAAGGTAATTACTATTAACGAAGGTAAATACTATTGACGAAGGTAAATACTATTCACAAGGGTAATTACTATTGACGAAGGTAAATACTATTCACAAGGGTAATTACTATTGACGAAGGTAATTACTATTGACGAAGGTAAATACTATTGACGAAGAGACTCTTAGATGATGACATATGAGCCCCCCATAAAAATAATCAAACTTACCACAAATCATTTTTTTCATCAACACATATTTAATCTTTCAACAATTATTAATCATTTATAACTTGTCGTCTCAATTATTGATTTAATACTATAACATATTATACGATTTATGATCTTGTGACAATAATTGAATCAATAATATAAGAGATATGATCGCGAAGAATTCTTCGTAGCAATAATTGAGCATAAATGAGTGACTTCTCACGTAAGCATCAATAATCAATCTGAGTGTGCTACTATGCAACTACGCCAGACATTCTTTTTTACCATAGGGTAGTTCAACGCTTTTAACGGTAACACCTCCGTAGTTATTTTTATAAAATATTTTTGTCGTTTTCTCAATCCGACAATAATTACATTAGGGGGTCCACCAATGATTGAGCCATTGTATGAATATTCCCCGACAAAAGAATATTCCCACCAAACGAATATTTTATAACAACTTGCATACTTTGCAAAATTTATAAATATTACCCACAACTATAACATTATATCAAATTTATTCCATAATATTCAAAATAATATTTATAGAAAATTCATCTTTATTTATAAAAGTTTGAGGGTCTTACAACCTCCCTTCTTATGAAATTTAAGCCCTCGAAATTAGGGTACGTACACACTGTATGTCAAGAGTTAAGGATATCTTGATTTCATTTGATTCTAACTCCCAAGTCATTTCCTCAACATCGTGGTTCCTCCACAAAACTTTGACTTGAGGTATAACCTTGGAGCGTAGAATATGTTCCTTCTTATCCAAAATTTGAACAGAACCTCTTCATACGTCAAATCTTCCGCTATTTCGTCCCCATCTAACTCAATAATATGGTTGGGTCTTTCACATATTTACGTAACATAGATATGTGAAAAACGTTATGAACACGAGAAATATTTGGCGGAAAAGCGAGTCTATAGGCCACGATTCCTACTCGATCGAGGATTAAAATGGACCAGATGAATCGAGGATTAAGTTTTCCTCTCTTTCCAAATCTTGTAACTCCTTTCCATGGAGCAACTCTTAACAACACATGATCTCCTATATCGAATTCCACGTCCTTTCGATGAAGATCGGCATAACTCTTTTATCGATTTTGTGAGGTTTTTATCGTTGTCGGATCGTTTGAATCTTTTCCGTAGTCATACGTACCAACTCCGGTCCCAACAACGTTGCTTCACCCACCTCTTCCCAAAGATCTTTGAGAACGACACTTTCTTCCATACAACGCCTTGAATGGAGCCATGCCAATACTTGCTTGATAAGCTGTTGTTGTGGGAAAACTCCACCAATGGTAAGAACTTGTCCCAACTCCCTTGAAATCAAGGACACGTAGTCTTAATAGATCTTCAAGAGTTTGAATAGTCCTCTCCATTGTCCGTCCGTGCGAGGATGATATCCGAGCTAAATCGTAAATCTGTGCCCATAGCTTTTTGCAAACTAACCCAAAATCGTGAAGTGAATCTTGGGTCTCGATCGAAAACTATGGATCTTAAGCATACCATGCAATCTTATAATCTCGTTTATGTACATACTGAGCAAGACGTTCAAGTGTATAAGTTTCTCGTATCGGTAAGAAATGAGCGGACTTGGTCAATCTATCAACAATGACCCAAATCGCATCAATGCCTTGAGAAACCTTAGGAAGGCCGTGAACGAAATCCATGGTAATGTGCTCCCACTTCCATTCTGGAATTTCAAGTGGTTGCAATGGACCTTTTGGTACTTGATGCTCGCTTTAACTTCGTTGACAAGTTAGACACCTTGAGATAAAATATTATCTCTCTCTTCATATTGCTCCACCAAAATGTATATTAATATCATGATACATTTGGTACTCCCGAGATGGATTGCAAATGGTGTGTTGTGCGCCTCCATCATGATATTATACTTTAAATCGTGGTCGTTAGGAACACAAAGTGCGGAGTTGACTTCAAGTATTCCTTCTTCATCGATTCTTGCTTCCTAGATAGCACCTTCTTGCACTTTCTTCCTCATACGAATCGCCTCCAGTCCTCAGTAGCTTGAAAGCGACTTTAACTTTATCGATTAAAGTCGGTTCTACTTTCAGTATACTCGCTATCATCACATGCGTCCCTGAGTCTTTAACTCTATCTCCATCCTTTGCAAGTCACACAAAATGGGCCTTTGCGTTGACAATATCGCACTCGTGCTTGCATATGATTTTCTACTCAATCGCGCCACTACCACGTTCGCTTTTCGGGATGGTATTGGATGGTATGATCATAATCTTTCAATGTTCAAGCCAACGTCGTTGTCGCATGTTGAGTTCCTTTTGAGTGAAGAAATATTTGAGGCTTTTATGATCCGTAAAGATCTCCACTTTCTCCCCATACAAGTAATGCCTCCAAATTTTAAGTCTGAAGACAACAAATGCTAACTCTAGATCATGAGTAGGATAATTCCTCTCATATTCTTTGAGTTGTCATGAGGCGTAGGCTATAACTTTTCCATGTTGCATAAGAACACATCCCAACCCTTTGCTCAAGCATCAGTAGATGATGAAATCCTCCTGAGCCGGATGGTATTGTCGAGCAGTCTTGAAATAAGTCTCCTCTTGAGTTCTTGAAAACTCTTCTCACATTCTTCGCTCCAACCGAACTTTGTATCTTTCCGAGTCAAATTTGAGTCGATGGAGTAGCGATTCGAGAAAATCCTTCCACGAATCTCCGATAATAACCAATTTAAACCGAGAAAGCTACGTGCCGGTCCATCGATTTAGGTTGTTCCCGACTTTGAATAGCTTCATCTTTCTTTGGGTCAACAGATATTCCATGACTTGATACCACGTGCCCAAGGAATGCTACTTCTTCAAGCTAGAACTCGCATTTCTTGAACTTGGCATAAAGCTTATATTCACGAAGCTTTTGGAGTGTCGACCTCAAGTGTTGCTCATGATCTTCACGCTTTTTGGAATAAATAAGGATGTCATCAATAAAGACGACCACAAAGTGATCTAAATATTCCTTGAATACTCGGTTCATCATATCCATGAAGGCGGCGAGGAGCATTAGTCAATCCAAAGGACATGACTAGGAATTCATAATGCCCGTCTCGAAGTTACGAAAGCCGTCTTTGGAATGTCACGGTTAAATCTTCAATTGGTGATATCCTAACGAAGATCAATCTTTGAAAAGAATTTGGCTCCTTGCAATCGGGTCAACAGTCATCAATACGTGGCAATGGATACCTATTTTTGATGGTGACATGATTCAACTCCCGATAATCAATACAAAGTCGCATACTCCCATCTTTCTTCTTCACGAATAGAACAGAGCACACCCGAGAGAAGTACTAGGGCGAATAAAGCCAATGTCTAACAATTCCTGCAATTGGGTCTTTAACTCCACGAAGTTCAATAGAGCCATTCGATATGGGGCTTTGGAAATAGGTTTTGTCTGGGGTTCAAGGTCGATACAAAATTCAATATCACGCTTTCGGGGTAGGCCAGAAGTTCTTGAGGGAATACGTCGAAAATTTATTAACAATAGGAATATCGTTAAAAAGCCACGTATTTTTATTTAAATCATGTGACATGAGCTAAGAAAGCTTGACATCCGTTTTTCAATAAACGAATAGCTTTATGGCTTGAGATGACCGTGATTGATTTTAATGGTTTGGTCGTTTGAATTAGCATAATAGGTTGATTAGGAATATGAAAGCTAACAACCTTACGAAAATAATCAATTTTTGTATGATAAGTAGTTAACCAATCAATCCACTAGAATCACGTCAAATGCAAGTATTTTAATGAAATAAGATCGACGGTGTAATGTGAGGGTACCGATTTGAACCAAACAAGACTTATAAACAGTGGATGTAATGAAGGTTTCTCCCAACGGAGTTTCCACGAGATAAGTCAAAGTCTAATTTCTCCTGAGTCAAATTTAATCGATGAGCGCAAGTAGGAGAAATAAAAGAATGGGTAGAACCGATATCAAATAAAGTATAGACTTCATTAGAGTTTATGATAAGCTTACCCGTGATGACCTCATTCGGTTCCTTGCTCTTTGGGAGGTCACAAAAACGCTCTCCTTTATTACGGTTTTGAATTTTCTGGGATGGCCTTTGGTGCCTCCATCCTAGCTGAATTTGTCTTGATGGCAACAAAATCGAGCTAAGTGACCTTCTCTTCCACAATTATAACATGCTTTGGACATGATGACGCAGCTTGATCGATGTGTCCTCTCCTCGCATTTGAAGCATATGATGGGTGGTCTTTCTCCTTCCTTAACAATGGGTCTTTGGTCTTGGCGTCTTTCCACCATTGTTGAATCTCCGCTTCTTGAAATGTCCATTCTTATTGTTTTGTACGATTACCACCGAAGTGGTTACCATATCCGCATGTTGATTCCTCCACGCTTGTTGTCACCGCTTGATGACTACTCTCCGGTATTATAATTTTGCTTACCGCTTCTTTTTAGTTGTGTTGACTCATTATCGCATTCCACTAATCGAGCCCTATTTACAACATCCTCGAATACAAACACGGTTTATGAGAAATAAGATGTTGACGTATCTCCGACTTCAAACCTCTTAAAAACATTCGCGCCATTCTCTCTTCATTATCCACCAAGTGGGGCCGAAACCGTGATAACTCCGCAAATTTTGCCTCGTATTGCGACACGGTCATATTGTTTTGTTCCAACTTGATAAATTCCACCTCCTTCATGTGGCGAATACTTTCGGAAAGTATTTGTCATTGAAACGATCTGGAACTTCTCCCAAGATATCTTGATGATAATGAGGTTGAGTCGTTTCTTTTACCGATTCCCACCAATGTCCCGCTCTCCGCCAAGAACATAAAAATGAAAGGGAACCTTTTTGCTCCTCGAACATCCCAAGACATCAAATATCTTGGTAATCTGCTTTATCTATGCTTCCGCCAGAAGTGGTTTTGGCTCTCCCTTAAACTCCGGTGGTCCCAGCTCCTTGAATTGTTTAGCGGTGACCGCCCGAGAGTTTTCCGTGTTTCCACCTACGTTTTGGACAAAATCGTCGCTCGCTTCATTGTTGCATAAATTGCATAAAGCCTCTGAACATTTGATCATTCATCATTTGGTCAGTGTTGTTGTTTGCATGAGGATTGTCGCCTTCCTGATGCACATTATCCTGATTATTGATATGTGGTGAATCAACGATCGCTTATGCTCCATTCTTATTCTCAACATTCTCGGATGTCATTTTCAGAATCGCCATAAAATGTAAGGTTAATTGACATGTAACAAATTATCCCTATCTTCCCACCAACCAATAAAATAGCACAAAAAACTTAGGTAGGTCATACTAATGAAGGTATTCCCGTCTCTCCCTCCTAGTACTATTCTCACATCTTAGCCAGGATCATATCCTAAGCTCGATACCAACCGTGGCGCCCCCAAAATTAGGTATACATCACCCATCTTGGGTCGCCACTTACATGGTACGTAATTTAAATACAACTTACTAACATAACTGCTATGGTATACAATACGACATAAACGTGAGTTTAAATATAAATATCGTCTACTAGATATTATACAAACTCAAAAAAGGAGTCCTCATTACAATTATTATCACACTATTTCACGAATAGTGAGGACTACTAATGCTATCTTCGGGACCATCACTCGTTTCCCAGACTCGTCCCAAATTATATTCTCATTTCACGAAGAAACGGTGAAAAGAAAGGGTGAGCTCAACTAGCCCGATAAGAAATATTATGACTAAGATAATGCGAAATAAATTATCAATAGTCTTCAACAATGTTAAACCGATAAAATACAATAGACAACCGGTTTAATCAAGCGGTGAATATCTGAATCCATTAAAAGAGTCAGTAGAAAATAAAGTCTACTATCTTTTAGGTTTTAAAAGGTTTTTCATCAACATTATAGGCGAGACTCGACTTTAATAAATATTCCACATCATCGAATCACCCCCGCTTTCTGGCCAGGATATTCTTTAGTATCACGACCACAATTATTCATGCTTTACGGGCCAAGAATATTTGTGTATTCATTAATAGTCATGATCATGCCAACAACTATCCATCAATGCACTACTACCGATTGAGGATTTTTACCACATCATTTGTAACATTACGGTCATGATTACAATCAATAATCTCTGGTCATAATCATACCAAGTCCATCTACGCACTACAGTGCCACGAGATGACTTTAAAAAAAATATAAACATGAGGATGATGACAATGATATAAGAATTCAATAAAACACGTTCAAGAATTATTTTATCCGGAATTATTAACGTCCAAATTATCAACATGATCTCGCTTTTGTAGAGTAAAATTCAAGAATGATCGGAAGAATATTTTCATGAAAAGATCTTTGGATGAAACGCAAATATCAAGGATATTCCACTAATTTCATGGAGTATAGAAGTCAAAGTTTTAACCAACTGGGTATAATAAAGAATGGAATAACAAAAGAAATCACCATGCATGCGATAAACCGCACAGACAGGTTATGCCAATAGAATAATAAATAACGGAACCAGGTCAGGTGAAATTCACACCGACAGGATGTTCCAACATAATAATAAAGATGGAACCAGATCCGGTGTAAAACACACAGATAGGATATTCCAACAGAATGATAAAGACGGAACCAGGTCCGGTGTAAAACACACAGACAGGATGTTCCAACAGAATAATAAAGACGGAACCAGGTTCGGTGTAAAACACACAGACATGATGTTCCAACAGAATAATAGAAGAATGTCACCAAGTATAGGGTAAACCACAGGTTATTCCAATAGAATAATAAGCAATGGAATAACAACAGTTCTCTTCATGAATAAGAAAGAATAACACCCCTTACATTTGGTAGGAGATTGAATATCGCTTGAGCGGTGTAGTAACAAAATACTCTTCTTCTTTCTCTTATTCTCTATACTTTCTCTCTCTATAGCTTGAATGAATTAAGTGAAAATAATGAAGCCCTAGGCCTCTATTTATAGAAGATTTCTAGCTTAGCACTTTTCTTAGTGTGAAAGGCAAGTGGCTCGACGACTAATGATGTGAAAAGAAAAGTGGTTTGACGCTTTGTAATGTGAAACTACAAGTGGTTCGGCCTTTGTAATGTGAAACGACAAGTGGTTCGACGTCTGGTAAAGGTAATTACTATTAACGAAGGTAAATACTATCGACGAAGGTAAATACTATTCACAAGGGTAATTACTATCGACGAAGGTAAATACTATTCACAAGGGTAATTACTATTGACGAAGGTAATTACTATTGTGACGAAGGTAAATACTATTGACGAAGAGACTCTTAGATGATGACATATAGAGCCCCCATAAAATAATCAAACTTACCACAAATCATTTTTTTCATCAACACATATTTAATCTTTCAACAATTATTAATCATTTATAACTTGTCGTCTCAATTATTGATTTAATACTATAACATATTATCTGATGGATGATCTTTGTGACAATAATTGAATCAATAATATAAGAGATATGATCGCGTGATTCTTGTAGCAATAATTGAAGCATAAATTGAGTGACTTCTCACGTAAGCATCAATAATCAATCTGGTGTCTTACTACGCAACTACGCCAGACATCGTATTTTTTACCACCGGGTAGTTCAACAGCTTTTAACGGTAACACCTCCGCCAAGTTATTTTTATAAAATATTTTTGTCGTTTTCTCAATCCGATAATAATTACATTGTGGGGTCCACCAATGATTGAGCCATTGTATGCGAATATTCCTAACAAAAAGAATATTCCCACCAAACGAATATTTTATAACAACTTCAGCATACTTTGCAAAATTTATAAATATTACCCACAACTATAACATTATATCAAATTTATTCCATAATATTCAAAAATAATATTTATAGAAAAATTCATCTTTATTTATAAAAGCTGGGGTCTTACAAAGAGACTCTTAGATGATGACATATGGGCCCCCATAAAATAACCAAACTTACCACAAACGCCTCATACAATGAGACTTTTATATACATTAAGGATTGAATAAGTATTACCACAAATCATTTTATTTTTAATCAACACATATTTAATCTTTCAACAATTATTAATCATTTATAACTTGTCGTCTCAATTATTGATTTAATAATATAACATATTATCTGAGATGATCTTTGTGACAATAATTGAATCAATAATATAAGAGATATGATGCAATAATTCTTGTAGCAATAATTGAGTATAGTTGAGTGACTTCTCACGTAAGCATCAATAATCAATACAGGTGCTTCTATATGCAACCACGCGTATTCTTCGTACTTTTACTACCGGGTAGTTCAACGGTTTTAACGGTAACACCTCCGTGTAGTTATTTTTATAGAAATATAATTTTGTCGTTTTCTAACTACGACAATACTTCCGTTAGTAGGGTCCATCATGATTGAGTAGTAAATATTTAATATTTCCCCACAAAAAGAATATTCCCCGACCAAACGAATATTTTATAACAACTTGCTTACTTTGCAAAATTTATAAATATTACCCAAAACTATAACATTATATCAAATTTATTCCATAATATTCAAAAATAATATTTATAGAAAATTCATCTTTATTTATAAAAGTTGGGGTCTTACAACCTCCTTCTTATGAAATTTAAGCCCTCGAAATTAGTGGTACGACTGGTATGTCGAAGAGGTAAGGATGCCTTGATTTCATTTCAGATTCTAACTCCCAAGTCATTTCCTCAACATCATGGTTTCTCCACAAAACTTTAACTTGAGGTATAACTTTGGAGCGTAGAATATGTTCCTTCTTATCTAAGATTTGAACATGAACCTCTTTATACGTCAAATCTTCCGCTATTTCGTCCGGTTCTAACTCAATAATGTGGTTCGGGTCTTTCACATATTTACGTAACATGGATATGTGAAAAAAGTTATGAACACGAGACATACTTGGCGGTAAAGTGAGTCTATAGGCCACAGTTCCTACTCGATAGAGGATTAAAAATGAGCCGATGAATCGAGGATTGAGTTTTTCTCGCTTTCCAAATCTTGTAACTCCTTTCCATGGAGCAACATGTAACAACACATGATCTCCTATATCGAATTCCACGTCCTTTCGATGAAGATTAGCATAACTCTTTTGTCGATTTTGTGAGATTTTTATGTGTTGTCGGATCGTTTGAATCTTTTCCGTAGTCATACATACCAACTCAGGTCCCAACAACATTGCTTCACCCACCTCATCCCAGCATACTGTAGAACGACACTTTCTTCCATACAACGCTTCGAATGGAGCCATGCCAATACTTGCTTTATAACTATTGTTGTAGGAAAACTCCACCAATGGTAAGAACTTGTCCCAACTTCCTCAAATCAAGGACACGAGTCTTAATAGATCTTCAAGAGTTTGAATAGTCCTCTCCATTCGTCTCGTCCGTCGAGGATGATATCTTGAGCTAAATCGTGAAATCCATGCCCATAGCTTTTTGCAAACTAACCCAAAATCGTGAAGTGAATCTTGGGTCTCGATCGAAACTATGGATACTTAGGCGTACCATGCGATCTTACAATCTCGTTTATGTATATCGAGCAAGACGTTCAAGTGTATAAGTTTCTCGTATCGGTAAATGAGCGGACTTGGTCAATCTATCAACAATGACCCAAATCGCATCTATGCCTTGAGAAACCTTAGGAAGACCGGTAAATAAAATCCATGGTAATGTGCTCCCACTTCCATTCCTGGAATTTCAAGTGGTTGCGATGGACCTTTTCGGTACTTAATGTTCCGCTTTAACTTCGTTGACAAGTTAGACACCTTGAGATAAACAACACTATCTCTCTTCATATTGCTCCACCAAAATGTATAGCTAATATCATGATTGTAAGACCCCAACTTTTATAAATAAAGATGAATTTTTCTATAAATATTATTTTTGAATATTATGGAATAAATTTGATATAATGTTATAGTTAAGGGTAATATTTATAAATTTTGCAAAGTATGCAAGTTGTTATAAAATATTCGTTTGGTCGGGAATATTCTTTTTGTGAGGAATATTCGTACAATGGCTCAATCATTGGTGGACCCCATACGTAATTATTATCGGATTGATTGAGAAAACGACAAAAATATTTTTATAAAAATAACTATGAGGTGTTACCGTTAAAACCGTTGAACTACCCTTGGTGGTAAAAATACAGAATAATGCAGTAGTTGCAAGTAGCACTACGGTATTGATTATTGATGCTTTACGTGAAAGTCACTCAAATTATGCTCAATTATTGCTACATATAATTCTTTGCATCATATCTCTTATATTATTGATTCAATTATTGTCACAAGATTATCATACGTATAATATGTTATAGTATTAAATCAATAATTGAGACGACAAGTTATAAATGATTAATAATTGTTGAAAGATTAAATATGTGTTGATGAAAAAAATGATTTGTGGTAAGTTTGATTATTTTATGGGGGCTCATATGTCATCATCTAAGAGTCTCTTCAATAATAGTAATTACCTTCGTCAATAGTAATTACCTCTTGAATAATAGTATTTTCCTTCACAATAAGAATTACCTTCGTCATAGTAATTACCCTTGTGAATAGTATTTACCTTCGTCAATAGTAATTACCTTCGTCAATAGTAATTACCCTTGTGAATAGTATTTACCTTCGTCAATAGTATTTACCTTCGTTAATAGTAATTACCTTTACCGGAGACGTCGAACCACTTGTCGTTTCACATTACGAAAGTCCAACCATTCGTCGAAGCCACTTGCCTTTTCACACTAAAGCGGGTGCTAAGCTAGAAATCTTCTATAAATAGAGGCCTAGGGCTTCATTATTTTCACTTAATTCATTCAAGCTATAGAGAGAAAGTATAGAGAGAATAAGAGAGAAAGAAGAAGAGTATTTTGTTACTTACACTGCCGCGAGATTCAATCTCCTACCAAATGTAAGGGTGTTATTCTTTCTTATTCATGAAGAGAATCGTTGTTATTCCATTCCTTATTATTCATTTGGAATAACTTGTATAATGTGGTTTACCCTATACTTGGTGACATTCTTCTATTATTACATTGGAACATCCATGCATGTGTTTTACACCTACTGGTTTCCGTCTTTATTATTCTGTTGGAACATCCATGCATGTGTTTTACACCTGACCGTTCCGCCTTTATTATTCTCGCTGGAACATCCTGTCATGTGTTTTTTACAATTTGACTGGTTCCGCTCTTTATCATTCTGTTGGAATATCCTATCTGTGTGTTTTACACCGGATCTGGGTTCCATCTTTATTATTCTTGTTGGAACATCGTGTCGGTGTGAATTTCACGACACCGTTCCGTTATTTATTATTCTGTTGGAATAACCTGTCTGTGCGGTCTATCGCATGCATGGTGATTTCTTTTGTTATTCCATTCTTTATTATACCCAGTTAGTTAAAACTTTGACTTCTATACTCCATGAAATTAGTGGAATATCATTGATATTTGCGTTTCATCCAGTATCTTTTCATATTCTTCTGATCATTCTTGAATTTTACTCTACAAAATAGTATCATGTTGATAATTTGGACGTTAATAATTCCTAGATAAAATAATTCTTGAACTTGTTTTATTGAATTCTTATATCATTGTCATCATCCTCATGTTTATATTTTTAAAGTCATCTGTGGCCTTGTAGTGCATAGATGGACTTGGTATGATTATGACCAGAGACTATTCGGTGTAATAATCATAACCGTAATGTTACAAATGATGTGGTAAAAATCCTCGATGGTCAGTAGTGCATTGATGGACAATTGTTGGCATGATCATGACCATTAATGAATACACAAATATTCTTAGCAGTGAGTGCATGAATAATTGTGGTCGTGATACTAAAGAATATCCTTGGCCGTAGTGCAGGGGTGATTCGATGATGTGGAATATTTATTAAAGCTGAGTCTCAGCTATAACAGTGATGAAAAACCTTTTAAAACCTAAAAGATAGTAGACTTTATTTTCTACTTTACTCTTTTTAATAGATTGCATATTCCACCTGCAGCTTAAACTGGTTGTCTATTGTATTTTATCAGTTTAACATTGTTGAAGACTATTGATAATTTATTCTGCATTATCTTAGTCATAATATTTCTTACTGGGCTAGTTGAGCTCACCCTTTCTTTCACCGTTTCTCTTCTTGAAATGAGAATATAAATTTGGGGACGAGTCGGGGAAACGAGTGATGGTCCCGAAGATAGCATTAGTAGTCCTCACTATTCGCGGAAATAGTGTGATAATAATTGTAATGAGGACTCCTTTTTGAGTTTGTATAATATCTAGTAGAACGATATTTGTATTTAAACTCACGCTTTATGTCGTATTGTACACACACGCGCTTATGTTAGTAAGTTGTATTTAAATTACGTACCATGTAAGTGGCGACCCAAGATGGGTGATGTATACCTAATTTTGGGGTGTCACAATGATACATTTTGGTACTCCTGTGGATGGATTACAAACGGTGTGTGTTGCGCCCATCATGATTTTATACTTTAAATCGGTCGTTAGGAACACAAAGTCTGGAGTTGACTCAAAGTATTCCTTCTTCATCGATTCTTGCTTCCGGCATAGCACCTTCTTGCACTTTCTTCCTCATACGCATCAGTTCCAAGTCTGTAACTTGAGCAGCTTTAACTTTATCGATTAAAATCGGTTCTACTCGTATATTCGCCATCAACACATGCGTCCCTAGAGTCTTTAACTCTATCTCCATCCTTTGTAAGTCACACAAAATGGGCCTTTGCATTGACAATATCGCACTCGTACTTGCATATGATCTTCTACTCAATGCGTCAGCTACCACGTTCGCTTTTCTAGGATTGTATTGGATGATATGATCATAATCTTTCAACAGTTCAAGCCAACGTCATTGTCGCATGTTGAGTTCCTTTTTAGTAAAGAAACATTTGAGGCTTTTATGATCCGTAAAGATCTCCACCTTCTCCCCATACAAGTAATGCCTCCAAATTTTAAGTGCAAAAAGATAACAAAAATGCTAACTCTAGATCATGAGTAGGATAATTCCTCTCATATTCTTTGAGTTGTCTTGAGGCATAAACTATGACTTTTCCATGTTGCATGAGAACACAACCCAACCCTTTGCGAAGCATCACTCAGAGATGACAAATCCTCCGAGCCGAGATGATATTGTCGAGCAACAAAGTGCCAAAATGAGTCTCCTCTTGAGTTCTTGAAAACTCTTCTCACATTCTTCGCTCCAACCGAACTTTGTATCTTCCGAGTCAGCTGAGTCAATGGAGTAGCGATTCGAGAAAATCCTTCCATGAATCTCCGATAATAACCAGCTAAACCGAGAAAACTACGTACTTTAGTCACTGATTTAGGTTGCTCCCAGCTTTGAATTGCTTCAATCTTTGCTGGGTCAACAGATATTCTATGACTTGATACTACGTGCCCAAGGAATGCTACTTCCTTGCTTCCGAAATTCGCATTTCTTCAACTTGGCATAAAGCTTGTATTCACGAAGCTTTTGGAGTGTCAGCCTCAAGTGTTGCTCATGATCTTCATGGCTTTTGGAATAAATAAGGATGTCATCAATAAAGATGACCACAAAGTGATCTAAATATTCCCTGAATACTCGGTTCATTATATCCATGAAGGCAGTAGGAGCATTAGTCAATCCAAAGGACATGACTAGGAATTCATAATGCCCGTACCGAGTTCTGAAAGCCGTCTTTGGAATGTCATCGGTTCTAATCTTCAATTGGTGATATTTGGAACGAAGATCAATCTTTGAAAAGAATTTGCTCTCGGTAATCGGTCAAACAGTCATCAATACGTGGCAATGGATACCTATTTTGATGGTGACATGATTCAACTCCCGATAATCAATACAAAGTCGCATACTCCCATCTTTTTTCTTCACAAATAGAATGAGAGCACCCCAAGAGAAGTACTAGGACGAATAAAGCCAATGTCTAACAATTCCTGCAGTTGGGTCTTTAACTCCTGAAGTTCAATAGGAGTCATTCGATATGGGGCTTTGGAAATGGGTTTTGTACCGGGTTCAAAGTCGATACAAAATTCAATTTCACGCTTTCGGGGTAGGCCGGAAGTTCTTCGGGAAATACATCGGAAATTTATTAACAATAGAAATATCGTTCAAAAGCGGCGTATTTTTGTTTAAATCACGTGACATGAGCTAAGAAAGCTTGACATCCGTTTTTCAATAAACGAATAGCTTTATGGCTTGAGATGACCGTGATTGATTTTAATGGTTTGGTCGCTTGAATTCGCATAATAGGTTGATTAGGAATATGAAAGCTAACAACCTTACGGAAACAATCAATTTTGCATGATGAGTAGTTAACCAATCAATCCCTAGAATCACGCCAAATGCAAGTATTTTCAATGAAATAAGATCGACAGAAATGTGAGGTACCGATTTGAACCAAACAAGACTTATAAACGAGTGGATGTAATGAAGGTTTCTCCCAACTGAGTTTCCACAGATAATTCAAAGTCTAATTTCTCCTGAGTCAAATTTAATCGATGAAGCAAGTAGGAGAAATAAAAGAATAGGTAGAACCGGTATCAAATAAAGTATAGACTTTGTTAGGGTTTATGATAAGCTTACCCGTGATGACCTCATTCGGGTTCCTTGCTTTCTGGGAGGTCACAACAAACGCTCTCCCTTGCACCACCGGTTTTGACTTTTCTCGACTGACCTTTGGTGCCTCCATCCTAGCTGAATTTGTCTTCTGTGAAATGTATAAAATCGGGCTAAAGTGACCTTCTCTTCCACAATTATAACATGTTTGGACGCCATCGCGCGCTTGGACCGATGTGTCCCCTCCCTCCGCATTTGAAACATATGATAGGTGGTCGTTCTCCTTCCTTAACGACAGTCTTTGATCTTTGACGTCTTTCCATCATTGTTGAATCTCCTCTTCTTGAAATGTCCATTCTTATTGTTTTGGCCTTGATTACCACCGGTGGTTATCATTTACGCCTGTTGATTCCTTCACGCTTGTTGTCACTTTGCTTCAATGATCGCTTCTCATTGGTATTATAATTTTTTTGCTTACCGCTTCTCTTTAGTTAGGTTGACTCGTTATCGCGCTCCACTAATCGAGCCCTATTTACAACATCCGAATATAAACACGGTTTATGAGAAATAAGATGTTGACGTATCTCCGGCTTTAAACCTCTTAAAAACATTCACGCCATTCTCTTCATTATCCACTGTGTGGGACGCAAACCGGATAACTCTACAAATTTAGCCTCGTATTGCGACATGGTCATATTTTTTTGTTCCAACTTGATAAACTCCACCTCCTTCATGTGGCGAATACTTTCGGGAAAGTATTTGTCGTTGAACAGCTCTTGGAACTTCTCCCAAGATATCTTCAAGACAACAGAGGTTGAGTACGCTTTCTGGATTCCCACCATGTCGCCTCCTCCGCAACATAAAGGCGGCAAAGGGAACCTTTTGCTCCTCGGAGCATCACAAGACATCAAATATCTTGGTGATCTTCTTTATCCATGCTTCCGCCATAAATGGTTTTGGCTCTCCCTTAAACCCCGGTGGTCCTAGCTCCTTGAACTATTTAGCGGTGACCGCCCGAGAGTTTTCAGTGTTTCCACCTACGTTTTGGACAGGAGCCGCTCTCACCTGCTGTTGCATGAATTGCATAAAGCCCCTGAAGATTTGATCATTCATCATTTGGTCAGTGTTGTTGTTTGCATGAGGATTGTCGCCTTCCTGATGCACATTATCCTGATTATTGATATGTGGTGAATCAACGGTCGCCTGTGCTCCATTGCCATTCTCAACATTCTCGGATGTCATTTTCAGATACTGCCACAAAACAAAGGTTAATTGACATGTAACATATTATCCCTAAATTCTGGCCGACCAATTAAATACCACATAAACTTAGGTAGGTCATACTAGCGAAGAAATCCCCTGCCTCTCCCCTCCTATACTATTCTCACATCTTAGCCAGGATCATATCCTAAGCTTTGATACTAACCGTGACGCCCCAAAATTTGGTATACATCACCCATCTTGGGTCGCCAGATATACATGGTACGTAATTCAAATACAACTTACTAATACAACTGCGTCAGGTACAATACGACAAAAAACATAAACTCGTGAGTTTGAATACAAATATTGTCTACTAGAGATTATACAAACTCAAAAGGAGTCCTCATTACAATTATTATCACACTATTTCACGTAATAGTGAGGACTACTAATGCTATCCTCCGACCATTACTCCATTCCCCAACTCGTCCCAGCTATATTCTCATTTCCTGAAGAGAATAGTGAAAGAAAGGGTGAACTCAACTAGCCCAAAGAAGAAATATTATGACTAAGATAATGCGTAATAAATTATCATTAGCCTTCAACAGTGTTAAACTGATAAAATATAATAAACATCAAGTTTAACTGCAGCGGAACAAGCAATCCATTAAAAGAGTCAAGTAGAGAATAAAATCGACTATCTTTTATGATTTAAAAGGTTTTTTATCACTGTTATAGCTGAGACTCAATTTAATAAATATTCCACATCATTGAATCACCCCTACACTACGGCCAAGGATATTCTTTAGTATCATGACCACAATTATCCATGCACTACGTGTGACGCCCCCAAAATAGGTCCATTCCATCCAACCCATTCTGAGTCGCCAAATACATGGTACAGAAATAACTACAACTTTATTATTACAACATATAAACTGTGAGTTTAAATACAGATATTGCCATCTAGACAATATCCACACGCAAATAAATCCCCATCATAATTATTGATACATTATTTTACAAAATGGTGAGGACTACTAAACAACTCTCTCTAACCTTCATTCCATACCCACACTAAGTACTCGCTACATTCTCGCCTCCCGAGAAGAAAAATGGAACAAAAGGAAAAGGGTGAGCTCAACTAGCCCAAGAAAGAATATTATGACTAAGATAATATACAACAAATTATCATTAGTCTTCAACAGGAAAAAAACTAATAGAATACAATAAATGACAAGTTTTTAAACCAATATTCACAAAGGAAAGTAGAGAATGCAACTACTATCTTCTATGTATGAATTTAAAAGTTCGTCATCTATCTTTTATCCTCAGAACATCAATCAACATACATCCGAATCAAATATTCATCTTTACACTACAGCCAAAGATATTCCTCGATTAATCATGTTCATCTAAACACTGCTCATCTTTGCACTACGGGCCAAAGATATTCTTCAGAATCATTCATCTTTTGACTACTGTGCCAAAGATATTCCATAATATCATCATTTAAGATCAAGATGATGAAAAATATTTTTTTAAAGAAACGAATCCAAAGTGAAACAAAATGACAAGGATTAAGGATTAAGGATTCAGACTTTGTTTTATCCACGTGCAAAAATACCTCAAAAATAATCATAGTGGTGTAAAATTCAAGAATGATCAAAACATGGATACAATCAAAGCTAGTCTCCGAATAGATATTTTGGACCTAAAAGAAAATTTTTCATTTTTCGATAAATAGTGCCGTATTCGTGAATAAAGGTCAGATATCGTGAATAAAGGGTCAGATATCGTGAATAGTAACTCAGACACCAAAAGATAGAAATTCCACAAAAAATATCTTCACGCTTCATGAATAGTACTCGTGAATAAGTAACTCGTGAATAAGAACTCATGAATAGTAACTCGTGAATAAGAACTCATGAATAAGTAACCTCGACATGAAAAAGTTGTGGCGCCCCCCCAAATTAGGTATACGTCCACCCATCTTGGGTCGCCACTTACATGGTACATAAATTCAAATACAACTTACTAATATAACGTAAGTACAATAATCGACATAAAGCTGTGAGTTTGAATACAAATTTTGTCTACTAGATATTATACAAACTCAAAAGGAGTCCTCATTACAACTATTATCACACTATTTCACGAGAATAGTGAGGACTACTAATGCTATCCTCTGGACCATTACTTGCTCCCCGACTCGTCCCAAATTTATGTTCTCATTTCACGAAGAAAAAAGGTGAAAGAAAAGGGTGAGCTCAACTAGCCCAATGAAATATTATGACTAAGATAATGCGAGAATAAATTATCATTAGCCTTCAACAAGATGTTAAACCGATAAAATACAATGTACAACCGGTTTAAGCTGCGGTGAATAAACAATCTATTAAAAGAGTCAAGTAGAGAATAAAGTCTACTATCTTTTAGGTTTTAAAAGGTTTTCATCAATTTTATCACCGAGACTCAGACTCGACAATAAATAAACCACCACATCTAATCATCCCCTCATACCACTTGGCCAAGGATTTTCATCAAGTTATCAATGGTCATGACTATACCGAATCACCCCGGTCATAATCATACCAAAAACTATCCATCATCGCATTACAGAGCCACCGAGGACTTTTGTCACATCATTTATATCAAGTCGTGATTATACCGAATGATCCTCAGGTCATAATCATACTAAGTTCATCTATGCACGTAAGCCAAAGATAACATAATATAACATGAGGATGATGACAATGACATAATAATTCAATAAAAAGTTCAAGAATTATTTAATCCATGAATTATTAACGTCCAAATTGTCAACACGATCTTCGTTTCAGAGAGTAAAATTCAAGAATGATCGTAAGAATATTTCCATGAAAAGATCTTCGGATGAAACGCAAATATCAAGGATATTCTACTAATTTCATGGAGTATAGAAGTCAAAGTTTTAACCAACCGGGTATAATAAAGAATGGAATAACAAAAGAAATCACCATGCGCAAAGCAGACTTGGATGTAGGCAAAGTTATTCCAATGAATAATAATAATCGGAACCGTGTCGGTGAAATTCACACCGGCAGTGATGTTCCAATGTAATAATAAAGATGGAACCCGATCCGTAAAACACACAAATAGGATATTCCAATGTAATGATAAAGATTTTAACCGAGTCCTGTAAAACACACGCATGTGATGTTCCAATGTAACAATAAAAAGCGGAACCAGTCCCATAAAACACACGAGCAGGATGTTCCAACGTAATAATAAAAAAGCGGAACCAGTGTCCTGTAAAACACACGATGTGATGTTCCAATGTAATAATTGAATAATGTCACCAAGTATAGGTAAATCACAGATACATGTTATTCCAATGTAATAAATAAGAATGGAACAACATAAGGATTTCACCAAGTATAGGATATACCGCATATACAAAGATTATGTATAGGGTATGTCACTTTTACAGTTATTCCAATGTAATAATAAAGAATGGAATAATGTAAGTTCTCTTCAAGAAGAAAGAATAACACCCTTACCGTAAGTAAAAATTAACTGAATAT
This sequence comes from Panax quinquefolius, assembly GCA_020205615.1. Lineage (NCBI taxonomy): Eukaryota > Viridiplantae > Streptophyta > Magnoliopsida > Apiales > Araliaceae > Panax > Panax quinquefolius. Next base: position 100,859,268 of record CM035170.1, on the reverse strand, counting down.
AGAAGTAGTGAAGTAGCGAGAATACTCTTCTTCTTTCTATAATTTTCTCTATATAAACTTCTCTCTATAATTTCTCTCTCTAGAGTTTCAATGAATTCGTAAGAAAATAATGAAGGAATGAGCTTCTATTTATAGGAAAATGGAATGCATAAGAATTAATCCATGAACTATCCAGATTGATTTACTTTAATCGATTTACATCCATATTTAAAGAAAAATCTTTTAAATAAAATATAATATATTCTATTTATATAAAAACATTTTACTATGCAAACACTATGCAAACTACTATGCAAAACACTATGTAACACTATGCATAATAAAATATAATATATTCTATTTATGTAATAACTTTAATAAAGTATTCTATTTTATATAAAAGATGTTTCGCTTTTATTACGTTAATAATACTGAATAAAACAAAACGTCATTATCGCTATAATAATTCATATTATTAATCGACAATAATGGAATCAAACCGAAAGTGACTTCTCACATAAGCATCAATAATCAATACCGCGCGTGCTACTTATGCAACCACACGTGACACATCGTATTTTTACTACCGAGTAGTTCAACAAGAAACCACGGTAAAACTTCCGCCGTTATTTCAATAAAATATTTTTGTCGTATTCTCAATCCGATAATAATTACATTAGGGTCCACTAATGATTGAGTAGTTGTACTAATATTCCCTCGCTAAACCGAATATTCCCCAACCAATCGAATATAATATAACCACTTGCATACTTTTGCAAAATTTATAAATACTACCCACAACTATAATATTTATCTCAAATTCACACCATAATATTAAAAATTATTTCGACAAAATTTAAATCTTTATTGATAAAATCTGGGTCTCACAATCTCCCTCCTTATGGAATTTCGCCCTCGAAATTAGGGTGCGCATACTGATATGATAAAGAGGTGAGGATACCTTGAATACCTTTATCGTTGAAAACATTAAATTCATTTTTGCAATCCTACCAAAAGATATTCATTAACAATTCATCTTTGCACTACTGCCAAAGATATACAACCGTAAAACCAATAATATCTTGAGACTTCGACAATAGTATCACAACCATGAATTATCCATGCACTAATTGGCTAAGGATATTCGTGTTTTCAATTACTCTATGATTATACCGAATAATCCGTGGTAATAATCATACCAAGTCTATCAATGCACTACTACCAAAGATGACTTTTACCACATCCATGAATTAATATTTCATTCTTTGAGACTCAATTTCAATAATTAATCCATATCATCGAATCATCCCCGCACTACATGCCAAGGATATTCATTAGTATCACGACCACGAATTATCCATCCACTACTACTACCAAAGATAATCGTATATTCATTAAGATCACGACCACAAATTATCCATGCACTACTACCAAAGATAATTGTGTATTCATTAAGATCACGACCACAAATTATCTATGCACTACTACCAAAAGATAATTGTGTATTCATTAAGATCACGACCACAAATTATCCATGCACTACGGTCAAAGATAATTGTGTATTCATTAAGATCACGACCACAAATTATCCATGCACTACTACCAAAGATAATTGTGTATTCATTAAGTATCACGCACCACAAATTATCCATGCACTACGCACGGCCAAAGATAATTGTGTATTCATTAAGTATCACGACCACAAATTATCCATGACTACTACCAAAGATAATTGTGTATTCATTAAGATCACGACCACAAATTATCCATGCACTACTACCAAAGATAATTGTGTATTCATTAAGTATCACGACCACAAATTATCCATGCATTACGGCCAAAGATAATTGTGTATTCATTAAGATTACGACCACAAATTATCCATGCACTACTACCTAAAGATAATTGTGTATTCATTAAGATATCGCGACCACAAATTATCCATGCACTACTACCAAAGATAATTGTGTATTCATTTACTTGCTATGATTATACCGAACAATCCTCGGTCATAATCATACCAAGTCCATCTACAGCCACGATTATGACTTTCAACATAATATAAGCATGAGGATAATGATATAAAGAATCAATCAAATGAGATAAAGGATAAATATTAAACATTTATAATATAATTTATCCGAGATTCAAGAATATCCCCATGTTTTCAATCACTTAATAATCTCATAATCTAATATCATTAATATTATAACAATATTTTAATCACTTCTTAAATTTATAAACAATTTATCTTAATTGTTTACGCTTTACCATATAATGCATTTAATCATTCAAAATGTCATACTCATAAAATATCATCACCAATTATCAAATCCTCATCAAAAATATGCATATATACTCTATATAGGATTCTCTAGCCATAAAATCCTATTTTCAACTTTGTTACTTCACATAACATATTTAACTCATATGTTCGTAACTAAACTATTTTCATGAAAAATACTAAATCAGCCCCAAAAATATTTCTTTTCTGGGATTTAGCATAATATAGTCCCATAATGAAAATATATTTTCTCTCTAATTTTAAAATTCATTTACTATTTTTTAAAAATCAATTTCCACTTAATTCCTTAAGAAATTAGCTACCTCAAGTTTAACTCCAAAAATTCCCAAATCTTGGCAGGACCTTACACATGTTAACGTGAGCTTCCAGTTTAAATTTCATGGTCATCGGAGTTATAGAACTCCAGTTATAGCGTTTTTCGTCGAAAAAAACCTAAATATTGAAATAGTCATAACTTGCTCATTTTAAGTCAGAATGAGCTCATTTTTGGACAGGAGGTACTTTATACCATATACCTTCATGTCCCAAAAGGCCAGAATTTTTCTCATAATTTAAGTGGCCGAAACAGTCCCTTAAAGTTTCTGGGCAGTAACATTTTCAAAATTTACAGCTTTGGCCTCCTTTGCTAAAATCAGTCCACACAAAAATCTACAACACCTTTTCCAGTAATTCCACTTGGATTAGTTAGGTAACTCGTAGATCTAACTCTAGGACTTGACCACATTCAAAAATTCAAAATATAATAGGAGATATGGTCAATTGAATTTCATGTTACGTTTTTCACCAAAATCTGATTTTCAACTCTTTGTGATTTCTAAGAAACTTTCATGTTTTCACATACTAACCAACATAACTCATCATAAAACTTACTAATACTTCATATACCCATGATTTTCATCAGTCCTATGCTTTTATTATGACTTTCATCATAAACCACGTAAACTGTTCATTTTAGTTGAAATAATATTTGAGGGTTTAAGAAATGGGTTTTGTCTTTGGGGTCAATACAAAATTCGATTTCACGCCTAGGGTAGGCTAGGAAGTCTTCAAGAATACGCCAAGAAATTTATTAATGATAGAAATATCATTCAAAATCATTACTCTCGTCCAAGACTTGGATAAGTCGTCACATTAATACCAACTCGTGACTTCTATCCCTTAACCCGGATGGCACCTCACAATGATACCTATCAACTTGCCATCTTCATTCACGATGTCGCCTACTGAGAAAAGTCCGGCTTCTGCATTCCACACAAGGAAGTCAACAACGAAAGGTTCGGGGCTCTTTACTTATGACTTGATATAACAAAGATTAACTTTAGGATTTGGTTACTTTGAATTCAGATAACAAAGTTGGTTAGAATATGAAAGCTAACAACCTTACAAAAAGAATAATGAGTAGTTAATCAATCGCTTTTCAAAAATTACCTCAAAGGCAAGTATTTTCAAAGAGATAAGATCGTGAAAGTGTTTATTTGAATTAAACAAGATTTAAAAATAGTAAGCGGTAACGAAGGCTCCTACTAACGAAGTTTCAACCAATAAGTCAAAGTCTAACTTCTTCCTGAGTCAAATTTAAACGCTGAACGCAAAGCAAGAGAGATAAAAGAATGGGTAGAACCCAGATTCTAACACGGTATAGACTTCGCAAGAGCTTATGATTAACTTACCCGTGATAATTTTATTCGTGTTCCTCGTCACGAGAAAAAAAAATGCTCTCTTAAACTATCGGCCTCGGGTTTGTCCGGGACAACCTTTGGTGCCTCCATCCTAGTTGAATTGCCTTACAGAAACGACAAAATCGAGCTAAGTGGCCTTCTTCCACAATTATAACATGCTTTGATGGCATGGCGCAGATTCGGACCGATGTGTCCCTCTCCTCCGCATTTGAAGCATATGATAGGTGGTCGTTTCTCCTTCCTTAACGACAAAAATGGTCTTGACGTCTTTCCATCATTGTTGAATCTCCTCTCTTGAAATGTCCATTCTTATTGTTTTGGCCTTGATTACCACCGGCGGTGGTTATCATTTCGCCCGTTGATTCCCTTCACGCTTGTTGTCACCGCTCACGATCGCTCACCGGGTATTATAATTTTGCTTACGCTTTTTTAGTTCATGTTGACTCGTTATCGCGCTCCACTAACTGAGCCCTATTTACAACATCTGAATATAAACACAGTTTATGAGAAATAAGATGTTGACGTATCTCCGGCTTTAAACCTCTTAAAAACATTCACGCCATTCTCTCTTCATTATCCACCAAGTGGGACGCAAACCGGGATAACTCTACAAATTTAGCCTCGTATTGCGACATGGTCATATTTTTTTGTTCCAACTTGATAAACTCCACCTCCTTCATGTGGCGAATACTTTCGGGAAAGTATTTGTCGTTGAATAACTCTTGAACTTCTCCCAAGATATCTTCAAGACAAAGAAGTTGAGTACGCTTTTACCGATTCCCACCAAGAATCCTTCTCCGCATGCAACATAAAAGCGTGAAAGGAACCTTTTGCTCCTCGAGCATCACAAGACATCAAATATCTTGGTGATCTTCTTTATCCATGCTTCCGCCATAAATGGTTTTGGCTCTCCCTTAAACCCCTGGGTCCTAGCTTGAACTATTTAGCGGTGACCGCCGAGAGTTTTCAATGTTTCCACCTACGCTTTTGGACAGAGCCGCCTCACCTTTGTTGCATGAATTGCATAAAGCCCTCAAGATTTGATCATTCATCATTTGGTCGGTGTTGTTGTTTGCATGAGGATTGTCGCCTTCTGATGCACATTATCCCGATTATTGATATGTGGTGAATCAACTGGTCGCTCAGTGCTCCATTGCCATTCTCAACATTCTCGGATGTCATTTTCAGACATCGCCACAAAACAAAGGTTAATTGGACATGTAACATATTATCCCTAAATTCTCGTCAATAATTAAATACCACATAAACTTAGGTAGGTCATACTAGCGAAGGAATTCCCGCCTCTCCCCACCTAGTACTATTCTAATATATCTTAGCCTGGGAACCGTGACGCCCCAGGATCATATCCCTAAGCTTTGATACTAATACAACCGCGAAACCGGAGTTTGAATTCCAAATTAGGTATACATCACCCATCTTGGGTCGCCAGATACATGGTACGTAATTCAAATACAACTTACTAATACAACTGCCAGTATAATACGACAAAAACATAAACTGTGAGTTTGAATACAAATATTGTCTACTAGAGATTATACATGAAACTCAAAAGGAGTCCTCATTACAATTATTATCACACTATTTCACGTAATAGGAAAGGGTGAGGACTACTAATGCTATCCTCCTCGACCATTACTCCATTCCCCAACTCGTCCCCAAATTTATATTCTCATTTCAAAAGAATAAAGTGAAAGAAAAGGGTGAACTCAACTAGCCCAAGAAGAAATATTACTCTAAGATAATGCGTAATAAATTATCATTAGCCTTCAACAAAGTTAATGCACAATTTTTATCCAGATAAAATATATCCATAAACATCAAGTTTAAATATTCATAATGAAAAATAAATCCAAACATCAAAGTTTAATCATCTAAAATTTTCATTTACGATTTAAAGGTTTTATCATATCATAATAGCTCAGATCACAAAGAATAAATATTTCACATCTATCACTCCTACACCAAAAGTAATTGCGTGAACTAGTAACTTCTCGTGAATAACTTAACTTCATGAATAGTAACATTCATGAATGGCACGATGAATCGTGAATAGCTCTCGCGAATAGTAACCCTTTCTTCACATGAAAAAGTTCCAAATTTGATAAAAGTTCCAACCAATATTTGAAAAACATAATGATATTGAAGAAATAATATCATTTGAGAAAAAAATAACATCCACTTACCTCGAAGAAGTTCCAAGTACTTCTAAACTAATTGAAACAGGATATAGGCTACTTGAACTTGCAAACACCTATAGCATACTCAAAGTATACTCAAAATACTCACAAGAATCGCTCGATAATATAGAGAAAAACTTGATTTAAATTGTGATTTTCAATTCTAACTTTAGCAGCACTGTTTATAGAAATTGCTAACACCAAAAGCGAGAAAATTGAATATAATAATATTATATATAAACAAAATTCAAATTCATTGAATCTTGAATCGAATTCAGCCACCATGCACATATTAAATATGCCCACAACATATAAAAAACGTTTTATTAATAAAATAAATAAAACTTCAAAAAATCAATTATTTGAACTTCGTAACTTCAATAATTCATAATAAATAGCCATTTTATCAAAAAATTCAAATCTCGCTTGAGTTTTATAGGAAATTCAATTCTCTACAACTTTACAGAAGAAAGTTTTCCAAATTCCAAATGAAATTGACCAAAAAATTCACATACTTGGACAATTTTACAAGCTATAATCAAATTTCTACCAAGAAATGGGGTCCAATTTATGTTTAACATGTTTTAAACATTTATTGCAACAAAAATACTCTTCTTCCTCAAGTATACTCATATATCCCACATTCATTATAAAAATATCACCAATATATTATTAAAATAATATATTTAAATGAATTATTTTATCGTAAAAGATAAATTATTAATTTTCAACAATTGTCACATTAAAAATTTTCTCATCTATATCCACATAAAATCAATATTTTCCTCATCATATAAATTAATAATTAATTATTCACAAATAATATTATCTCAAAGATCGCGATCAACCGTGCCGTTCCTGGAAAGAGGGGCTTTCCAATAAGGATCTCTCTTATTGGTAGCATTAGGTGACCAAACCTCTCCTTCGAGAACTTTCTAGACATTGCCAATAATGTTATCTAATAATATTATTCAGATAATATGAATTATTGCTTCGATAATGAAAATACCGTAAATGACAATTATCAAACAACAAAGAATATAAAATATCAACGCAAGAATTATTAAATCAATAAAATATCGAATAATAATTATCGTAATAATTATTGAGTAGTGTCTTCTTACGTAAGAATCAATAATTGGTGCAATACCGTGCTTTCCGCTCAACAACGCGTATTAATGTGTTTTAACCACCGGGTATTCCAACAAGATAATTGTAACAACTACGCCAAGTATTTATAAACAACTTATATTTGTCGTTTTCTTCATCCAATCGCTTTCCGTTATGGGCCAACAAAAGATCTCATGGCCGCACAAATATTCCCCGACAAAGATCGAATATTCCACGACCAAACGAATATTCCCGACAATAATGAATATTTTATAACCACTTGCTTATTCGAAATATTTGCGTATTTTTTCCATAACTATCCACATTAATCAAATCGACCCTTACTATTTCAAAATAATAAATAGAGGAAAAAAAATTTCATTTATTAATAATTTGGGGTCTTACACTACGGGCCAAGAATATTTGTGTATTCATTAATGGTCATGATCATGCCAACAATCGTCCATCAATGCACTCATGAGCAATGAGGATTTTTACCACATCATTTGTAACATTACGGCCATGATTACACCAATAATCCTCAGTCATAATCATACCAAGTCCATCTATGCACTTCTGAGTCACGAGATGACTTTCAAAAAATATAAATATGAGGATGATGACAATGATATAAGAATTCAATAAAACAAGTTCAAGAATTAATTTATCCAGGAACCAATAACATCCAAATTGTCAACATGATACTGTTTTGTAGAGTAAAATTCAAGAATACTCAGAAGAATATTTCTTTGAAAGGATACTGGATGAAGCGCAAATATCAAGGATATTCCACTAATTTCATGGAGTATAGAAGTCAAAGTTTTAACCAACTGAGTATAATAAAGAATGGGATAACAAAAGAAATCACCACGCATGCGATGAATCACATGCATGTGTTATTCCAATGTAATAATAAATAACGGAACCCGTCCCACAGAAACGCATGCATGTGATATTCCAACAGAATAATAAAGAATGGAACCAGGTCCGGCGTAAAACATACAGACAGGATGTTCCAACATAATAATAATAAAGATGGAATCAGTCCCAGGTAAAACACATGACATGGTGATGTTCCAATGAAATAATAATAAAAACCGGTCCTGTAAAAATACATAAACAGGATGTTCCAATGAATAATAGAAGAATGTCACCAAGTATAGGGTAGATCAGCGTATACAAGTTATTCCAACAGAATAATAAGCAATGTAATAACAATGCTTCTCTTAATTAATAATAAAAAGAATAACACCCTTACATTAGTAGATTGAATACTACAAGAAGTGTAGTAATGTAATACTCTTCTTCTTTCTCTCTATACTTTATCTCTCTATAGCTTGAATGAATTTGTGAAAAATAATGAAGCACTAGGCCTCTATTTATAGAAGATTTCTAGCTTAGCACTTGCCATGTGAAAAGGCAAGTGGCTTGACGACTGGTGATATGAAAAGAAAAGTGGTTTGACGCCTGTAATGTGAAACGACAATTGGTTCGACGCTTGTAATGTGAAACGACAAGTGGTTCGACGCCTTTAATATGAAACGGCAAGTGGTTTGACGTCTGGTAAAGGTAATTACTATTGACGAAGATAATTACTATTAACGAAGGTAATTACTATTGACGAATGTAATTACTATTGACGAAGATAATTACTATTGACGAAGGTAATTTGTAAGACCCCGAAATTTTTTTAAATAAAAAGGAATTTCCTTTATTTATTATTTTGAAATAGTAAGGGTGGATTTGATTAATGTGGATAGTTATGGGTATAATACGCAAATATTTTGAATAAGCAGTGGTTATAAAATATTCATTATTGTTTGGGAATATTCGTTTGGTCGTGGAATATTCGTGCTTGTCGGGAATATTCGCATGCTGACAAGATGATCTTTTATGGGCCCCATAACTGAAAGCGATTGGATGAAGAAAACGACAAATATAAGTTATTTATAAATAACGGCATAGTTATTATCGTTAATACTGTTGGAATACCCTGTGGTTAAAACACACTAATACGCGTTGTTGAGCGGTAGCACGCGGTATTGCACCAATTATTGATTCTTACGTGAAGGCACTACTCAATAATTGTTACGATAATTACTTATTCGATATTTTATTGATTTAATAATTGTTGCGTTGATATTCTTGTTGTTTGATAATTGTCATTACACAAGATTTTTCATTATCGAAGCAATAATTCATATTATCCGAATAATATTATTAGATAACATTATTGGCAATGTCTAGAAAGTTACATACAAGGAGAGAGGTTTGGTCACCTAATTGCGGCGCCAAGATGAGAGAAATTCTTATTGAAAGCCCCTCTTCCTTGAACTACACAGTTCTTAAGATCTTGTGATTACGTAATATTATTTGTGAATAATTAATTATTGATTTATATGATGAGGAAAATATTGATTTTATGTGGATATAGATGGAGAAAATTTTAATGTGACAATTGTTGAAAATTAATATTTTATCTTTTTACGATAAAATAATTCATTTAAATATATTATTTTAATAATATATTAACGGTGATATTTTTATAACGAAAGTGGGATATATGAGTATACGAGGAGGAAGTGTATTTTTGTTGCAATAAATGTTTAAAACACGTTAAACATGTCGGTGGACCCCATTTATTGATGAAATTTGATTATAGCACAGTAAAATCGTCTGCTTTGTGGATTTCGATCATTTTACATTTGGAATTTGGAAAAACTTTCTTCGCAAAGTTGTAGAGAATTGATTTCCTATAAAAAATCTGAGATTCAATTTTATGATAAAAGAGCTATTTATTATGAATTATTGAAGTTCCGTAGTTCAAAATAATTGATTTTGGAAGTTTTAATTATTTATATCAACAAAAACGTTTTATTGTTTTGGTTGGCCCCCATGTGTTGTAAACATGCTGATTTCAGAGTCTTGGTTGGTGTAGAATATATATATAATATATTATTATTATATTAAATTTTCTGCTTTGGTGTTAAGCAATTTCCTATAAATAGGTGCTTAGGTTAGAATTGAAAATCACACCGTAAATCAAGTTTTCTCTATATTATCGAAATGTATTCTTGTGAGTATTTTGAGTATACTTTGAGTATTGCTATACGGTGCAAGTTCAAGTCATAGCCTATATCCTGTTTTTGACTAAAGATCTTGTCTTTTCGAGGTAAGGGATGTTATTTTCTTCTCAAATGATATTATTTCTTCAATATCATTATCTTTGAAATATTGGTTGGAACTTTTATCAAATTTGGAACTTTTTCATGTCGGTGTTACTATTCATGAGTTACTATTCATGAGTTACTATTCACGAGTTACTATTCACGAGTACTATTCATGAAGCGTGAAGATGTTTTTTTGTGGAATTTCTATCTTTTGGTGTCGGAGTTACTATTCACGTATCGACGACACTATTCACGATATCTGACACTATTCACGAATCTTCAAGACTATTCACCAAAAATGAAAATTTTTCTTTTAAATCTAAAATATCTATTCGGATACTGGCTTTGATTGTATCCATGTTTTGATCATTCTTGAATGTTACACTACTATGATTATTTTTGAGGTATTTTTGAACATGAATAAAACAAAGTACGAATCCTTAATCCTTAATCCTTGTCATTTTGTTTCACTGGATTCGTTTTTTTTAAAATATTTTTCATCATCCTCGATCTTAAATGATGATATTATTGAATATCTTTGGCACAGTAGTGCAAAGATGAATGATTTCTCAAGAATATCTTTGGTCAGTAGTGCAAAGATGAATGTGTGTTTAGATGAACATGACTAACCGATGAATATCTTTGGCCCAGTAGTGTAAAGATGAATATTTGATTCGGATGTATATTGATTGATGTTACGAGGATAAAATATCGACGATGAACTTTTAAATTCATATATAGAAGATAGTAGTTTGCATTCTCTACTTAACTCTTCTAATGAATTATTATTTCATGCGAATATTGATTTAAAATTTGTTGTCTATTGTATTCTATTAGATTTTTCCTGTTGAAGACTAACGATAATTTGTTGTATATTATCTTAGTCATAATATTCTTTACTTGGGCTAGTTGAGCTCACCCTTTTTCCTTGTTGTTCCATTTTTCTTCTCGGGAGGCGAGAATGTAGCGAGTCTTAGTCGGGATATGGAATGAAGGTTCTAGAGAGAGTTGTTTAGTAGTCCTCACCATTTTGTAAAATAATGTATCAATAATTATGATGGGGATTTATTTGCGTGTGGATATTGTCTAGATGGCAATATCTCGTATTTAAACTCACAGCTTATATATGTTGTAATAATAAAGTTGTAGTTATTTCGCATACCATGTATTTGGCGACTTCGAATGGGTTGGATGGAATGGACCTATTTTGGGGCGCCACAATTGGTATCGAGCTTAGGGATATGATCTCCGGCCGAGATTAGGGAATAGAACTAGGAGGGAGAGACGAGTAAATCCTTCGCTAGTGTGTCCTACCTAAGCTTATTTGTTAGTTGGTCGTATATAGGGAATATTATGTGATATATTGATTTCCTTAATTAACCCTTGTTTTATGACGATGATTTGAGAATGTCGTTGAGAATATTAACGATGGGAGTAAATGAGGCCAGTGGAGATGCTGTCAGACTCACCAACGAGGAGAACGTGCAACACAGGTGACAATGTTCCTCCCGCGAACAACACCAATGGAGCGATGATGAACGAGGGATGTTTAGAAGCTTTTTGCGATTCATGCAAAATCGAATTTGAGGAGACTCGTGTTCAAAATACGAGGAGAAAATGATAGCAATTCACGGGTTGTCACAACCAAGCGATTCAAAGAGTTGGGACCACGAATTTAAGGAAAGCCGAGATCCGATCATGGCGAAACATGGGTCAAGCAAATTACCAAGATATTCGATGTCTTGGGATGCGGAGAAACGAAGGTTCCATTCGCTACTTTTTTTATGTTCCGTGGCGAAAGGCGGATCATTGTGAGAGTGCATGAAGCATACCCATCCATACCTCGGCATGTCGTGGGAGACATTTCAGAAGCAGTTCAATGACAAGTACTTCTCTGAAAGTATTAAGTCGTATGAAGGAAGTGGAGTTTATTAGGCGGAGCGAGAATAACATGGCGGTGTCCGTCTGGCGAAGTTCGCGGAGTTATCCAGTTTGCACCTCATTTGGTGGAGAATGAGGAACGATGTAATGCGAATGTTTACGAGAGGTTTGAAACCCTAGATACGTCGAGATCTCATTTCTCATAAATTTTCTCTCTATTCCGGATGTTGTCAACAAGGCTCGGTTGTTAGGCGAGATAACGAAATACGTTCAACCGAGGGACCATAACCGAGGATCATCTCAAGATAGCGATCATCGTAATAACGATAACCCGGTGGAGAAAGAAGAATACGGGACAAAGGCGGTAACCACTCTGGTGGTAATCGTGGCCATGAAAATAGAAGAAGCGAATCGGGAGGAGATTTTAAAAAGAGGAGATTTAACAACGACCGTAAGAAGGCAAAGCGGCTGCGGAGAATTGATTCCAAGGAGGAGAAAGACCACCCATCGTCAATGTTACAAATCACGGGAAAGAGGGACATATCATTAAACCGCCTACAACAGCTTTAGGTATGCTATAATTGTGGAAAAGAAGGACATATCGCTCGAGATTATGCGGTATCGAAACCCGATCCAAATGGGAATGGTGATTCAAAATATTATCCCGAAAAAATCAAAGTCAACGATTCACGGAAGAGCATTTATCGTGACCTATTCAAAATCTGAAAGAACCCGACGAAGTTAGCACGGGTTAGTTAATTATAAATTCTTGCGAAGTTTATACCTTACTAGATACCGATTCTACCCATTCTTTTATCTCTCTCTTGCTTGCGCTCAGCGTTTGAACTTGACTACGGAGAAATTAAACTTTGACTTATCTCATGGAGACTCCATTAGGAGAAACTTTCATTACATCCGTTGTTTAAAAATCTTGCTTGATTCAGTTGGCACTATCACATTACACAGTTAACCTTATTTCTATAGAGATATTTGCTTTTGATGTGATTTTAAGGTTAACTACTCATCATGCCGAAATTGATTATTTTAAATAAGGTTGTTAGTTTTCATATTCCTAAGCAACTTTGTTATTCAATTCAAGCAATCAAACCATTGTAGTCAAACATTTTCATATCAAGCCATGAAGTCATTCGTTTATTACGGATGTCAAATTTTCTTAGTCCATGTTATGGATTTGAATAAAGACACGTCGATTTGAATAATATTCTGTTGTTATTGATTTTTCCCGACGTATTTCTGAAGAATTTCTTGGTTTTACTCCCAAAGACCGATATTAAATTTTGTATCAACTTTGAACCCGGTACAAAACTCATTTCTAAAATCTCATATCGAATGGCTCTATTGAACTTGAGGAGTTAAAATTTAACTATAGAATTTGGTACCGAGCCTTTATCTGGTGACTTCCTTTGTGGAATGCACCGCCCGACTCTCCGTAGGGGACACCATATTCGTGCGATAGTAAAGCGATAGGTGTCATTGTAACGTCTTATCCAAGGTTGGGATATGAGTCACGATTGAGAACAACCTAAGTCGGAATCGAAATACGTAGCTTTCAGGCTTAGTTGGTTATTATCGGAGATTCGTTGAAGGATATTCTCGAATCGCTATTCCATTAATGCAGCTGACTCGTAGAGATACAAAATTCGAATGGAGAAAGGAATGTGGGAAGAGCTTCGAAGAACTAAAGAGAAGACTCATTTCAGCACATGTTCTGACCATGGCATCCTGGAAAAGCGAACGTGGTAGGTGGCGTGTTGAGTAGAAGATCGTATACAAAATACGAAGTACGATATTGTCAAAGACTCATTTCATTATAATTTACAAATAATAGAGATGGAGATGAAAACTCTAGTTACCCACGTGATGATATACGAGTATAATCGACTTTAATCGATAAAGTTAAAGTTGTTCAAGCTACACACCCGGAAGTGATGAATTTGAAGAAGGAGGTCAAGAAGTTGTTATTTCAAAAGCGAGAATCGGTGAGGTGAGGAAAGCTCAAACCTTCGATTTATTAATCAATTTGAAATTCTCGATCGAATAGGACTGTGGCCTATAGACTCGTTTTACCGCCAAGTATGGCGTGTTTCATAACGTTTTCACGTGTCGATGTTACGTAAATATGTGGACGACCGAACCACGTCATTGAGTTAGAACCCAGACGAGATAGCCAAGACTTAACGTCACGAGGAGGTACTGTCAAGATCTTGGATAGGAAAGAACATGTCCTATGTCTGAGGGTTATACCACAAGTTAAAGTTTTGTGGAGAAACCATGCTTTATTGAGGAAATGACACGGGAGTTGGAAATGGAAATGAAAGCGAGGTATTCTCATCTTTTCAAAACACCAGTATCGTCAATTTCGAGGACGAAATTTTCATAAGGAGGGAGGTTGTAAGACCTCAAATTTTTTTAAATAAAAAGGAATTTCCTTTATTTATTATTTTGAAATAAGAAGGTGGATTTGATTAATGTGGATAGTTATGGGTAAAATATGCAAATATTTTGAATAAGCAAGTGGTTATAAAATATTCATTATTGTTTCGGGAATATTCGTTTGGTCGTGGAATATTAAATGCTTTGTAGAATATATTAAATGCTGACAGTAGCGATCTTTTATGGGGCCCATAACTGAAAGCGATTGGATGAAGAAAATGACAAATATAAGTTATTTATAAATAATCACAGTAGTTATTCTACCAATTAATCTTTGTAAGACCCCTCAAATTTTTAAATAAAAGGAATTTCCTTTATTTATTATTTTGAAATAGTAAGGGTTGATTTGATTAATGTGGATAGTTAAGGGTTAAATATGCAAATATTTCAAAATAAGCAAGTGGTTATAAAATATTCATTATCGTCGGGAATATTAGTTTGGTCGTGGAATATTAAATCATTTGTCGGGAATATTAAATGCTGACAATGCGACCATGTGTGGGCCCATAACTGAAGCGATTGGATGAAGAAAAGCAGCAAATATAAGTTGTTTTTAAATAACTGGCGTAGTTATTCTGAGTTATCTTTGTTGGAATACACGGTGGTTAAAACACACTAATCTCGCGTTGTTGAGCGATAGCACGGTATTGCACCAATTATTGATTCTTACGTGAAGGCACTTACTCGATAATGGTTACGATAATTCTTGCTCGATATTTTATTGAGTTAATAATTCTTCAGCTTGTTTTTGATAATTGTCATTACATTATATATTTTTTCATTATCGAAGCAATAATTCATATTATCTGAATAATATTATTAGATAACATTATTGGCAATGTCTAGAAAGTTACATCAAGGAGAGGTTTGGTCACCTAATTGCGGCGCCAAGAAGAAGAAATTCTTATTGGAAAGCCCTGCTCTTCTCTGAACCCTTGTTGTCGATATTGTAATTCTATAATATTATTTGTGAATAATTAATTATTGATTTATATGATGAGGAAAATATTGATTTTATGTGGATATAGATGGAGAAAATTTTTAAAATGACAATTGTTGAAAATTAATATTTTATCTTTTTACGATAAAATAATTCATTTAAATATATTATTTTAATAATATATTAACGGTGATATTTTTACAACGAATGTGGGATATATGAGTATACGAGGAGGAAGAGTATTTTTGTTGCAATAAATGTTTAAAACATGTTAAACATGTCGGTGGACCCCATTTATTGGTGAAATTTGATTATAGCACGTAAAATTGCCCGTTTGTGGATTTCGGTCAATTTCTATTTGGAATTTGGAAAAACTTTCTTACGCAAAGTTGTAGAGAATTGAATTTCCTATAAAAACACGCGAGATTGAATTTTCTGATGAAAGGGCTATTTATTATGAATTATTGAAGTTACGAAGCTCAAAATAATTGATTTTTGTAAGTTTTAATTATTTATTTTATGAAAAACGTTTTTATCATTTTTTCTAGAAGGTTGGCATGTGGGAAATGTTGGGATCTGATTTCCAAAGAGGCGTAGGAAATTTATTAATAATAATATATTTTATTAAATTTTACTAACTTTTGGTGTTCTAAGCGTTTTCCTATAAATAGGTGCTTAGGTTAAATTGAAAATCACACCGAAATTGAAGTTTTCTCTCTCTATATTATCGAAGCGTATTCTTGTGAGTATTTTGAGTATACTTTGAGTATTGCTATATCTGGTGCAAGTCCAAGTCATAGCTTTATATCCTGGTGTTTAAATTTAGAAATCTTGATCTTTCGAGGTAAAGGATATTATTTTTTTTAAACTAATGATATTATTTCTTCAATATCATTATCTTTGAAATATTGATCTGAAGTTTTTATCAAATTTTGAACTTTTGGTGTCTGAAACTTATTCACGTATCGGCCTTTATTCACGATATCTGACACTATTCACGAATACGGCCTTTATTCGTCATCGAAAAATGAAAATTTTTCCTTTTAAATCTAAAAATATCTATTATGGATACTAGCTTTGATTGTATCCATGTTTTGATCATTCTTGAATTTTACACCACTATGATTATTTTTGAGGTATTTTTGGACGTGGATAAAACCAAGTATGAATCCTTAATCCTTAATCCTTGTCATTTTGTTTCACTGGATTCGTTTCTTTAAAAAAATATTTTTCATCATCCTCAGTCTTAAATGATGATATTATGGAATATCTTTGGCCTGTAGTGCAAAGATGAATGATTTCTTAAGAATATCTTTGGCCTGTAGTGCAAAGATGAATGATTTCTGAAGAATATCTTTGGCCCATAGTGCAAAGATGAACAGGTGTTTAAATGAACATGACCAACTGATGAATATCTTTGGCCTGTAGTGCAAAGATGAATATTTGATTCCAGATGTATATTGATTGATGTTACAGGGATAAAAGATAGACGATGAACTTTTAAATTCATACATAGAAGATAGTAGTTTGCATTCTCTACTTAACTCTTCTAATGAATTATTATTTCATTATAATATTGATTTAAAATTTGTTGTCTATTGTATTCTATTATATTTTTCCTGTTGAAGACTAACGATAATTTGTTGTATATTATCTTAGTCATAATATTCTTTATTGAGCTAGTTGAGCTCACCCTTTTCCTTTTGTTCCATTTTTCTCGGGAGGCGAGAATATAGCGAAGCGAGTCGGGGTATGGAATGAAGGTTTTAGAAAGGATTGTTTAGTAGTCCTCACCATTTTGTAAAATAATGTATCAATAAATGTGATGAGGATTTATTTGAGTATAGATATTGTCTAGAAGATAATATTTGTATTCAAACTCACGATTTCTTGTTGTAATAATAAAGTTGTAGTTATTTACATACCATGTATTTGGCGACTCGAGAATGGGTTGGATGGAATGGACCTATTTTGGGGGCGTCACGGTTGGTATCGAGCTTAGGATATGATCTCTGGCGGAGATCGGGGAATAGAACTAGGAGGGAGAGCGAGTAAATCCTTAGCTAGTGTGTCTACCTAAACTTATTTGTTAGTTGGTCAAGTATATAGGGATATTATGTGATATATTGATTTCCTTAATTAACCCTTGTTTTATGATAGTATTTGAGAATGTCGTTGAGAATATTAACAATGGAAATGAGGCGTGGAGATGCTGTACTCACCAACGAGGAGAGCGTGCTGCAGTTTGCAATGTTCCTCCCATGAACAACACCATTGAAGCGAGATGATGAGCGAGGGGATGTTTAGAAGTTTTTGCGGTTCATGCAAAATCGAGACGAGGAGACTCGTGTTCAAAATACAAGAGGAAATGATAGCAATTCACGGGTTGTCACAAAGCGGTTCAAGAGTTGGGACCACGAATTTAAGGAAAGCCGGATCCGATCATGGCGGAAACATGGGTCAAGCAAATTACCAAGATATTCGATGTCTTGGGATGCGGAGAACGAAGGTTCCATTCGCCACCTTTATGTTCCGTGGCGGCGGCGGTATTGGTGGGAGTGCATGTAGGCGTACCCATCCAAATACGCACTTCGGCGTGTCTTGGGAAGCGTTTGAAACTATTTAATGACAAATACTTTCACGAAAGTGTTAAATCGTATGAAGGAAGTGGAGTTCATCGATTAGAGCAAAACAACATGACGGTGTCTCAATGCGAGGCAAAGTTTGCGAGTTATCGAGTTTTGCACCTCATTTGGTGGAGAATGAGGAGCGTATGACGCGGATGTTTCTTAGAGGTTTGAAACCCGGCGATACGTCGATATCTCATTTCTCATAAATTTTCTCTCTATTCGGATGTTGTAAATGAGGGCTCAATTATTAGGCGAGATAACGAGTACGGTCAACCCGAGGGACCACAACTAGGATCATACCGAGAGATAGCGATCAATGAATAATGATAACCAAAGGAGAAAGCAATGACGGACAAAAATGGTAACCACTCTGCGGTGGTAATCATGGCCATGAAAATAGAAGAAGCGAGTCGAGAGGAGATTTTAAAAGAGGAGATTTAACAACGACCATGTGAAGACGGCAGTCTGCGTGACAAATAACCGGGTTCTAAGGGAGGAGAACGACCACCGGTCATATATCTTCTAAATGCGGGAAAGAGGGACATATCGAGTCAAACCGCCTGCCAACAGTTCAAGGTATGCTATAATTGTGGAAAGGAAAGACATATCGCCTCGAGATTATGCGGTGGCGAAACTTAGTTCAATGAGGGGACGGTGACTCAAAATCATCCCGAGAAAAGTCAAAGTCAACGATTAGGAAGAAGCGTTTGTTGTATCGGGTCATAATGCGAGGAACCCAAACGAGGTGATCACGGGTAAGCTATTTATAAATTCTTGCGAAGTTTATACCTTACTTGATACCGGTCTTTACCCATTCATTTATCTCTCCTGCATGTGCTCAACGTTTAAACTTGACTCGGGAGAAATTAGACTTTGACTATCTGTGGAAACTCAGATTAGGAGAAACTTTCATCACATCCACTCATTTATAAATCTTGTTTGATTCAAGTTGGCACCATTACCTTACCATTGACCTTATCTCTTTAAAGATACTTGCTTTTGATGTGATTTTAGGGATTGATTGGTTAACTACTCATCATGCCAAAATTGATTGTTTTCGTAAGGTTGTTAGTTTTCATATTCTAACCAACTTTGTTATGCGAATTCAAGCAACTAAACCATTAAAATCAATCACTATCATATCTAATCATAAAGCTATTCGTTTATTGAAAAAGCGGATGTCAAGCTTTCTTAGCCCATGTTATGGATTTGAATAAAGACACGTCAAATTTGAATAATATTCTGTTGTTATTGACTTTCCGATGATGTATTTCTGAAGAACTTCCGATCTACCCCGAGCGTGAAGTTGAATTTTTTATTGATCTTGAACTGGTACAAAGCCCATTTCTAAAACCCCATATCGAATGGCTCTATTGAACTTGAGGAGTTAAAGGTCCAACTACGAGAATTGTTGGACATCGGTTTCATTAAGCCTCTAGTACATCTCCTTGGGGTGCTCTGTTTTTTATTTGTAAAGAAGAAAGGCGGGGAGTATGCGACTTTGTATTGACTATCGGGGAATTGAACCATGTCACCATCAAGAATAGGTATCCTCACCTCGTATTGATGACTTGTTTGACCGATTGCAAGGGCACAATTCTTTTCAAAAATCGATCTTCGATTACGGATATCATCAATGAAGATTAGAATCGAGGATATTCCAAAGATCGCCTTTAGAACTTCGATGCGGGCATTATGAATTCTTAGTCATGTCTTTCGGATTGACTAATGCTCCTGCGACTTTCATGGATATGATGAACCGAGTATTCAAGGAATATTTGGATCAATTCGTTGTTGTCTTTATTGATGACATCCTCATATATTCCAAAAGCCGTGAAGATCATGAGCACCATTTGAAGTTTGGTACTCCAAAGGCTTCGTGTGAAAACCAACTATATGCCAAATTGAAGAAATCTGAGTTACGGCTTGAGGAGAGTAGCATTCCTTGGGCACGTGGTGTCGAAACATGGAGTATCTGTTGATCCGTGAAGATTGAAGCAATCTGAAGTTAGAACAACCAAAGTCGGTGGTAAGTCGTAGCTTTTTGGCTTAATTGGTTATTATCGGAGATTCGTGGAAGGTTTTCTCGAATCGCTACTCCATTAACTCAAATAACTCGGAAGGATACAAAATTCGTTTGGAGCGAAGAATGCAAGAAAAGTTTCCAAGAGCTTAAGAGGAGACTTATTTCTAAGACTTTTCTTAACAATACCATCTGGTTCGGATGGATTTGTTATCTCTGATGATGCTTGAGCAAAGGGTTAGGATGTGTTCTCATGCAACGTGGGAAAGTCATAGCCTATGCCTCGCGACAACTTAAAGAGTATGAGAGGAATTATCCTACTCATGATCTAGAGTTAGCAACAATCGTTTTCTTAAAAATATGGAGGCACTATCTATATGGGGAGAAAGTGGAGATATATTCGGACCATAAAAGCCTTAAATATTTCTTCACTCAAAAAAGAACTCAACATGCGGCGTGACGTTGGCTCGAGCTATTGAAGACTACGACCACACTATTGATACCATCCCGGTAAAGCGAGCGTGGTAGGCGACGCGTTGAGTAGAAGATCATATCGAACGGGAGCGAGAGTGCGATGATGTCAAGTATCGCGTAGAGCCAACTTTAATAGAAAAAGTTAAGGTTGCTCGAGCCACCGACCACGAGGTGATGATGCGTATGAAGAAGAAAGTACAAGAAGGAGCTATTAGGGCGAGAATTGATGAAGAAAGAATACTTGAGTCCACTCTAGACTTTATGTTCCTAACGACTCGATTTGAAGTACAAGATTATGATGGAGGCACACATACACCATTTGCAATCCATCACTCGGAAGTACTAAAATGTATCGTGATCTTGACATACATTTTGGTGGAACAATATGAAGAGAGAGATTGCAAAGTTTATCTCGATGTGTTTAACTTGTCAACGTGTAAAGGCGGAGCATCTAGTACCTAAGGGTCCGTTGCAACCACTTGAGATTTGAAATGGAAGTGGGAACACATATTACCATGGATTTCGTTCACGGGTCTTCCTACGGTTTCTCAAGGCATCAATGCTATTTGGGTTATTGTTGATAGATTAACCAAGTCTGCTCATTTCTTGCCGATCGGGAGACTTATTCCTGGAACGTCTTGCTAGTATGTGACGTGAATGAGATTGTGAGGTTGCATGGCATGCACATATCCATAGTTTGGGATCGTGACCCAAGATTCACTTCAAGATTTTGGGTTAGCTTGCAAAAAAGCTATGGGCACGCAGTTTGCGATTTAGTTCGACATACCATCCCCAAACGGAGACGGACAATTAGAGAGGACTATTCAAACTCTTGAAGATTTATTAAGACTCCGTGTCCTAGACTTCAAGGGCAGTTGGGATAAGTATTTACCATTGGTGGAATTCTCCTACAACAACAGTTATCAGGCAAGTATAGGTGTGGCTCCATTCGAAGCATTATATGGACGAAAATGTCGTTCTCCAATATGTTGGGATGAGGTGGGTGAAGCAACATTGTTGGGACCCGAGTTAGTATGTATGACTACCGAAAAGATCCAAATGATTCGACAACGTATACAAACGGCACAAGATCGACAAAAGAGTTATGCGGATCTTCATCGAAAGGACGTGGAATTTAATGTAGGGGATCATGTATTGTTGCGAGTTGCTCCATGGAAGGGAGTTACAAGATTTGGGAAGAGAGGAAAGCTCAATCCACGATTTATTGGTCCATTTCAAATTCTTGACCGAGTAAGAAATGTAGCCTATAGACTTGCGTTACCTCCAAGTATGTCTACGTGTTCATAATGTGTTTCACATATCATACTTAAATAATATGTGAAAGACCCAAACCATGTTATTGAGTTAGAAGCCCCACGAGATAGTGAAGACTTAATGTATGAGGAGGTACCTATCAAGATCTTGGATAGGAAGGAGCATGTCCTACGCAAGAAAAAAGGTCATACCACAAGTTAAAGTTTTGTGGAGGAATCATGCTATAGAGGAAATGACACAGGAATTGGAAACGAAAATGAAAGCGAAGTATCCTCACCTTTTCAAACATCGGTGTAAGACCCTCCCCAAATTTTTAAATAAAAAGAATTTCCTTTATTTATTATTTTGAAATAGTAAGGGTTGATTTGATTAATGTGGATAGTTAAGGGTTAAATACGCAAATATTTCAAAATAAGCAAGTGGTTATAAAATATTCATTATCGTCGGGGAATATTCGTTTGGTCGTGGAATATTAAATCTTTTCGGGGAATATTAAATGCGACGCTATTGACCATGTGTGGGCCCCATAACTGAAAGCGATTGGATGAAGAAAACGACAAATATAAGTTATTTTTAAATAACTAGCGTAGTTATTCTGAATTAATCTTGTTGGAATACCGTGGTGGTTAAAACACACTAATCTGGCGTTGTTGAGCAGAAGCTGCAGTGTGCACCAATTATTGATTCTTACGTGAAAGGCACTACTCAATAATGGTTACGATAATTCTTGCTTCGATTATTTTATTGAGTTAATAATTGTTGCGTTGATATTTTATATTCTTTGTTGTTTTAATAATTGTCATTACACGATATCTTTCATTATCGAAGCAATAATTCATATTATCTGAATAATATTATTAGATAACATTATTGGCAATGTCTAGAAAGTTACATCTAAGGAGAGGTTTGGTCACCTAATTGCTTGCGCCAAGATGAAGAAATTCTTATTGGAAAGCCCCTCTTTCTGAACTGCTGCACAGTTGTCGATATTGTGATTACGTAATATTATTTGTGAATAATTAATTATTGATTTATATGATGAGGAAAATATTGATTTTATGTGGATATAGATGGAGAAAATTTTTATAGTGACAATTGTTGAAAATTGAAATTTTATCTTTTTACGATAAAATAATTCGTTTAAATATATTATTATATTTTAATAATATAATAATGGTGATATTTTACAACGAATGTGGGATATATGAGTATCTGAGGAGGAAGAGTATTTTTGTTGTAATAAATGTTTAAAACATGTTAAACATGTCCTGTGGACCCCATTTATTGACCAAATTTGATTATAGCTTTGTAAATCGCCTTGCTTTGTGGATTTCGGTCAATTTTCATTTGGAATTTGGAAAAACTTTCTTACGCAAAGTTGTAGAGAATTGAATTTCCTATAAAAACACGCGAGATTCAATTTTCTGATGAAAGGGCTATTTATTATGAATTATTGAAGTTCCAAAGCTCAAATAATTGATTTTTTGAAAGTTTTAATTATTTATTTTATGAAAAACGTTTTTTCTTACTTTCTAGAAGGTGGCATGTGGGAAATGCTAGGATCTGAATTCTAAGGTTGGCGTATGAATTTGATATATATATATATATATATATTAATTTATTAAATTTTACTAACTTTGGTGTTACAGCGATTTCCTATAAATAGGGTCTTGGGTTAGAATTGAAAATCACACCGAAATCAAGTTTTCTCTCTATATTATCGGCGTATTCTTGTGAGTATTTTGAGTATACTTTGAGTATTGCTAGAAGCGGTGCAAGTTCGCTTCAAAGACTATACCCTAGATTCTACAAGCTAAAATCTTGATCTTTCGAGGTAAGGGATATTATTTTTTTCGTAAATGATATTATTTCTTCAATATCATTATCTTTGAAATGTTGATCTGAAGTTTTTATCAAATTTGGAACTTTTTCATGCTTGGGGTTACTTATTCATGAGTTACTATTCACGAGTTACTATTCATGGGTTTATTCACGAAGTTACTTATTCACGAAGTTACTTATTCATGAGTTACTTATTCACGAGTTACTATTCACGAAAGTACTATTCATGAAGCGTGAAGATGTTTTTGTGGAATTTCTATCTTTTGGTGTCTGAGTTACTTATTCACGTGTCTGGACTTTATTCACGATATCTGACTTTATTCACGATATCTGCATTACTATTCAATTTAAAAATAAAATTTCTTCTTTTCGTCCAAAACATCTATTACGGATACTAACTCGATTGTATCCATGTTTTGATCATTCTTGAATTTTACACCACTATGATTATTTTGAGGTATTTTTGGGCGTGGATAAAACCAAAGACGAATCCTTAATCCTTAATCCTTGTCATTTTGTTTCCTTTGGATTGGTTTCTTTAAAAAAATATTTTCATCATCCTCGGTCTTAAATGATAATATTATGGAATATCTTTGGCTGTAGTGCAAAGATGAATGATTTCTTAAGAATATCTTTGGCTGTAGTGCAAAGATGAATGATTTCGAAGAATATCTTTGGCCCGTAGTGCAGATGAGCAGTGTTTAAATGAACATGACCAATGATGAATATCTTTGGCACATAGTGCAAAGATGAATATTTGATTCGGATGTATATTGATTGATGTTACGGGGGATAAAAGATGAGCGATGAACTTTTAAATTCATACATAGAAGATAGTAGTTTGCATTCTCTACTTAACTCTTCTAATGAATTATTATTTCCGCTGCGAATATTGATTTAAAATTTGTTGTCTATTGTATTCTATTATATTTTTCTCTGTTGAAGACTAACGATAATTTGTTGTATATTATCTTAGTCATAATATTCTTTACTGAGCTAGTTGAGCTCACCCTTTTCTTTTTTGTTCCATTTTTCTCAGGAGGCGAGAATATAGCGAGTACGCAGTCTGGGGTATGGAATGAAGGTTTTAGAAAGGATTGTTTAGTAGTCCTCACCATTTTTGTAAAATAATGTATCAATAAATGTGATGAGGATTTATTTGAGTATAGATATTATGCAGAAGATAATATTTGTATTCAAACTCACGATTTCTTGTTGTAATAATAAAGTTGTAGTTATTTACGTACCATGTATTTGGCGACTCGAATGGGTTGGATGGAATGGACCTATTTTGGGGCGCCACACCAGAATGTGACGTCGATCTCGAGGACGAAATTTCATAAGGAGGGAGGTTGTAAGACCACGAAATTTTTAAATAAAAAGGAATTTCCTTTATTTATTATTTTGAAATAGTAAGGGTTGATTTGATTAATGTGGATAGTTAAGGGTTAAATACATGAAATATTTCAAAATAAGCAAGTGGTTATAAAATATTCATTATCGTCGGGGAATATTCGTTTGGTCGTGGAATATTCAATGCTGTCGTGGGGAATATTCGATGCTACGCAAGCAATGACCATGTGTAGGCCCCCATAACTTGAAAGCGATTGGATGAAGAAAACGACAAATATAAGTTATTTTAAATAACGGCGTAGTTATTCTGAATTATCTTGTTGGAATACCCGGTGGTTAAAACACACACTAATACGCGTTGTTGAGCAAGATAGCACCAGTATTGCACCAATTATTGATTCTTACGTGAAGGCACTACTCAATAATGGTTACAAGAATAATTCTCATTCGATTTTTATTGAGTTAATAATTGTTGCGTTGATATTTTATATTCTTTATTGTTTTAATAATTGTCATTACACAAGATCTTTCATTATCGAAGCAATAATTCATATTATCCGAATAATATTATTAGATAACATTATTGGCAATGTCTAGAAAGTTACATCTAAGGAGAGGTTTGGTCACCTAATTATGGCGCTTGAAGTAGAAGAAATTCTTATTGGAAAGCCCCTCTTTCACTGAACCCACGGTTGTCGATATTGTGATTACGTAATATTATTTGTGAATAATTAATTATTGATTTATATGATGAGGAAAATATTGATTTTATGTGGATATAGATGGAGAAAATTTTTATAGTGACAATTGTTGAAAATTGAAATTTTATCTTTTTCGATAAAATAATTCATTTAAATATATTATTATATTTTAATAATATAATAATGGTGATATTTTACAACGAATGTGGGATATATGAGTATCTGAGGAGGAAGAGTATTTTTGTTGTAATAAATGTTTAAAACATGTTAAACATGCTCTGGTGGACCCCATTTATTGGACCGAAATTTGATTATAGCTTTGTATAATCGCTTCGTTTGTGGATTTCTGGTCAATTTTCATTTGGAATTTGGAAAAACTTTCTTCTGCAAAGTTGTAGAGAATTGAATTTCCTATAAAAACACGCGAGATTCGAATTTTCTGATGAAAGGGCTATTTATTATGAATTATTGAAGTTCCAAAGCTCTGAAATAATTGATTTTTTGAAAGTTTTAATTATTTATTTTATGAAAAACGTTTTTTTCTTACTTTCCTAGAAGGTGGCATGTGGGAAATGCTAGGATCTGAATTCTAAGGTTGGCGTATGAATTTGATATATATATATATATATATATTAATTTATTAAATTTTCTGCTTTTGGTTCTTAAGCGATTTCCTATAAATAGGGTGCTTAGGTTAGAATTGAAAATCACACGAAATCAAGTTTTCTCTCTATATTATCGGCGTATTCTTGTGAGTATTTTGAGTATACTTTGAGTATTGCTAGACGGCAGTGTTCGTTAAAGACTATACCCTAGATTTAGCTGGTAAGAAATCTTGATCTTTCGAGGTAAGGATATTATTTTTTTTCAGTAATGATATTATTTCTTCAATATCATTATATTTGAAATGTTGATCTGAAGTTTTATCAAATTTGGAACTTTTTCATGTCTAGGTTACTATTCATGAGTTACTATTCACGATTCTTATTAAGTGGGTTCTTATTCACGATTCTTATTCACGAGTTACTTATTCATGAGTTACTTATTCACGAGTTACTATTCACGAGTACTATTCATGAAGCGTGAAGATGTTTTTGTGGAATTTCTATCTTTTGGTGTCGGAGTTACTATTCACGATATCTGGACTATTCACGTATCTGACCTTTATTCACGTGTCTGATCTTATTCAATTAGAAAAATAAAATTTCTTCTTTTCGTCTAAAACATCTATTACGGATACTAACTCGATTGTATCCATGTTTTGATCATTCTTGAATTTTACACCACTATGATTATTTTTGAGGTATTTTTGGGCGTGGATAAAACCAAGTACGAATCCTTAATCCTTAATCCTTGTCATTTTGTTTCACTTGGATTGGTTTCTTTAAAAAATATTTTCATCATCCTCGGTCTTAAATGATAATATTATGGAATATCTTTGGCACAGTAGTGCAAAGATGAATGATTTCTTAAGAATATCTTTGGCTGTAGTGCAAAGATGAATGATTTCGAAGAATATCTTTGGCCGTAGTCTGAAGATGAGCAGTGTTTAAATGAACATGACCAATCGATGAATATCTTTGGCTGTAGTGCAAAAGATGAATATTTGATTCGGATGTATATTGATTGATGTTACAGGGGATAAAAGATAGATCGATGAACTTTTAAATTCATACATAGAAGATAGTAGTTTGCATTCTCTACTTAACTCTTCTAATGAATTATTATTTCATTGCGAATATTGATTTAAAATTTGTTGTCTATTGTATTCTATTATATTTTCCCTGTTGAAGACTAACGATAATTTGTTGTATATTATCTTAGTCATAATATTCTTTTACTTGAGCTAGTTGAGCTCACCCTTTTCCTTTTGTTCCATTTTTTCTCGGGGAGGCGAGAATATAAGCGAGTGCAGTGGGTATGGAATGAAGGTTTTAGAAAGGATTGTTTAGTAGTCCTCACCATTTTTGTAAAATAATGTATCAATAAATGTGATGAGGATTTATTTGAGTATAGATATTGTCTAGAAGATAATATTTGTATTCAAACTCACAGTTTTACTGTTGTAATAATAAAGTTGTAGTTATTTCTGTACCATGTATTTGGCGACTCAGAATGGGTTGGATGGAATGGACCTATTTTGGGGGCGTCACACCAGGTACGTACGTCAATCTCGAGGACGAAATTTCATAAGGAGGGGAGGTTGTAAGACCCTGAAATTTTTAAATAAAAAGGAATTTCCTTTATTTATTATTTTGAAATAGTAAGGGTTGATTTGATTAATGTGGATAGTTAAGGGTTAAATACGCAAATATTTCAAAATAAGCAAGTGGTTATAAAATATTCATTATCGTCGGGGAATATTCGTTTGGTCGTGGAATATTCGTACTGTCGGGGAATATTCGTATTGACGCACAAGCAGCCATGTGTGGGCCCCATAACGGAAAGCGATTGGATGAAGAAAACGACAAATATAAGTTGTTTTTAAATAATCTGCAGTAGTAGTTATTCACAATTATCTTGTTGTAATACACGGTGGTTAAAACACACTAATACGCGTTGTTGAGCAAGAAATAGCTACGGTATTGCACCAATTATTGATTTTTACGTGAAAGGCACTACTCAATAATGGTTACGATAATTCTTGTTCAAGATTTTATTGAGTTAATAATTCTTTTTGTTGTTTCAATAATTGTCATTACACAAGATTTTTCATTATCGAAGCAATAATTCATATTATCTGAATAATATTATTAGATAACATTATTGGCAATGTCTAGAAAGTTCGTCTAAGGAGAGGTTTGTTCACCTAATCAAGGCCAAGAAAAAGAAATTCTTATTGAAAGCCCCATCTTTCTGGGAATCGCACTGGTTGTCGAATATTGTAATTCTATAATATTATTTGTGAATAATTAATTATTGATTTATATGATGAGGAAAATATTGATTTTATGTGGATATAGATGGAGAAAATTTTTAAAATGACAATTGTTGAAAATTAATATTTTATCTTTTTCTGATAAAATAATTCATTTAAATATATTATTTTAATAATATATTAACGGTGATATTTTTACAACGAATGTGGGATATATGAGTATACGAGGAGGAAGAGTATTTTTTGCAATAAATGTTTAAAACATGTTAAACATGTCAATTGGACCCCATTTATTGAATTTGAAATTTGATTATAGCACATAAAATCGCCTGCTTGTGGATTTCGGTCAATTTCTATTTGGAATTTGGAAAAACTTTCTTCGCAAAGTTGTAGAGAATTGAATTTCCTATAAAAACACGCGAGATTCGAATTTTCTGATGAAAGGGCTATTTATTATGAATTATTGAAGTTCTGAAGCTCAGAAATAATTGATTTTTGTAAGTTTTAATTATTTATTTTATGAAAAACGTTTTTTATCATTTTTTCTAGAAGGTTGGCATGTGGGAAATGTTGGGATCTGATTTCCAAAGAGGCGTGGAAATTTATTAATAATAATATATTTTATTAAATTTTTACGCTTTTGGTGTTCTAAAGATTTTCTATAAATAGGGTCTTAGGTTAGAATTGAAAATCACACCGTAAATTGAAGTTTTCTCTCTCTATATTATCGAGCATATTCTTGTGAGTATTTTGAGTATACTTTGAGTATTGCTATACGGTGCAAGTCCAAGTCATACCTTTATATCCTGTTTTTAATTTAAAGACTTGATCTTTCGAGGTAAAGGATATTATTTTTTTTAGTAATGATATTATTTCTTCAATATCATTATCTTTGAAATATTGATCTGAAGTTTTATCAAATTTTGAACTTTTGGTGTGGAGTTACTATTCACGATACTCAAGCCTTATTCACGTATACGACACTTATTCACGAATACTAAGACTATTCATCGAAAAATGAAAATTTTTCCTTTTAAATCTAAAATATCTATTGTGGATACTAGCTTTGATTGTATCCATGTTTTGATCATTCTTGAATTTTACACCACTATGATTATTTTTGAGGTATTTTTGGGCGTGGATAAAACCAAGTACGAATCCTTAATCCTTAATCCTTGTCATTTTGTTTCAATTTGGATTCGTTTCTTTAAAAAATATTTTCATCATCCTCGGTCTTAAATGATGATATTATGGAATATCTTTGGCACATGTAGTGCAAAGATGAATGATTTCTTAAGAATATCTTTGGCCCAGGTGCAAAGATGAATGATTTCGAAGAATATCTTTGGCCCGTAGTCTGCAGATGAACAGTGTTTAAATGAACATGACCCGGTGATGAATATCTTTGGCTCATAGTGCAAAGATGAATATTTTATTCGGATGTATATTGATTGATGTTACGGGGATAAAAGATAGACGATGAACTTTTAAATTCATACATAGAAGATATTAGTTTGCATTCTCTACTTAACTCTTCTAATGAATTATTATTTCAATTGCGAATATTGATTTAAAATTTGTTGTCTATTATATTCTATTATATTTTTTCTCGTTGAAGACTAACGATAATTTGTTGTATATTATCTTAGTCATAATATTCTTCTTGAGCTAGTTGAGCTCACCCTTTTCCTTTTTGTTCCATTTATCTCGGGAGGCGAGAATATAAGCGAGTGCGAATGCGGGTATGGAATGAAGGTTTTAGAAAGGATTGTTTAGTAGTCCTCACCATTTTTGTAAAATAATGTATCAATAAATGTGATGAGGATTTATTTGAGTATAGATATTGTCTAGAAGATAATATTTGTATTCAAACTCACAGCTTTCTTGTTGTAATAATAAAGTTGTAGTTGTTTACGTACCATGTATTGACAACTCGAAGATAGGTGATGTATACCTATTTTGGGGCGTCACAAATCTTTTGTTGGAATACGCTGATGGTTAAAACACACTAATACGCGTTGTTGAGCGGTAGCACGGTATTGCACCAATTATTGATTCTTACGTAAGAAGGCACTACTCAATAATTATTACAATAATTATCTTATTCGATTATTTATTGATTTAATAATTCTTTGCGTTGATATTCTTTGTTGTTTCAATAATTGTCATTACACAAGATTTTTCATTATCGAAGCAATAATTCATATTATCTGAATAATATTATTAGATAACATTATTGGCAATGTCTAGAAAGTTCGCATCTAAGGAGAGGTTTGGTCACCTAATTGCGGCTACCAAGTGGAGAAATTCTTATTGGAAAGCCCTCTTCCTGAAGCTACCGTTCTTTAAGATCGTGATTCTATAATATTATTTGTGAATAATTAATTATTGATTTATATGATGAGAAAAATATTGATTTTATGTGGATATAGATGGAGAAAATTTTTAATGTGACAATTGTTGAAAATTAATATTTTATCTTTTTCTGATAAAATAATTCATTTAAATATATTATTTTAATAATATATTAACGGTGATATTTTTACAACGAAAGTGGGATATATGAGTATACGAGGAGGAAGTGTATTTTTGTTACAATAAATGTTTAAAACACGTTAAACATGTCGGTGGACCCCATTTATTAGTTCGAATTTGATTATAGCCTGTAAAATCGTCCGTTTGTGGATTTCGGTCAATTTCTGTTTGGAATTTGGAAAAACTTTCTTCTGCAAAGTTGTAGAGAATTGGATTTCCTATAAAAACTCATGAGATTCAAATTTTTCT
Source organism: Panax quinquefolius (assembly GCA_020205615.1). Taxonomy (NCBI): domain Eukaryota; kingdom Viridiplantae; phylum Streptophyta; class Magnoliopsida; order Apiales; family Araliaceae; genus Panax; species Panax quinquefolius. The sequence continues at coordinate 100,827,592 of CM035170.1, read as the reverse complement.
GATAAAAGAGCTATTTATTATGAATTATTGAAGTTCAAAGTTCAAAATAATTGATTTTTGGAAGTTTTAATTATTTATATCAACAAAAACGTTTTTATTGTTTTGGTTGGCCCCCCATGTGTTGTAAACATGCTGATTTCAGGAGTCTTGGTTGGCGTAGGAATATATATATAATATATTATTATTATATTAAATTTTCTGCTTTTGGTGTTCTAAGCGATTTCACTATAAATAGGGTCTTGGGTTAGAATTGAAAATCACACTTTAAACTGAAGTTTTCTCTCTCTATTATCGAAATGTATTCTTGTGAGTATTTTGAGTATACTTTGAGTATTGCTATACGGTGCAAGTTCAAGTCATAGCCTATATCCTGTTTCAACTAAAATCTTGTCTTTCGAGGTAAGGGATGTTATTTTCTTCTCAAATGATATTATTTCTTGATATCATTATCTTTGAAATATTGGTTGGAACTTTTTATCAAATTTGGAACTTTTTATGTCGGGGTTACTATTCATGAGTTACTATTCACGAGTTCTTATTCACGAGTACTATTCAATGAAGCGTGAAGATGTTTTTTTTGGAATTTCTATCTTTTGGTGTCGAGTTACTATTCACGTGTACGGCACTATTCACGAATCTGAAGACTATTCACCAAAAAATGAAAATTTTTCTTTTAAGTCTAAAATATCTATTACGGATAATCGGCTTTGATTGTATCCATGTTTTGATCATTCTTGAATTTTACACCACTATGATTATTTTGAGGTATTTTTGAACATGGATAAAATAAAGTACGAATCCTTAATCCTTAATCCTTGTCATTTTGTTTCATTTGGATTCGTTTTTTTAAAATATTTTCATCATCCTCGGTCTTAAATGATGATATTATTGAATATCTTTGGCACGTAGTGCAAAGATGAATGATTTCTGAAGAATATCTTTGGTAGTAGTCAAAGAAGATGAACAGTGTTTAGATGAACATGATTAATCGATGAATATCTTTGGCTCAGAAGTGAAAGATGAATATTTGATTCCGGATGTATATTGATTGATGTTACGAGGATAAAATATCGACGATGAACTTTTAAATTCATATATAGAAGATAGTAGTTTGCATTCTCTACTTAACTCTTCTAATGAATTATTATTTCATTGCGCGAATATTGATTTAAAATTTGTTGTCTATTGTATTCTATTAGATTTTTCCTGTTGAAGATTAACGATAATTTGTTGTATATTATCTTAGTCATAATATTCTTTCTTTGGGCTAGTTGAGTTCACCCTTTTCCTTGTTGTTCCATTTTTCTTCTCGGGAGGCGAGAATGTAGCGAAAGACTTAGTGGGGATATGGAATGAAGGTTACAGAGAGAGTTGTTTAGTAGTCCTCACCATTTTGTAAAATAATGTATCAATAATTATGATGGGGATTTATTTGCGTGTGGATATTGTCTAGATGGCAATATCTCGTATTTAAACTCACAGATTTATATGTTGTAATAATAAAGTTGTAGTTATTTACATACTACGTATTTTTGGCGACTCGAGAATGGGTTGGATGGAATGGACCTATTTTGGGCGCCACATAATTACTATCGACGAAGAGACTCTTAGATGATGACATATACGGGCCCCCATAAAATAACCAAACTTACCACAAACGTCTCATAATGACTCTTTATATACATCAAGGATTGAATAAATATTACCACAAATCATTTTATTTTAATCAACACATATTTAATCTTTCAACAATTATTAATCATTTATAACTTGTCGTCTCAATTATTGATTTAATAAAATAACATATTATACAGATGATACTGTGACAATAATTGAATCAATAATATAAGAGATATGATGCACCAATTACTATAAGCAATAATTGAGTATAGGTGAGTGACTTCTCACCCAAGCATCAATAATCAATACCGTGTCTTCTATGCAACCACGCGACATCAGTACTTTTACTTTACTACACCGGTAGTTCAACGGTTTTAACGGTATAACCTCCATTGTTATTTTTATAGAAAGATAATTTTGTCGTTTTTTAACTACGACAATACTTCCGTTGTGGGGTCCATCACTGATTGAGCCGTCGTACGAATATTTTCCGACAAAAAGAATATTCCCCGATTAAATGAATATTTTATAACAACTTGCTTACTTTGCAAAATTTATAAATATTACCCACAACTATAATATTATATCAAATTTATTTCATAATATTCAAAAATAATATTTATAAAAAATTCATCTTTATTTATAAAAATTGAGATCTTACATTTGATACTTGGATGATTTGAATGAATCAAATATGACTGCCCCTAGACTATTTATAAATTATAAGAGGGTTAAATGACCCATCAGATGAGACACAATTCCTTGAAAATGTTTGAACACTCGTGAAAAGGTACGAGACACCTTTTGAAAAGACATGGCAGGCTTCAGCGTTGCGCCGAGTGTTGTGGGTTTGGGTAATTGTATATATTTTTTGGAAACTGATAAATGTATTTCAAAATTATCAGTTGAAAAATGATAATTTAAAAAAAAATAACTAGACAGTCAAGTTCTAATGATAAAAAATCCCAGCGCATTTATCATCCATCTTTCATAACAATTTAACTTATTTTATTTTTAAAAAAAATACAAAATTCACTTTTGAAAATTAATATTGAAAAAGTATTATAGGATTTAAAATATCTAAGGGGTAGATGTGTGAAAAATAGTCAAAAATTAAAAGATAATATTTCTCGAATGGAGAGTAATTTTTTAATAGTCAGACTTGGCTGCAATTATATAGGTTTATTAAATTAATTTTCACCAAAAGTCTTTTTTAAATGTTTTATGATTTCATCTAATTGCTATTAACACCAACAAGATTAATTAATCCATGACCTGCCAAACTGCCAAAGCATTGAGCTACAATTATTTTTCCTTTAACATTCAAGTGATGTGATAAATGGTAATAGCGCCTTATTCAATTCTTAATTATAATGGGAACATCATTAATATTTAATAATTAATATATACTCTAGTAAAGAATCAAGATTTTATTTAATACTATAATTTCTTTTTGTCTTTTCTGTCACTGGTCTACTTAGAAATATATACTCTTTCTGGTTTAAAATAAAAGATAAAATTAAAATTGTAAAATATTTAAACAATTTTTAAAGATTTATGAATCACATAAAAATTGAATCGAAACTATGTTAAGGTGATTTTAAAATATCAATATTAATATTGTATTTTGAAAATGAGGTAATACCATATAGTTAAATTTTGTTTTATAATGAAATACAACTGATAAATCTATATATTGCATTTATTTGTTATCGTCTAAAATTTTGCTTCATTTTTCATACAACTTAGATAATTTACTAATATACTATCTTTATAAAAAGAAAATATGAAGAATAAGAAATCATGGGGAATCTGATTTTACAAAAAAAATAATTTAAATAATTTAATTTACTTCCAAAACAATATTATTGGGGGTGATTAATTGAACCCACGAGTTTACAAAAAGGAAAAAGATAAAAATAAAAATTAAAAAAAGAAGTATAGTTGGGTTATAGGCTAAGGCATTATCCTAAGATTCCTTCTACGACCACATTTTTGTAGCGATTTTTTTTTATACTAACTCTCAGAAAATATATAATATTTATTTTAATTAAAATTTTATAAAAATATTATTTTAGGTGTAATTTGAATACATACAAAAATAAAAAAAAGTAGCATGCATAAATTGTATAACTTTATTGTATGTATTCAAATTACATTTAAAATAATATTTTTATAAAAAATTCAATTAAAATAAATACTATACATTTTTAAAAAAAATACTAAAATAAAAAACACTAAAATAAATAAATTCACTATAAATATCACTACAACAATGCCCCCATTAGAATTATTGTTATCCTAATCATTATTGCAGTCCATGCTTAACTGCTGTTGTGCTTGGCCTTAAATTTACTAATAGTATTTCTCATGACAACATGGCAGAATATTATTGGTACATGAAACTGAAAGTGACAACATGTGTGGCCAAGTGTCGGTGATAAAGATGGGGAGAGAAAGGTAAATTTGCATCCGAAGAAGGAATGAATATATATATAATTTATGATGCTTAGGGGCTGTTTGAAACCATAGAAAACATTGTACTACTCCCCTCCCCGCCTCTTTTTCTTCACAACTAAAATACTCGTGTTTTAAAAAAAATAATTAATCTTACTTATAAATTAATTGAGCAAATAAAATAAAATACAAGCCCAATTTATTTTAGACATCACATCATCATGACTTTCATTTTAAGTATTAGAAGCAATGTATAAAGTTTCTTTTAAGGGTTTTTACACAATAATATTAATTAGATAAGTCTATAAAATAGTCGAGCTAATTTTATTTATTTTTTGATAAAAATAACAATATCCATTATTGTGATAAAAGATTATTTTCTTAAAAAATTTCCAATTTAAATTAAATTCCAAAAATTTATATATATATATATAGACACACACAATAATAGTATATTAAATAAAAGTAAGTTTAACCATTTAATCGATTTTTAATTTAGAAGATACCAAACAGGCTTAGTAAGTTAGTGGAGTGTATTTATACGGCTGGCCATCTATTTCCCGCGGACTTTGGTTTTTGGCTTTTTCGCCCCTCCGCCACAAAACTCCATATTCTCTCTTAACAGACTGAGCACCCATAGTTTGTGCTTACAGAGCTTGATCACATTCCATTACATATACATATATACATTTATCCATCCAAATCTTACTTCTGTCATACTCTTTCTTCGCTGTGTACGGACAGAAAAGTAGAGTGGATGAATAATCACAGATCTCAAAGCAAGATATGAGACTTTTCTTCTTCAAGAGGAAGAAACGCAAATCCAAGCTCCGAATACTAGAGTAGCGACAAGAGAAATGAAGTTCTATATATCCACGACGGGGATTAAGAGATTGACTATATCCGGCGCGGACGCCGGAGTTGTCGCCGGTAGGGGAGGGCGTGGTGGTGGTTTTTGGGAGGTGATGAAGGGGAAAGGAACACCGTCGGCGAATCGCCGGATTTTTCAAAGGGTAGTGATGCTGCCGATTGTGTTGATGCTTGCGATTGTTTTGCCTTTTCTGTTCGTTAGAGTTGCATATCTTGTTCTTGAATCCGCCAACATTTGCACCTCTGCTCTTGGTAGTTGTATTTCTTTTCCTTTTTTGTCTGCTCAAGTAATTAATTACGTATTTTTTTTGTATTTATTCATGTATTTTCGGCTAATTAAATGTTTTGGGTGTATTCGTAATATTGCAGATGATTGTATGGGACTGAGGTTTTTCGGCGGGAGTGATCCGTCTTGGGTAAGTACTTTCGCTTTTTACCAAATTACCCTCTGAAAATAAATTTAGAATTTTTGATTTTTTTGTACGAGAATAAAATTAGGAGGAAATGATGTAAGCACTCCATCATGCATTAACAAGCTCATCGGTTATATAGAGTAATACTTTTAAAGGAACATGTATCAATGTAGGAGCACAGATTTTCTGTCCCCAAAATATAAGTGGGACACGAGGGGACATGAGAATTGAGGAAAGAGGATTTGATCTCATCAAGGGGACATGAGAATTGAGGAAAGAGGATTTGATCTCATCAATGTACCCCTTTATTTCTTTTAGCTATTTTTTATACGTGATGAGCCGTAACTGAATTAAATGACTTGTCAGTTCTTTTACAAAAAGACACTCATGGTGTCCACTGTATATGTCATCTGTGTTTATTTGGTTTGGCCTATAATATGACCTCTACCCACTTGAAATTGGTTTCCATCTATCATCTATATACATTTATGCGTATAGTATGGTTTGTGAAACATTGGACCCGAATCTATGACTATTTATAGCTTGTCATAGTGACCAATAATTTTCTTTCCCCCAATAGTTCTTCTGTGATTATCTTTTGAGTATGCAAATGTTAAACCTTGCAAAAGTTTTATTTGAACAACAACATAACACAATTTACTAGTGTTTTTTCTTATGGATTAAGTAGTGTGCTCAAGGTTAATTGTACTTGAGAAAAGGAAAAAACATTTTTCCATCCATGGGTGATGTGGATGATTATTTTGACGTTGAACTTCTATTGGATAAGAGTATTATAAATGCTATACAGCCCATGGATGACTGCATTTTGGGACAGTCTCTCTATTATCTACTTCCACTAGTTGCTCTGATGACAGATGGCTTCTTTGTCTAATTGTTCTGCCATTATAATATTCTAAACCCACTCGTCTTTAAAAAGGAACAATCCACCCAACCTCAAAAATTGGTGTCATTAAGTAGTTTGTACATGGTTATATCCATTATCCAGGCTTAGGCTGAGAGCAGCCAAATTTTCCTTTTGCTAAATGCAAAAGGCTGAATCTTCAGTTTGTAAATTTTAGACTTTCAGTTCTTATCTTGAAACTAATTGAGGTTCACTTCAAAACTCCATTGAAGCACTTTCAAATGGGATTCCCCATAAAAAGGCAAAAAAAAATTAATAATAAAAAATCTTAGGAAAGTGAATATCCAAAAAGTGCTTTAACAATTGAATAAAACAAAACCCATTGGGGACTGTATTAGTTTATTACTTTAATTTGTTGCAGTCACATGTCAACACGGTTTTGACAAAAATTTAAGGGTATAGGATAAATTCTGTTTGTGACTATGATTGACTCTTTTGTCTGTTGGTGGTGTGTGGTGGTGGTGTTACTATAATGCAGCTGAGAGAAGAGCTGATGAGGGCATTAATGGAAGCAAACAATGATGATGATGTGAGAAATGGTATAGTAGGGGTTTCTCCAGAGTCATTCAACGATCTTGTGAAGGATATGACGTCAAAAAGACAGGACATCAAGGCCTTCGCTTTCAAGACTAAGGCAATGGTAACCACAATCCACCGCTACTTATTTTCCAACTATCTTTTCTTTTCTTGCTTTTGGGTTGTGTGTAAAACACCACTGGTTTATGGTTGTTGCCCACATGGTAACCTTTGAAGCTGGCCCAATGTTGGCCAACTTTTGGGGTTAACCCACATGGGGTTGGGCTCCTACTTATCTGATTTAACATGTTGGAATTAAAGCTATTGTTCAACTTGAAAACATTTGAACTTTTGGCTATTACCACCACTTTTTAATTTGTTAAAAGAGTATATGTTAGATTTTTTAGTTTTTCAATAAAACTGAAAGTCAAACGTGTTTTTTTAGCTAAAGTTCTATCTAAAATCTTTTTAGGCAAGTGACTGAGTTCTTTTGAGGTAGATGTTTGAGAATAATCCTCCTTCAATTCCCGTGCAGCCAGAATTGAATAGGCAGAAAAACCAATTTAAATAGGCTGCAAACTAATCAAGTGAAACGGACTCATCCTTACTTCTGGATCCACTCATATGGTAATAAGTATAAAAGTTAACTTTGAACTTTACTTGAGCAATGAATAATCTCACCATCTGGAGAAAAAAAAAAGCAAAGAGAAAAAAATAACAACAATAACAATGAATAAGATTGAGTCCAACTTCTTATGCATCTGAGTTGATCTTAAAAAATTTAACTCAACATATCTGAAGAGCTCTACAACATTTTATTTTATTTAAAATTTTACTATTTTAGCATTAAAACATCACAAAATGACATCTAGTGACGCAGTTTTGAAGAGATTAACATTAAATGTCGAAGAAGTGTAATAAAATAAAATTATATAGATTATGTTAGAATCTGCTAGAACTGTAAATATAGGAAGTTTCCTAAATTACACCTAATTATAACTGATGTACAACTCTCTAATTACATAGCTTGATTGTAGCCTTGATTGTAAAATCCTTATTATAAATAATATGATATGAAGAGAAGGATGATCACCTCTCATTCACTGATTTCCTGTTTTTCTCTTAATTCTAGTATAGGTTTCTACAAAGTTTAATAACCTGCATAAGAATGACTTATAATATAACACAGTTTTTATTTTATACCTATTCATGTTAATGAATCACCTCATCCTGGTCAGGCTTGAGTTCATGTCCTGTTTATAGGAATGAGCCAAACCTCCAACTATTAGTGGACCTGCTTATCTTACTTGCAATTCAGATCTTATTTGTTACAGAAACATGCCCTTTCTAAGCTCTATCTTTATTTGTGTAGTCACTTCATCATAGAACGACATTTTCCAGATTTTGATGACCATTTAGTAAACATTTTAGTATATGTTGGTTTAATGATTTATCATTTAATCAACCCTTTGTTTTTTATCTGGTTTTCCTTTGTGTTAGGTTTTGTGAGTACTTGAAGGGTTTGGTCCAGTTTGCATTTTTGGTGTCATAACATCAAAAGTCAATTGAAGTCTAATATTGTTTCCAACTTGAGTAATTTTGGACGTCATAGTAAATTCAATATGTTAAAATATCTCCTCTAGAAATTTCTGGCAGTATAAGCATTGGAAGTTTTTAAAGCCCCAACTTTTTATCCGAATAGAAAATATATTGGCAGTCAATCAGTTGACTGACCATTTCTCCTAAATCTGTAAAATAGAACTTTGATTTGAAGAATAATGCTGATATTGAAGTTATTAATGTTCAGATTGACTTTCTTTTTTGACATGCATAATATAGAGAAATAGAAATTTGAGAATTTAGATCACAATCACACAGGAATTATAGTGGAAACTCCAAACCGGAGAAAAAACCACTTTAGTTGCAAAAGACAACCAGAGAAAATTTACTATTTGAATAATATTACAGTCACTCACACTCTCAGAACTTTTCTCACCACAAGAAAGATAATGGTGGGGGCTAGTTGCACCCCTCATTTTCTCATTCACACTCGTACACCCCTTTTTCATATTTTTTTAAAAAAAGCCAAAGACACCCCAAACACAATAAAACTACAAAAACATAGCAAAAACCCTTTACATGAATTGGGAATTAAGTTTTTACATGAACTGGGCATTAAAGCCTAAGCATTCAACAACAAAAGTAAGCTAAATAACTAAGAACTAAACACTTGCATCAATCGATGAACTCAACAGTCGCTGTTTCACAATTGGTGGAAGAGGTAAGCATCTTGAACTTCTCCATCTCTTCTTGATACTCCATCTCTTCGTCCGTGGTCTCCATAGTCTGGAACGACTTGGTAATTCTCGTCGTCCATTGATACAATGTGGTGGTAGTGGGGGAGAGAGAGGAAACAGAGAGCAAGAGAGAAGAATAGTGGGAAAGGAGGGAGTTGAGCAAATGTTCGCGTCATGGGGTGTTTATTAGCCTAGGGTTTTTTTGGTGAACTATGGGGTGGGTGTGAATGGGAAAGTAAGGAGTGCAACTAGCCCCCACCAAGATAATTCTTCCCAAGAGAATTTCCCCATAATTAAGTCTCTAACTCTTTGGATACCTCTTATCCTTCTACCTTTGGATATACTTTAAGTATTTATAGGCAATGCTTCCTCTCCATTAGTACACAAACTTAGAAAGTTTGGTGGTGTGCTAGCACACAAACTTGGAATATACCCATTCCATGCAATTAATGAGGGAACACTCATTTTGACCAAATAAGAGTCATATGTCCACTACCCACACCTACCTTCATCATTAATCTCCACCATTCCTACATTTAGAAAACTAATTATTCATTATTTGATTTTAACCAATATTCTAACAAACTCCACTTTGGTTAAAATAAAATAATCACCATAGCTTCTGTTATCACTGTCTTCACTAGTAGTCATAATTCTCTATATACTCCACCATAAAGAAGAGTACACATACACTCAGAATCAACCATTCTAAAATTTTTCATGTCGAACAAACTTGTTGAAAAATTATGGCGCTACTTCCACGTTGGCTTTCCAAGAATTTCATGATCAGCCATTTACATCAAAATCACCACACACCTTGCATCAATGCCAACCAATGCCCGTGTACAAAAAAAAACCCGCTAATGGTAACACATCTTTCATGGCAACTTTGGATACTAGCGGTATGCCATGAGGATGTTCATACTTTTTCAGTAAAGATCAGGGTCGTCTCCCTCACTATAGGTAGACACAACGTTGACTTCACTATCAGATCTTGACTTGGAGCTATTTGTCGAATTAGCTCCACCTTTCGGATAATTTCTTTTTAGGTACCCAGATTGTCCACACCTCCAACAAATCGATTTGTTGTTCATGGAGTTATTCTTCTTCCAATTTCCAGCTACCATCAAAGCTAAGTTTTCAGGTGAAACACTATATCCACCACTCAACCTCTTCTCTTCAGAGAAAAGTTTACTAGTAACTTCTGAGAACGCAATTTTCTCCTTCCTATGAATCAAAATGGGCTTCATGTGTTCGTAAGAATTTGGAAGAGACCATATGAGGCTATTTCCTCATCGTCCATCTTTACTCAAATGGATTCCAGTTGATACCATTTAAGACACTCAGATGTTAGAAATGGATGTGCCTTCATTCATATGCAAAGTATGAAATTGCTCCTTGAGATATACCCGATTGGAGACGCCTTTTGCTTGATACATTTCTTCAAGCTTCTCCCAAAGCTCCTTGGCTTTTGAAATTCCTTGCAAATGTAAGAATATTTTTGGCCAAAGACAAGCGAATCATGCTAGCAGCTTTCAAATCGAATTCTTCCCAATCTTCATCGCTCATACCAGCTGCAGAATCTTGTTTGCTAGAATCATGTGTTGGTTGCTCCATCTTGTTTGCTAGAAACAGGGGTCGGGCGCCCCTTCAACGCCTTGTGTAACTTAGATTGAATCATCACATCTTTGACTTGAATTTGCCACAAGCCAAAGTTGATTCTCCCATCGAATTTCTCTATGTCGATTTTCATGCCAGACATTTTTCTTGGAGAACCAAGCTTTGATACCAATTTTTGTGAATAAACGTCTCACGATATAGAGAAATAGAAAATTTATAATTTAGATCACAATCACACAACACAAGAATTATAGTGAAAACTCCAAATTGAAGAAAAAACCACTTTCGTTGCCATAAAAATTTACTATGTGAATAATATTATAGTCACTCACACTCAAAAAACTTTTCTCACATCCACAAGAAAGATAATTCTTCCCAAGTGAATTTTCTCAAACAAAACTCTCTAACTCTTTGGATACCTCTTATCCTTCTACCTTTGGATATCTCTTCCCTTCTACCTTTGGATATACTTGGGTTTACAATAAGGCAAGTATTTATAGGCAATGCTTCCTCTCCATTAGTACACAAAATTAGAAAGTTTAGTGTGCTGTCACACAAACTTGGAATATACCCATTCCATGCAATTAATGAGGGAACACCCATTTTGACCAAATAGGAGCCATATGTCCACTACCCACACCTACCTTCATCATTAATCTCCACATTTTCTACCTTTAGAAAACCAATCATGCATTATTTGATTTTAACCAATACTCTAACAATAATGTTGCACAGTTTGATTGGGAAAATATGAATCTTTCAAAAACTTATTTAAATGTAAGGTTATAAGAAAAACAGGTATAATTGGTTCCTGTTCAGCAACTTGAATTTTTATATACATGACTGTGGTTCTGATGTATCCGAGTACAATGTACGTATGCATAAATCGTCACTTGGACAAAAATAAATTATTATACCATCACTTGTGATAATGGATTCTTACTAGCAAACGGTTTGAAGTATGCCAGTAGTAGTGAGTCACTATGTTGAACGGGCATTATAAGCTAATCCTCAAGGAATTTGGAATCTTCTTTGCTTTATGCAGATTTTAAACATGGAGCGGAAGTTGCAGTCAGCTAGGCGACGAGAGTCCATTTACTGGCATTTAGCTTCACATGGAGTACCTAAAAGCCTACATTGCCTTTACCTCAAGTTGGCTGAAGAGTATTCTGTAAATGCCGCGGCGAGGTCTTCCTTACCATCACCTGAATACGTTTCCCGACTCACTGACCCTTCATTCCATCATGTTGTTCTCATAACAGACAATGTCTTTGCTGCCTCTGTTGTCATCACGTCTACTGTCAATAACTTTGTCAACCCAGAGAAATTGGTATTCCATGTAGTCACAGATAAAAAGACTTACACCCCAATGCATGCTTGGTTTGCAATAAACAAGATTAATTCAGCAGTTGTGGAGGTTAAAGGTCTGCATCAGTTTGATTGGTCTCACGAAGTGAATTTTGGGGTTAAGGATATGCTTGAGATTCATCGCCTTATTTGGAGCCATAGATATGAAAAATTGAAGGAAGAAGACTTTGAATCGGTGGGAGATCACGAAAGAAATTTAGAGGTACTAAGCCGTAGCTGTATTTCTCTTTTGAATCATCTCCGTATATATATCCCTGAGGTAATTACAAAATTTCTCATTGCTTGTTGACCAATCATCGGGATGATTGAGAATGTACATTTTTAATTAAGATTAATGTTTATCTGATTTCATGGGATCCAGTTGTTTCCAGATCTGAACAAGATTGTTTTCATGGACGATGATGTTGTAGTTCAACGTGACCTATCATCTCTCTGGCAATTGGATCTCAATGGAAAAGTTGTTGGTGCAGTTGTTGACTCATTCTGCGGACTTGACTGTTGTCCTGGAAGGAAATACAAGGACTACTTCAATTTTACTGACCCATTTATAGCATCTAACTTGGATTATGACCGCTGTGGATGGTTGTATGGGATGAACATCTTTGATCTGGATGTTTGGAGGAAGAACAATATCACCTCAACATATCATCGATGGCTTATGCTTGTAAGTTCATTCTGTATACTTGGTCTACTCTGCTGCAACTGCTTTGCTACTGCAACTGCAGGCATGATTCCTACATTTTAATTTGTGTTTTTCCCCCCTTAAATGTTGAAGTTGTGAAGGGATTAATAAGTTGTCTGGTGTTGCTATCACTCTACTGAGAACAAGTCTACAATTTATTTAATAGGTGAGAGAGATCAAAGAGAGGACCTTTATTTTATTTTTCAACTTGAAAACACATTATTGGATATTATTATAAATAAGCAATACGTAAAAAAAAGGCATTAATTTGAGAAGAAAAAAGTATAGTTTTCTGAAATATCAGTAGTCAAAATATTTGGTATCCTCCTTTTGGATGCTTTTCTGTTTTTTGAGTAACTAGAGAAAGTTGTTTGAATTTTTGAGAATTTCTTCTACTCGATCTTTGAATATCCCAATATAACTTTTCAATCCTTTGTGTCACAAGCCTTTAATTTGTTTTGCAGAACCTCAACTCTGGGTTGGCATTATGGAATCCTGGAGCACTTCCTCCAGCCTTGATTGCATTCAATGGTCTTGTGCATCACATCGATCCTTCATGGCATGTGGCAGGTTTAGGCTATCGATTTCCTCAAGTTAGCCTAGAGAAACTGGAAACGGCAGCTGTAATACATTTCAGCGGACCAGCTAAGCCGTGGCTGGAGATTGGGGTTCCTGAGTTACGAAGCTTATGGAGTAGACATGTAAATTTCTCAAGCGAATTCTTTAGGAAATGTAGAATCGTAGAGTGAAGAGGACAAAGTTCTTTCACTCTCTGATACTTATTTTGAGAGTAAACCAGAGAGAAGAAGGTTATACCTTCAGTCTCTGATCACGCCAGGCCTGTATAATATGATAATGTTATTCCTTGTCCAGAAACGCATAAAATATGAAGGTAACAAGTAATACCTTAAAAAGTTAGATAGTTGACCTTCAACAGACATTAGGGTCATGGATATAGCAGTACAAGTAATTGTAAATTGAGTCATTTTAGTCAGATTTCTATTAATTATTACTTTATCTCAATATATACACTTGTTTAAGTAGTACATATTCTTGGCTTGTTCATATCCAAAACATGGTCTTTTTCAGTTATGTTTATTTACTAGTAAAAACTCAATTTTATGAATCATGTAGATATCAATGTTGAACCAAATGATTTCTCATGCAGTCAGAGGGGAAGAAGGAAAAAGACATTGGACTTGTTTTACTTGCATTTATAACTCCAAAGAATATATATATATATATATATATATATATATATATATATATATATATATATCCTTTCAAGTTTAACTAACTTGTCTGTTTGCGTTTGTCATTTTATCAATGAACTAAACAGGATAATAAACATTCGGTTTAATCCAAAATAACTGATCATATAAACAAAAAATTACTACGATAATTGCTTGCAAGTTGCAATGCCATAACATAAGCTTGGTAAGGCTTGAGCCAAATTAAAGATCCTAGCTAGCTAATCGAGTTAGAAAATGATTCTCTCTAGCTCTTGCGGTACTACCATATATAATAAAATATTTGAGTACTTTATACAGGACTTGTCCTATAACAGTAGAAAGTCATACATGAGCCTCATCTGAGTGAATTGAATGAAGGAGCTTAGTTTAATCTTTTGCAAAATTACAAAATTATTGGTTTTGGGCAGTGGAGAGAATAAGATGGAACCAACCAGCAGATATAGTAGCTAGGAAGGACCTCAGGAGAATCGATATTAACTGCGCCAAAACATCAAAAGAAGCATTTCAGCAACTCGATAGTACTACAGTATGCATATGGTAGTATTTTATAGGTACGTAGTACGTACATACTATCATTAATATTTCTACGTACTGAAATAGGAATAGCTAGGTAGTTGCAGATGTAAAATCATGTTGTCGCAAGTGGAGAATTAGAGATGAAGAATCTTACACAAGTTGGAGAGCCGTTTGATCTTGGCGAGAGTAATGATGATTAGGTTCTAGGAAGTTAACTGGAAGGAAATTCCGAGCATCCTGATAATGCTGTGAAGCCATAGTCTGGTACTCATGAGATCCTCCTCCTGGCATCATATTCATTTGTTGTTCTGCTCTCTCGTTCTCAGATATCTGCAGCACGCATACAAAATATATTAATCAACCACAGAACCAACTACCTAGCTAGCTATACGGCATGAATATATATATATATATATATATATGTATGTATGTATGTATGTTGAGAGAAAGAGAAAGACCTTTGCTCGTAGATACATGTTAGCATGCTGCAGCTCACTCTCCTACGTACACAAAAGTTGTGCAATGCTATATTAGTCATTAATTGTCATAAGATCATACATTTATAGTTTCAACGGTTAGTTTGACTCACCAGTCTTACATGATCAGAACATGTAAGATGGACTGGACTGGACTGGACTAGACTGTATAATACCAATAACTTTTCATGATTTACGAAAATTTGTATATAGGTTGTTATTTTCATTTTCTAGAAACGTGCAAAAATAAAAAAAAAATAAAAAAACTAGTGAAAGAACACATTTTAAATTTGGACCATGCATGATATGAAGATTCTCTGATAATCTTAATTCCTGAGATTGGAATGTCAAGTTTATAAAGCTAGCTAAGCTGAAATGCTAAGCATATTTATTATGCATGGATTTACAAGGATTGAAGTAGAAAGAGTAGGATTATAGTTACCCTTTTTTGCATGAGCTCGATTTCAGCAAATAACAGTTCATTCTGTTAGAAACTAAGCCATATCAGTACCATAATAATAGAAGTACTAATCAGCAATATTATAATCATGCAATATAATAAAATAGCAAATAATCAATAATTGAACAATATTCGAAAATCGCTTTATATATAATGCAGTCCAAGTCTATCTCTAATGGATCGTCTTATTTACCTTCTTTGATCGAATTTTACTAATGGCTTTCTCCAATCTGCCCTCAAGATTCTTAAGTTCCTTGAAGCTCAGAGATCCAAGTCCCTCACCAACAATGTTCCTAACAATGGCAATCTGTAAATTTCATATTCAAATTCAAATTTCCCTTTGTATATATATACATTTTCTTAGGAAAATATATACCTGTTTGAATTCTGTATACTCTTGATATCGCGCCGCAGCTTTGAGGCTTCTTGCTGGTAAAACTGGGAATCAGTAAAAACATGTAAATTAATTAGTGTCAAGATATATATCACAAAAGGAATGTAATTATATATATATGTATATATTTGCTAAATGAATTTAATTATATTTGTTTATATGAATGTAATTATATTTATTCATAAGTGATTTAACCATTAAAACCATGAATACTGATTATTTATCTCCAGAATTAATCTAAGATTATCATTTTACTGTTGTTAAGCACTCCTTTCCAGATATACTTGTGGTTTTAAAAAACCTCTACCCTATGAGTCTAACTGATTTTAAGTATTACAATAACATTGTAGTGTGATGACACACACACACACACACACACACACACACACACACACACACACACACACACACACACACATATATATATATATATATATATATATATATATATATATATATATATCTTGGACAATCTATAGCTATAGAATATTAGTACTCCCACCCTTTTCAAAATTTTATTTTCCAAACATATTTTTAATATTTGGTAGAAATATATATAAATGAAGTGGTGATGACATGAGTACTCAATCAATTAATTAATAATAAAAGTAATGTGTTAAAATTTCGTAACACTTTATAATTCAAACATAAAAATTCATGTATCTGTAATTTTAGAACAGAATAAAAAGTAATATGTAGGTGATAATTAAAACAATAAATGTAAAAATGCTTGTTATAATAATTTCACTACTTAATTCGTCTCCTCAACTAAACATGTGTGAAAAATAGGATTTAGAACGCTGCACGCAGTCAATATATACTTTTTAATTAAGATGTAATTATATAATATATACTTGTATAATCGATCAATTTATAATTGTCATCAGGGACTAATTATAAATTACGATAACTTATTACATTAATTAAGGAACTTATTATACGTACCTGGGTGTTAGCTTCGGAAACAGATCTTGTATTCGAGGAATCAGCACACACTTTCTTGTACCTGTCAATAGTCGATCTAATACTGCAAAACATGAAAATATATATACCATAATATATATGAGTCTCGTGTAATTAATTAAATGCCATCTACAACGATAATTATAGATTTCTTCAGTAATTTTAAATTATAGGGTCATTATTGATTTTTGAGTATCAATTTCATATATTTTTTAACTGAAAATTAGTGTAATTTATTTACAAATACCAGACTTTTTTCATAATCTAGCTACAATATGTCTCATTGTACCGACTAAAATGATCAAATTAATCAATGTCAATTTTAAATTTAAAAATATCACAAACTACTTCGGTTGTGATAATGTTGGTTATCTGTTCGGCGTATCTTTGGTTGGAATAAATTTGTATATTCTCTTATTTTAAGTTCCTGACTGGGGGCAATGTTGGAATGTAATTATTTGGGTCTAGCCAAAGTGTAGCCCAACTTATTTAATGGACCGGATTTGATGTTGACACATATACGTTTATTTGGACAGCTTGCTCAAATAATGGGAGAGTTTAAGGTTGTGTTTCTTTTATTTGATGGGATAAGGAGATCTAACTTAATTGGAAAGGAAGCAATCGGTCATTAATTGCAGTTATTAGGTGATTCTAAAAAGGACTCCTACTCCTAGTTGAATTCGGATGGTCATGACTTCTATAAATAGAGCAACAAACAAGAGTTGGAGTAACACAATAACATATGACAAATAAACAATTTGTACTTTCCATATTAATTATATATATTATAATGGATTTCTCTCTCTGTGATTTTTTTTTAATTGGGTTCTTGTGTTCATATTTTATATCTCTTTGTTTATATTTATGTGAGTATATTTCGTGAGTTCGACTTCACAATAATACAATTAACTTGTTAGCGCAGTTTTAACTTGTTGTTTTATTTGTTGATTTCATCACGCATATAAATTTTGACGTTAACATTAATAATTATCATATATTTTGGGATAGAGGGAATACTATGTAACTATGATAAAAGCAAAAAAACAAATGATATTTGCTAGCTAGTTCCATAACGAAATTGTGATTATAAAAGCAAAAATAAAAGGTATTTGCTGTTTCCATAACGAAATCTAGCTAGTAATTAAATGGACGAACAAATTAAAAGGTCACCTGAAATGGGATTGCTTATGCCCGAGTACTTTTATTCATATGTATCTCCTTGCTCAAACCATGCATTATAGGTAGTAGTTATATTGAATAATATATAATTAGATAATGAGTATCTCAAGTCAGATGAAGTCCCATACTCCCATTGATCTGACACATATTTCTGATAGAATTTTACTCTCACTTGATGTTTTCTCTGTGAGAATATTATATTGATTTCCTGCTCTCGTGAGATTTTTTTATTTTTTTTAGTTTGTGATGATAATTACTTTTTAGTGAAAACTAGAGGTTTGGGTGTGGAATCATGATACGTGTTAAACAAACTTCTAAAATATGTATATTTTGTTAATATTTTTAGAGATTGGCTGTATTTATTTAAGAAATATTTGTAATCTGATCAACTAATTAACTGTGATCTCTAATTTAATTTGAATTTTGTTATTTTTAATTACTATTTTTTTTATTTTGCATGTAACAGATTATAGTCTCCATAAATTTTAGTTAGTTATTTAGATTGTTTAAAAAAATACCACTTGCTTATAATTAGTCATTAAGCAACTAATTAAATTAAACTAAAAGTATTTAAAATAATAAATTTTGGAAGATGATATGTTACTTCCATTTGCCAGATTAATTCCTCTCTCTTGTTAGTATTATATTTTTTTATTGGCAAAAACATTTAGTAATGTGCACAGTCAACACAATGAAGCAGCAGTTTCAGTCGGGATAAGCAGCAACCTTAATTTCATCGAGCCACTGATTGGCTGTCTCCTGCCACGCTGGCAAAAGATCCCACAATATGATTGGCTCAAAAACCTCTGCTTAAATATCCGCCGGTAGTCACTCAACCCACCCGAGAGTTAACCCTATTACCCACCTCGATTCTTCCATAAAATCCCGGACAATTCAATTCCTATACATTATTTTAATCATAAAAGAATATACAATATGAAAATTAAAGAATTATAAATGTGTAGCTAGCTAGGTAGGTCAGTTTTGTATATCAACTGAGTCATATATACATACTGTGGAGTGCATCAGTGGAATTGTCTTTTTCAGAGCAGCTGCAGCAGCTGCTGCTGCTATTCAAATTCATTGTTATACGTACACCTTTCCCCATGCAACTTATTAGCCTTAGCCTAGCTTAATTACGTACGTACAAAAATCCCATTGGCTATCTATCTATCTAGTCTCTCATAGTCTCATTTGTTAATTCCTACATTTTTCTCCTTTCAAGCTATTAGTATAATCTCTTTGTTAGTATGAGCCATTTACAATATTAATAAGTTATACGATGTACGTAATTCATTAATGTAAATTAACTTAGTATTATTTAGCAATATTCCTTATCTGTGTCACCTGACCCTTTATCTCTCTCTCTCTCTCTCTAAAAGAAAAACCTACTTGCTGATCATTACTATATAATTAATGAGTTCTAGCTAATTGATTTCTTGAAATGAATTAGCTTTCAAAATTCCATTTTCGTGTAAATGGAGGCGAAAATCTATGTAAGAAGCTGGATAACCAACTTCCGGTGTGAGATCTCTTTATGTTATTTCAGCTTTAGCTAGAGAGGAGTACTATAATAGAAACATGATTTATTTTATTTTTTTTTATAAATAAGAGTTTCCCGACCTAAGACTTTCAATAACATGCAAGTTTAGGCCTGTTGTCCGTGACTCCTATGTTTGATGTCAGTGAAAGTCGAACTCAAGACCTCCAGGTTTACAGATGATTCCAAATTCTCCCTTAAATCACTGAATCAATGGATTAAGTTAAACATGGTATTTTTTGCACTATTTAGGTTAAAATTTAAATGAAGAGAGAAATTAAAAGAAAGGGATCCCCAAGGAAAGGGAATATGACAAACCCCTCTTCTTGCTGTCAATTACAAGTGTTTATAGAACTGAAATATCATGATTGAAGTGACCAAAGATTCGCTACTTTTTTTTTTTGGCTTGCAGTGACAACTGTCTAACACATTAATTTGATCCATCAAACCCTAACTTGTTAGATTTCCAAACAAGGGTAAAATGATAAAAAGAACCGGCAAAAGTCAATCTTACACGAATTAGCTAAACAAAACCCTAATATAATTTTTTCACTAGCTGAATATAGGCATTACCCATTTGGGTTTAATTTGCAAACCCTAATGATCTCGAAATTAGGGTAGGATATTATTAAGGATTGGAAGTGTCATATGTAGAGCGATGAAAACGGATAAATGAGAGCTTGACAGCTTACGACATGTATGTATGTATGATCCAGAAGAGAGAGAAAAAAGGAGAAGAAATGAGAAAGAAAACAACGGAAACAAACGAATCTCGGTTTATAGTGACGGTTCAAATCATACTATAATTTTACTATATATATCTAAAATAATGGTTCAAACCGTCGCAATATCTCAAAAAACCAGCGTTATAGCTCGATTCTTCTTTGGTTCGTTGGAGAAATTTTTCCCTCATATATATATATATATATATATATATATATATATAATTACTACAACAGATCTATGTGTGTTGTGTATATATGAAAAGTAGTAAGAATGCGCAAAAAAGAAAGAGGAATTTTACACCTAGATGAGCTCGATCATAAGGGAAAGAAGCAAAAAATAAAGTTAAGAAAAAGATACAAAGTTAATCTTGTTATGAATTAGATCTCTATAAATCTAAACTGCAACCTGCATCATTATATACGTTTCTATGCCAAATAATCCATCTAAAATTTACCATCACGCGCAGTAGCTTTAATCTATAAATACCCACCTTATACCACCAACATATCAAAATTAAGAAAAAGACCACATAAAAAATGGATCTTGAAATGATATATATATATATATATATATATATATATATATAGAGAGAGAGAGAGAGTAATTAAGATGTTGATGTAAAACCTGTTGTTAGCATATTCGTAAAGGCGGCCGCGGGTGGAGAAGACGATAAGGGCAACCTCAGCATCACACAGCACAGACAATTCATAGGCCTTCTTGAGCAACCCATTACGGCGCTTACAGAAAGTGACTTGTCTATTAGTTGTGTTTTCGATCCTCTTAATCTCGATCTTTCCCCTTCCCACTTGCTGTTGGTGTTGGTGTTGTTGTTGTATCCCTAGCCCTTGAATGGAGGACTCGAATTCTTGAAGGGAAAACTCCATGCCTCAAAAATCAAAGCTGAAATAAGCAAAACCAATTTGGTGATTTTTTGGCAAAAGGGGATAAGGATTGGGCCTGAATTTGGAAGTAGTTGCAGATGGCCAGAAAAAAACCATAATAAGTAAAGCAAGAATTAATTAATTGAAATTAAGGGTTGCGTAAATTTGATTGCTTTCACTCTCTAACTAACCTGGTATATATGGAAAAAACACTAAATATTGAGAAGATAATTAACATGCATGGTAAAGAATATAGCTAGATAATTAACTAGGAGAGAGATGATCACTATATAACAAACAAGAAAATAACGTACAATTAATATTCTCTTGTTGAATTATTTCTATCACTCTATGCTCTGTGTATTTGTTCTATCTCTATCTCTGCACAGGAGAGAGTTGCAGACAATGGAAGTGTGTTGAATGAGCTGGTGAGTATTTATAGATAGAAAAATAGACATTCCAACTCGCACTATTATTTTGATTGTATAAATACAGATACATCTTAATTTGTTGGTGAGTCGTAATGATGAACCTTACGTACCCATGTTAGTGGTCAATAACTCTTAATTATAGAGAGAGTACGAAAAAATTAGTCTTGGTTGAGAGGTATATCTATTTAAAATAATAATATATCTTAATTTATGTGGCCACAAAAAATTAGAGTAATAATTGTTTGATACGTGTGGAACGTACTATATATATATATATATATATATATATATATATATATATATATGGGGAAAATGATTATACACAGTCGGGCAAGTTTTGGTTTGTACACAGTCTCCAAAACGATGTCGTTTTGGAGACTTGTTTTAAAAAAAAAAAAAATCACGCGTTCCTCCCAAACCAAATCAGGGCTTTTGCCACTTCTTCTCCTTCTTCCTCTCACTCCACCTTCTTCTGAATTCCAATAGATCCTTTTACTTCATCATTCATGGCACAAATCTTCTGCTACGATGAGGGAGCGCTGGCCAAGTTCTAGCAGGAGAAGCCGTGGGTGAATGACACGATATCTGTTCGGTTGTTTGTTGAAGAAAATAATATTGGTTGCTAGAAGTTTTGATCTATGGCAAAAGGATGTATTTTTCTCAGCGGCCGAGGAGGTTCAAGATTCCGCTGATATGTATGTTCCTTATAATTTTGTTTTCCTTGATTTCTTTTTGAATAGTTATGAGGGTATAATTAATTTAGTGCTATTTGTCTTGATTTATTTGTACCATATAAATTGTTTGCAATTTTATTCTTCTTTTGTTTCTCATTTTTTGTGGGCAAGACTCTGGCTTTTTATCTTAATGGGTATTTGAATGTTATTGTAGTGTTTTTCTATGTAAATAAAGAATTAAAAAGCCTGAAAATCGACTATTGAAAATACATAAATTCATAAGGATGCCATAGAATTCAAAATTTTATAGATTCATAAGGATGTTATAGAATTCAAAATTTTAGTTCTGTGATTTCATTTTATAGAATTTTTGAGAGATTTCTTCAATTTTGGTAATTGGATTCTTTAGCTATGTAAGTTGGGTAATTTTTTTTATATTTATTTTTTGGTATTTTACGAGTTTTAATTTAACTTTTTTCTTTATGTAATTATCAAAATGTTTTATTCCTGTAAACATACCATAATTTCCTGATTTGACTGTTGTAAATCTCTTAGTTGATGTATCCCTTAATGTTAGCATAGCATCCCTTAATGTTAGCATAAGTTATTGTTAGATTGAGCTACAGAAATTATGCTGATGATATTACAACAAACAGACATAGACAATTGCCGCGATAGAAAATCAGATTTCCAATGTAAAAGCAGCGTTGAGGGAATCTTTTAATGAGGATGGAAAAAAACCCCTTCGATGGGTGAATTTAGATGAAGGAGAACGCAATGACTTAGCCATGTTTCTTTTTGGAACTCTTGGAATTAACATCACAAAAAACAGAAAATGGATCTGAAGCCAAGTTCGGGGCATCCACAAAGAGTAATATTTTAGGAAAACAGTGTATATTGGAACAGAATTCAGATCTTCATGTAAAAGTTGACTCCAAGAGAGATGTTTCAAACCAAATTAAGGGTTTGAAACATGTTGAAACTAGAAATATGGATGGTAGCTATGTCACTGATTTTATGAGTTTGCCATTTTCTTAGATAATAATATTGTTTGCTTACACATTTGCAGTCATGCATGATTTGCGCCTCATACACACTGATTTAAAGCCTGAGAATATAATTCTTGTATCTCCAGAGTATGTTAAAGTTCTGGATTACAAGGTAAAATTTTAACAAAGTTAAAGTTCCAGAGTATATATGTTAAACTTCATACAAAGAACTTGTATTTTTCCAAGTTAAATATTTATTGTTTTTTGGTGTTATTTTGTTTTCAGGGTTCATCAAGATCCCCCAAGGATGGTTTATATTGCAAGAGGATCCCCAAATCAAGTTCCATTAAAGTTATTAATTTTGGTAGCACAACATGTGATCGTCAGGATCAGACTTACATTGTAATTTATTTTTTTTGGATTTGGATTTGAGGATTGTAGTTTTTTGAAAATTTATTTTCTTTACATTTTGTAAGTTGCTTGTAAATGTTATTTTTATTTTGGAACTCCCACTTTGGGTGATGTCAATATAAATACAAATGAATTCATATGCTACAACCAAGGCCTGAATGTTGCTGATGTTGTAATTGTGTGTCTAATTAGTGAATTTTTTTTTGTTAGCGATAAATAAATATAGAAAATGTAAATTGTATTGAAGAAAACGGAAGAATGGTATTAATAATGTCAACTTTTATGAGTTCTTTAACCGTGAATTAATTAATTTTTCTCTAGCTAGTATGGGAAAAAGAGTAAGATATATATAATGAGAGAAAGGAACTATCAATTAATAGGTTTGAATATAACTTTGGAGAAGTTGCAAATTGGGGGGTGGGGGGGGATGAATGAGAGAAACTTTCATGTTGATTACTTTTTGGATTTTGAGTTGCTTTTATTCTGACTTTTACCTTATAGTTGACTTAGCTGCAATTTGTTACCACAGCTAGAGGGCCATACGTGGGATCCACCATGCATGCCAAATATATTACTCCCTCGGTTTCAAATAAAAATATAGTTGGCATGGCTTGATATCACTTACTCTATATCTATCTATATTATTAAAAAAAATATATATTACTCTCTCGATTTGAAATTATATATATTCTCAATTTTAGATAAAAATATAGTTGTAATTAATGGCATGATATGATCACTTACTCTATATCTATCAATATTTTAAGGCATACATGTGTATTAAAAACATGATTGATGATTGTAACTTGTAAGCGATATAGAAGGGTTAGTAACTTGTAAGCAATATTTTTTTGAAAATGTATTTTATAAAACTTTATTCTTTTTAAAAAAAATTCTAATTTTCTAATTTTTTTAAAATAATAATTATTTTAAAACATTTAATTTCTTTTTATTTTAAAAAATTGAATAAGTATTTTTATCTCAAAAACTGGTGGAATCACAAGCTCTATATCAACATTCCGTCAAAAATCTAAAACGAAAATTTAAATGATCAATGACTTAGATCAACGACTTATAAATAAAATTTTATTTGATATTAATTATAAAAATAATTAAATAAATTTATATTATATTTTTTAAAAAAATCATTTTCTTCCTAAAAAAATTTCTCCAAATCCGCATAATCATTGCCACGTCAGTTTTTTTTTACACCTGGCAGCGTAGTTGTCTTTTTCCGTTAAATAGTCAAAGCATTTAACGGTTTTTTTAACTTCGTGTTAAAAAAGTATAGTAAGTTGACTATAAGAAAAAAAAATTAATAATTCATTTGTAAAATAGAGTGACTTAAAAAATATTTAAACCCCTACTGGTCAGAGTCACCTTCGTGGATTCCCATGGCCCATATATGCCCTTGCTAATGACTATAAAATAGTTAGGGTTGTGTATCTTGATTCCTACTAGTATTCGGTATTCCCCCTGAGGTTGCTATTGGGTTTTTTTTAATATCTCTACTAGTATTCGGTATTCCTACTAGTATTCTATATAATAGAGTATCTCCATTAATAAAAAAAACCTAACCTAATGTTCATCCGCTTTCCACCATCAGTAACTACATCAACATCTTATAGCCCAACACCAAGAAAAATGAAAAGGAAAAGAGAGAGATATAACATGAATATTTTTTTTAGATCTGTTATTTCATATGTAATTTGATTGATTTAATGAATTAAAATTTTAATTGTTGTATATTATTATTTTGTTGATGTAGAAAGTAAGTTTTTTATTTATTTGTTTGCCACATGTAATATTTTTAATTTTTATATTTTTTTTAGCGCCACGTAGATAAAAAGTTAACGTCTGTCTAATTTTTTTAACGGAGTGACGCAATTTGAAAATTTTAATTAGTTCAGTTAGTTAATTTGACAAATTAAAAGTTCAATCATGTATTCAATAAAAGGTGCCAACTTCGGTGGTCAAATCATTAGTTTTGCCATATGTGATTCTAAAATATATATTGGATGGATTGCTCATTTAATTAATTGTAAGCTCTATTCCATACTAATTCACTATTTTGTCACTCACACTTGTTTAAAATGATAGTTCAATTTAAAAAGTTGTAATTTTTTTATTTTATTTTTAAAAATATTTCTCATATTTATGTATCCCTTAAAATAATACTATCAAGGGATAAGTGGTAGCCTAATGGTAGAATTAAAGAGTGTAACATTTATATTATTATATCAATAAATTGAGAATCTTGAGAAGAAAAAATCACATTGAATTGTGAGGGATGTTCCAATGTTTGATAGGGTGGATTCTCAAGTGTGCGGTATAAAATTACAAACATGCATGAGAAATCATGTTACGTAATCACGTACAGTTGTAATTGGTGTTAGAATAATGGACTATTTTAACTTCAAAAACCCTGGCAGCTAACAAAATTTAACATAACATGATGGCTTACCAATTGAGAAATTAAAATAGAAATTTTAATGGAATAGTAAAGATCGAATATTGTGGAATAATCCAATTAAAGCTGCTTCTTTTCTCTTCAAACACAAAGGCTCCAATTGAATTACTCAACCATAGTAGCCATGAGCTTGAGAGAGAGTCTAAATTAGTAGGGAAAAAAGGGGCTCCATTACAAGTTCATATGGTATGGCCCCTAACATCATCATAAATAATTTTTAATTAAAAACCACAATAATCTTATCGGCAATTTCAAATATTACACAAAAGGCTAAAAGTTAAAGCATTAATAGGATTTCATATTGCACAGAGGTCCCTTGGAATAATATACAGATCTAAGAAAGCATAATATTAAGAACCAGGAAATCAACATTCGAGCTCTTGTTTTAAACACACCCTGGACTTGGTACTGAATATGACAGCCTGAATAGGCAGGCACATTTAGCCTAGTGCAGTATCTTTTAACTGAAGGAGCATCCATGTCCCACTGAAAAATGTAATATTTAACGAGCATGAGTACATATGCAAAGCATTATTGAAGTACTTAATAAATAGGATGACGGTCATAATTTTTTCTTTTTTCACAAGTAAATAGGAATCATGCATGATTATACTTATACCTAAAACCTGTAGATCTTGGCTGGTTTAATCTGATCAGATCCTGAAACTATATCGGCAAAAGGAATTTTTGAGTGCGTCAGCCTGGAGTTACTTTGATACATACTTTCACTAGGCTTGAGGATGTGCTTTACCCCAGCAGTCAATTTCACAGGACCTGCTCTGGCAATACCATTCACTTTGAGTGTATCAATTTCAGTAAAGGCTTTGCTTGCATCCATTTGAATCACATTTTGGACACATTCCATGCTGTTTGCTACATCTTTAGCTAAATCTAGACCAAATTCTTCTCTTCTACCTTGTACATCAACTCCAGTAACACCAATAGCTTTCAAGTCTTCTGAAATTTCCAAGTTAGGTAACTTACTGGGATTTGCAAAATAGTCTGACTTTGCTGAAGGCCTCTTTTTGGGTTTTTTCCCATGAAAAGGGTCTTTAACACAAAATTTTGCCCTCATTTCCTCCTTGACCTTCATCCTATAGTCACGTCTATTATTCATGATTGAAGTTTGCGAAAACCTATGGCGTACCGGTACAAATGGAGATTGACCTATAGAAGCCAAACCAGATGCATTTTGCAAAGGAGGCTGAATGGATAAAGGATTGTACATGTAAGAAGCATCCGGTGTGCAACAAACAGAAGGGATCTTTTGATAGTTATTACCAGACATAGTACAAGGATGATAATTACCAACTGCGTCAGAGTATGATTGGAAAGAACCAATCGTAGTCTCCTTCGCTTGTGTTGCATTTAACAACCATTGGGGTAAGCTCTTAAAAGAGCTCTGACAACAAGATGGTCGGGCAGGCTCTCCTACATCGGGACGCAGGAAGGGAAACTTGAAGGCTGAGCTTGTAGGAGGAGGTTTTTTCTGCTGCTTATTAGATTGTGTATAATTTAAAGTGCCGTTCTCAAAAGTATTGTGAGGAGATGATGATCGCATTGGTAGAGGTTCACATACAAAAGGCTCCTGGAAGATGGGTTCCTTGTTGAAGAGTGCAGGGTATGCATATGGAGGATAATAAGGATATGAGCTGGTAATAGGAAATCTACTGAATGCGCCAAAAGCATTTTCATACGCATCACTAGTTGGACAACTGACGTATGGTTGAGAAAACCTAGACTCTGGAGGTTTAATTTCTAAAATGCTTTGTGATGCCAGACTGATTTGAATTTCTGATGAACATTCAATCTCCTTACCTTTTCCTGATGCTGGCTGAATGATAAAGTCCGGCTGAAAATGTCTCCTTAAGGAATTGTTAATGTTAGCATTAGCAGGACGATGCTCTGCTATGATCTGCTTATCCATCCAAACATTTTCATCGTCATGCAAGTTTCTGTAATTCGTACCAACTGAAAATTCCTGGCCCATCAATCGCATTGTTGGTTGAGTTACATTTAGTGACATGAGATCAGCATTCCTTTCTTGATGAATTTTTCTTTTGCCAGAGTAATCCCAAATCTGCTCACATTGTTTGTTCATGTGGCTAGGGATGTTCATCAGGTCAAGACCCAAATCTAGATGATAGTCAGACTGGCCACTTCCCTTCAGGAAATCCAAGAAGGGGACATCACTTCTTCCGGTACTTTCGAGTTCAGTAATATCTAACCTAGATGGTGCAATAAAATCTGTGTTCTCTTTCACACGGTCCTGAACAGAGAACAATTGAAACTGGTTCTCTGATTGTGCTCTCTCATCACAATTCTGAAAACTTAAATAATTTCCAGGGTTACTTGGCAGTTCACAAGCAAAGGTCCTGTATGAATCTGTGACTGTACTTGGCCTCGTCAGCTGGTTAAACCCACTCTTATCACTAGAATTCAGCTGAGTAACTTCCCCTTGTGAATTAAGTGGCAATCCAACAAAATCTTCATTCATGGACCTTTCTACGTGCATAACACCCCTTTTGTCCAAGTCCGGCAAGGAACATATACTATGCATCAGTTCCTTTGGAGTAAGATGGCTGAAAGGATGACTCTGCAAATTTTGGCCAATGTAATTCTCTGAGGCTTCTTCTGCGGGATATAGAAGCCTCCCATACCCATTTCCATTATCATTAGTAAAATAAGATGACGATGGCTGAGAAAATGCATTCACATATTCACCATAACACATCGCAGAAATTCTAGGGCTAGGATCTCTATTGTGAGCAATTACCTTCCCATTTTTATCAGAAGCTATTGACATACTCTCACTTCCCCGAGTAATCAAGTTGGGCCTATATGCCTTCTTTTCCAAGGAAAGAAGTCCAGAAGGACAAGCAGTAAAAGGATCATGCGAGCCAACTCTATAACCATGTTCAAGCCAATGCAGATTTTCACTACTATATGCAACTTGATTTGAAGTTACGGTTCTGTTGGACACGTGCTCTTGATTAATATGAGGTCTCAGAAAATTTGGTTTACCCACACATACGCACATATCAGATGACTTATTTTCGGTTATAGATCGAACACCATTCTCGTACTCTTCGCTGATGGAAGAACTTTTGTCACTTCCATTAACCTCTGCAGTGAAAAAGCTTTTCCCCCTCTCTGCAAAGTGATCCATTTCTAAAGAAGCAGCACCACCTTTGGAATAAGAAGAGAAAATATTTTGCAATTTAGGAAATTCTGCAGGGGGAGCAGATTTCATCCTTTGTCCAAGTATGTCATCCTTACTGGAGAACCTGACACGCCTGTCTGATTGTGGGATATCACACCATTTTGCTTCACTGGATTCCCTCAAGTTGCCTAATGTTGACTTCTTCCCTGAAGCTACTTTTGAATGATTTTTTAGAATGCCACGAACAGAAAGACCTGATTTTTGCTGCTCCAAAGTCAACTTGGAAGTCCCAAAAGTGCTGGTCTTCTTTTTTGTCATAAAAAATTCTGGCCTTGGTTTCTTCCTATGGACAGGAATAGCATCCAATAAATTTTTTGTGAGACCCACAGTATGCGATGAACTGCAACATTTGAGTGGATGTTCCTTTTTGAGCTTTAGAGAATTCTCCTGAGAAAGAACAGCACAGAGAACCATGGCATTTGAGTTCAGTGAATTTAAATGTAGTGGAAGTAAAATATTCTAGTTGTTTAGTACAACTCTTTCAAGGAAGATATCTTAAATTGCACAGTAGAAATAGATGTCTGAATACGAAGTAACTATGCCATAGTCTGTAGGTTGAGTGTCTATTCAATTACTATTTCAATAGCACATCTTTCTTTCATCTCCCTCTTTCCTTTATTTGTTTTACTTTTGAAGAGGGGCGGTGTAACCATCTAAGGTAATTTTCACCCAGGATAAGATGGATAGCAACTCCGGTTTAACTTCTAACCTGTTATGTGAATATGGAATCCGTGGGTTCTGAATCTAATGGTTGATAGTTGTCTCTAGGATATAACTCAAGCTGAAAAAGTTTCAGCTTTCAACACGAGGCAATATAATTCCAGTGATGTGTAAATAAGCCAGCCAGTGACAAAACATGTCATTGTTTGATAAAAGAATGACACTTGAAAAGCACAAACTTTTAGTAAGATGTTGCGGAATAAGAGTGAAGCTTCTGGTTAGCAAACTTCTGGTGATTTCCATCTCAAATTAAAATTAAGAGTGAAGCTTTCCTTTCCGGAATGTCCCAAAATATGAGTCCACTCACAAAATATCAAGGTATCATATCTCACTAAATTCAAATAATTCAGATCTTGACCATTGATCGAGTTGAAATCGTACGTTCTTTTAAAATTTTGGACTTTCAAATGTCGACTCTCATTTGTAAAGGCAGTAGTTAATAGAAGGCCAAGCCATAGGAAATAGGAAATCAAATCAAGAGACCCAGATCACTGGGAGCAACAGAAGTAATCTGTTTGGATGCAAATAATCGTTTCCCCATCTAAAAGTGGAAAGTGAAAGTGACAGTTTTTTGGCAGTTCTTGTTGTATTATTTAATGATTTATACTCCTTTATGAACTTCCAAACTGTTATAAGACATTGACATGAAAACAATGGTCATCCAAGTACCTCAGTCAAAATGCATGTAATTAAATATCATTATCTTTATCTAGGTGCTAGATAAATTGATGCAGCACATAACCAGTAATTGGAAAAGGCTACCATTGCAGAGCTAAGAGAGATGTCTCTAACTAGAGTTGATCAATTTCTTTTTTGATTCTTACTTTACACAAATTTAACTTCCTTTTCAACGAAGGACTTTCTAATAAATAGATGAAAGATGAAGAATTTTGAATATTAATTAAGGAGTAGGACAATGAGGATTATTGAGACAAGACTGATTTTACTAAGAGCTTATGAGTTTAAAGAAAATACATCTCCTTGCCAGAAACTTTGATTTTATCTTCTAGCTAAGATAGCAGTGAGAGAAATTACTAGTGTAAACTATAGTTATATGGGTGTTTATTCCAATTTTCAAAGTCTCCATATTCAGAAGTCAGAACATAATAAGAAGAAAATGATGGCGAGGATTTACTGGACGTCCAAAAATTCAATGGAAAACATGGCATAAACTTGACACATTTCTCAGAACTAGGAGAGTATGAGCAGTTGTTTAGCAGAATCTTAAAGAGTGTAGTAGCAAAATTACTTCTCACATACTGTAGCATAAGTATATAGTTCTTGTCACTGTATCTTCAACATTTGGAGGTTAAATATTCTTTCATTATTTATTTATTAGATTAAATTATGAGGTTGAGATAAGAGATTATTTGAATAGCTAGGACTTGATTTTATCGGGGTTGAATAAGTCTCTTTTACTTATAAATACTTCCGATAGCTACGTTAGGAAAATATAATGATTTATGAATATATTATCTTTTTGAGTTTTTTCGTAGAACTTCTATGGTTTGTTTTCCAGCACCTTTTCAAGGTCTTCCCTTAGGTTCCCTTAAGAAACTTAGGCTTCAATTATGAATCAAAGTTTTATCTTCACTCTCGTGCTCCCAAATGTGTCATGAACCTTGTGATACAAAGTGATAATAACGAGAAATAGGGAGCATAAATTGTAATAATCAGTACCTTTAGCATCATGGTTATGTCTGGTTATTTTCCTCTTTAATTGCACACGACGACTCGACGAGTACACATGATGTTTAGCATTAATACTGATATTTCTTGTCATATAAATTGATGTGGCGGCCTAGCAAGGAAGAAACAGAAACCTTCACAGAATCCTTGAATACATACACTAAGAGGTTATTTAAACCACAGTGAAGAACGGAGAGGAACTCTCCTCAAGATTATTTAATTAATGATAGATGCATGATATGCATGTATCCTTAAAATCAAATAATACACTATTTGGATAATCAGTTAAGCTCTTAAAGATATCACAGCATTCTAGTCACTTAAATCAAATCTAGACTACGAAAAATTGTGAAGATAACGTATATTCTGGAGACATCTAGAATTAGTATAGCACTGCATCACAATAATTAAGCTCATTCATCCAGATCCAGCTATCCCTCTATAGTCAGAGTGTATTTCTCAGGACAAAAGAATAGCTTTGGCTGTAAAAACATTCTTTGGCAATAATGACAGGTAGATTTCTCGGTGTTTCTGATAACCCAATTATCTAGAAATGCATCAGCGAGTTGTTTTACAACAGAAAACTTCACTTGACAAAAACTCATATATAGAACAAGTTTTTTGATCATATATGCTTCTTCATCTTGTTCATCAACTTCTTTACAGCTAGCTTAGTAATGAGAACTCCATTTAAAAGAGCAACATCAATCAACCAAGACTAAATGTCAAGCCAAAATAAATACAGCTTAAATATTGAAAATATGGACATTCACAAGTCATCATTTTTTTTACAATACTCATCAAGTTTCCTTGCAATTAAACTGCATACTTCTCCAAAAGTTTGATTTCTTGAGGAAGTCTGGCTCTGAGATATCCAAAAGTCTCATTGCTATAAACAATCAGTTAATTGATTATGCAGCAAGTTACAAGTATTTAATAGAGCCAATAAGGTTCATCATTTCATTTGTCCATATATCTAGTTATATATAGATAACTCAATCCACTGTCCAAGTATTTATCTATGTACAATACATCATTGCACGTTTCACCAAACCATCAGAGTTTTCATCAGCCAATCAACTTCCTTTCATAGTTGATAGCTTACTAGATAGCGATTTCCCCACATGGATAAAATCACTACGTCAAACCATGTAATTGAATCAAAAACTTCAATGATATTGCATGCATGATCCCAATGAAATTGTTACATAATTATTAGCTTGTAACAGCAAAGGAGGCCACTACGTTCACTAAAAATAAATTAAGTTCCCTAACATACTTTATAAATTATAACATAGCTAGCTAGTCAACTCAAAAGATCCTATCACACCATTCGTTTCTGATCCATAATTGAGAGTTATATTGAACAAAATGTATCTGCAACCACATATATAAGCCACATTCAGAACCAATTTATGTGTTACGAAGAAGAACATGAATATCACATTTCATCTACATCATCAAATCCACTTCCTACTTGCATCGAGACTTCAGACAGAAACACGTTTTTTTCCCAACAATAGTGTGTGATCACAACTCTCATCTGCCTGTGTCTAAGATAATGTCAAGAAGAGACTTCAAAAGAATAGTTCACAAGTCACCAAATAGACAATGTTGCAAGGTTAATTAAGGGATTTCAACTTCAATCCTAATTCCAAACCTTTATGTTATACCTCAAGAAAAGAACACCATGCCAAAGAGGGGTGATGAACTGACATGAAGAGCTTCTGCATCTAATTCTTCCTCATAGTATACCACTGTGAATACAAATCCTTTACACCCAATTAATTTCCATTTTCATGACGTAGCCTATAAACTCCACTTCCATTTCAATATTCCCTCTCAGGCAATAGATAATAGTCTACCTAGCAAATAATATTCCACCAATTTTATGACCAACAACAAAACATTTCAGGCTGTCTTGTCGAAAATTTAACTACCCCTTGTGCCAAGATAGTGATGGCTCATAGAAAAACATAAGCAAACAGTGAAAAAATAGCATAATTAATTATGGGATACACTGATCAAAAACCAAAGGACAACCTTTCAACCTCATAAAAAGCCTCATCTGACCAAAATCCGTACAGTTTAACAGATGTATCACCATACACCCCTTTCAAAAACTGCTGAAATCTTCCCCAACATGAGAACCCCTCCATCTCTTGTTTTAACTCTTTTTTTTCCCTTTATCAACCCTGTTGCCACCTATCTCACACATCTAAGTACAATCACAACCTACCAATTGCTCCTTTACCCAACTTTTTTCCAGCCAGTGATACAAAGAATTAAAGATACTAGTTTGTAATTGCTGTGATGTAAAGAAGTGTCTAAATAAAATATTATCAACGTTGTAGCAATCGATCAATATTTTATGCTCCAATCAACACAATAGCACTACAATTAAGCAACACTCAACGATAATTTATAAAAAGCATTTACTATATAGAAAGAATCAAGTATTTTAAATAACAGTCGCATACCTTTTTGGTCGAAAGATCAATGGAGGCATCATTTCTTTCCTTTCGCTTACCATTCTTCTGCACTTTCTTTAGCTTCTTCAACTTGTCCACAATTGCTAAACTCCCTTCTTTCAACTTCATTTTCCTCTTCCGTTTTTCGTTTAAACCAACATGAATCAAGGACAATAACTTCACATCATGAAATTCATCCTCTTGAGCATCACCAGATTCACCATCATCTTCGTCTTCGACCTCGTCGTGGTAATATACCTTGTCGACCTGTGGTGCCACAGCAAAAATCTCAACAATAGATCTCTTCTTAGGCACCCTTGACTTTGCTTTCATCGTCCTTATCTGTTCTTTACCCAATGATTGAGCAAGGCACTTGTGAACATGAGCATTTACTGCCTTCACTGACACTGGACAGCTCAGACCCCCAGACGCCTCCGTCTCCGTCTCGGTTGCGTCCAGCTCTTCGGCCCACCACTTGAATTTCTGGACGGTAATCGGAGGGAGAAAAGCCTCAACGCTTTCTTTCTTCTTCGTTTCGCCAAATGGCCAGCATTTCAACACATCAACACTCCTCATTTTGGATGTGTACTCGCTAAAAAGTGAACGAATAATTAAATTAAACGGATGAAATCAGCTCAACGATACACTACAATAACGTAGAAAATAGGAATTCGAATGCATATATATTAGAAATCATATCTTACCGGATCGAGAAGCGCTCCGAAGCCAAAGCCATGGGTTTGTAGTTTGCTAAACTAGAGAGAGAATTTTTGTAAAGGAGAGAGGATTACATGAAAAGTAACATTGACACGAGAGTTTGTAGGGTCTAAATTGGAGTTTTAGTTTTAGAGAGGAAAAGTTTGAGAAGTCAGAGTTAGTTTTACATAGGAAGAGAAAAGCAAAAGGTGAGGGAGGAGAGAGAGAGAGTAGTAGTACTTGCAATTACAAGCAGAAAGCTAAGCCAATTTCCATGAAATACTACTACGACCACTACCTACTACCTACTACCTAGTATTATTATTTAGCTAGGGACTGGGAGATGATGAGAAGAACTAACTAATAGAACAACCATACTCACACGTGATGATCTCATGCTTGTTGTAGAGAGAGAGAGGGAGCGTATGATATATAAACACAAAACAAAACCCCACAATATTATGCAACAACGAAAGAGGAAGAATTAAGAGAAAGAAAATAAAGGACGCGCGGGAGTATTATTGTAAACCAGAAGAACTAACTCATGGATCTGGCTGCTGCTGATTATTGAAA
Source organism: Panax quinquefolius (assembly GCA_020205615.1). Classification (NCBI taxonomy): domain Eukaryota; kingdom Viridiplantae; phylum Streptophyta; class Magnoliopsida; order Apiales; family Araliaceae; genus Panax; species Panax quinquefolius. Next base: position 100,792,092 of record CM035170.1, on the reverse strand, counting down.
TAGAAGGAGCTGCTGGTCTAAATCGCCATGGAAAGGAAATTAGGAGTTTTAGAGATATAGAGAGAGAAAGAGTACTGTTTATTTCCTTTCCCTTCCCGCTCTACTACGTGGGATTCGGCTAGTGTGCGTGTGATGGGTTGGGTTTGGTTATGAAATGCCACTTTCATTGCCTGCCCTTCCTCCCTTAATATTTATGATGATTGACAACGACATATGAGACTGAGCTCTACCCAACGCCTAAAGCTGGTACCGGTTAAAATTAAATTCAATTCGTTAATACAGTGTACACATGCAGGTCAAGATATATTGTATTTATTGATCAATTAATCAACTGATTAACTTATCATGAAGTTCACTTGATGATCCCTAAAAAGTTACATTACATATTATTATAAAATTTAACACTAAGGAAAAAAAAATAGTATTGTTAGAGTAATACTAAGAGTTTAAAATATCAAATGTAGTTAAAATAATTATAAAAATATCATTAAATATATATTTATTCTGATAGCTGATAATATTAATAATCAATTTTAGATACTAAATATAGAGTACTTTGTGCATTTGAAAATGCATTTAAAAATCTTGTACAGATTATTCTAATGCAGTCCATTGAACCCAAAAAACACAGTTTTTAGAGTTCAAACGCAATATTTATAGCTCAAATGCGCCGCACTGTTACGTTTTTTGATGTGTGGTCAAACTTAGTAAATGTTACCTTTTAATGCGAAAGTAGTTAGCATAAAATTTATTTTTCATCTGAGAGTTTAATTTCTATCGATAGAAATATTGACACGTAAATCGGTAATTTCTACATGTGTGTCAAGATTCTATTAACGCAATTAACTTACTAAAAAATAAAATTCATATTAACCGAATCATTTTAATGCTATAGTAGTTGGTAACCAACACATAAAAACAATCATATTATAAACTTTATACATATTAAAGATAACATGTTAAAATTATACTAATTAATGAAACTCAATTAGTATATGTTCTTAGTTAAGTATGGCATACTTGAAACTAAAAAACAACCTTAAAATAGTTGTCAATAAGTCCAACAAAGATGATCACTTTGACTTACCCAGACAAAAAAAGAAATGGAAAGTTATCAATTTGATGATTAAATTATGAAAGGAGGGTGATATAGTAGTAATTAATTAGCCTAACTGAGGACATTATTGTAAGAAATTCAATTCTTCAAAGTACGTGTGATGTAATGACTGTCACCACTGGGTCACCACTGGCTTCACTTTTATTCTTATTCCCACCCACTTAGTCACTCGCTCTTTCTAGCTACCTTCTGGAAGTAGACAGAGACGCCATTCATTATATATGAAATTAATATATATTTTTTTTAAGAAATTTGATGATAGATATATTAATTTTTTAATCTATATTTATTATTTTCTTTATTTTAAAATAAGAGATACACAAATAAAACAACAACATGCATTTTTAAAGCAAAATATTTCTTTAAAAATTATCTAAATAGGATAGTAATGATATGATAATTCTCAATCAATTGAAAATAAAATATTATTATGTTAAGATTTTATTTTATTTTATAGTCTAATTAAAAATAAATATATCTCTAACAAAATATATTTTCAATTTTTAAAAGATTGAGAAAATATGTTATTCATATATGAGTTATATTCAACAACATGCATGAAAATCATTGCATACATCATGTATGTCATGTGCAGGCGGATGTTCTAGCTTAATTATGCTGATTTTTTTTATCTAAGTATAGAGCTAGGGTCAGAAATATAAGTTAATAAACTCAATGGAACAAATTAATGGAAGAGTTAAATTTGGAGGGGGTAAAAAAAAAAATTATTTTTATTCTAAATACAAAGTACAAACTCTTTAGTTTGTAGCATACAAAGTTTCATTTTATTTTTGCTTGCTTAAATTATGTCGCTCATTCTACTTCTATATACATCTCCACCACTCCGCGACTTCTCCTTTTCTATGTGACGAGTGACGACCATCACGAGCTGTCCTCGTCTGTGCATGTGAATGTGCAATCTCTACTTCTGGCCTTTTGCGTATATCAAACTTAAAATGTAATTAAATTATGGTTTTTTTTTGTTTGAAAATTTAAAATTTGTAGTTTGCTTAAAATTGTTGTTGGTTGGAGATTGGGGTTAAACTCAATTTAATTTATTTAATGTATTTGTTATATTTTACACTTAAGAGGTAACTAATTAGGGTTATTTTTTGTTTGATAGTTTAAAGTTTAAATTTATTTGAATTTGTTGTGGGTTGGGGTTAAATGAATATGCACGTTATTTTTTTAATTTGTTGTGTTTGTGAATTGTGAGTTGCAATTTTGAATGTTATGGCTTGATTTTGTTTGAATATAAAAAGTAAATTTGGTTTGAGTTTTTGAGCATACGGTTGGAATCGTAATTGTTCCAAAAATTATTCAAATTGAACTATGACAAGTAATCGAGATAAGTTATTAAAGTGTATCTAAATATTTTTTTAGTTTGAATTATGAACATTTATTTGTTGTATATTATAAAATTGTATTTATGTTGCATAAATTAATTTGTTTATTTGGAGTTGTTGTATACTTTTATTTTGTTTGATTTAGGCATTCATGACCAGGGGCGGATCTACCCTAGGGCAGGGGGGCATCTGCCCCCACTGAATTTTGGCTCCTTCCCTTTTTCCATAGTACACACCCCCCACCACCACCCTCTTTTTGTATAAATGACTTTTTAAAATAATGATAATTTTATACTATTTTTCTCATTTCTCTCTCCATGTGTAATATTTGGCTTAAAAAGTAAGTACTTTCTTCTACTTTTTTTTCTTTTATAACTAACATCCTGTAAAAAAATTTAGTTGTAGAAAAAAAATGAGAAGAAAATTTGTGATTCGAAATACACTCATTTTTTTTCTAATTAAAACTCAAAAACACCACTTTTCTTTAAAAAAAAATCTCTTATATTATAAAACTGACATTATCTCTTTTTGTTTTCATTCACTTCTTTTTCTTTTATCACCAAATTAAAACTCAAAAACAAAGTCTTAAAACCCCAAGACTATCTATGTGACGCCCCAAAATAGGTATACAACACCCATTCTGAGTCGTCAAAATACATGGTACCGAAACAACTACAACTTTATTAATACAACATAAAAACTGTGAGTTTAAATACAAATATTATCATCTAGACAATATCCACACTCAAATAAGTCCTCATTACAATTATTAATACACTATTCTACGAATAGTGAGGACTACTAGAACCACTTCTAGAACCATCATTCCACACCCCGACTAAGTACTCGCTACATTCTCGCCTCGAGAAGAAAAATGGAACAACAAGGAAAAGGGTGAGCTCAACTAACCCAAAGAAGAACATTATGACTAAGATAATATAAATTAAATTATCGTTAGTCTTCAACAGGAAAAATCTAATAGAATCTGATAGACAACAAGTTTTAAATCAATATTCGCAATGGAAATAATAATTCATTAGAAGAGTTAAGTAGAGAATGCAAACTACTATCTTCTATATATGAACTTAAAAGTTCATCGCTCATCTTTTATCCTCAGAACATCAATCAATATATATCTCGAATCAAGTATTCATCTTTGCACTACAGGCCAAAGATATTCATCAGTTGGTCATGTTCATCTAAACACTTGTTTATCTTTGCACTACGGGCCAAAGATATTCATCAGAAATCATTCATCTTTGCACTACAGGCCAAATATATTCAATTATATCATCATTTAGGACCGTGAGGATGATGAAAATATTTTAAAAAAAGCGAATCCAAAGAAAACAAAAGAACAAATATTAAGGATTCGTGACTTTTAAACAATCCAAGTTCAAAAATACTTCATAAATAACCAGAGGGAGTAAAATTCAAAATGATCAAAACATGGATACAATCAAAACTAGTATCCACAATAGATATCTTGGACGAAAAACGAAAAATTTAATTTTTCCGTGAATAAAGTCATATTCGTGAATAATTGTCGATACGTGAATAAAGCCATATACATGAATAGTAACTCAGACACCAAAAGATAGAAATTTCACAAAAAAACATCATCACGCTTCGTGAATAGTACTCGTGAATAGTAACTCGTGAATAAGAACTCTCATTAATAATAACTCCTACATGAAAAAAGTTCCAAATTTGATAAAAAGTTCCAACCAATATTTCAAAGATAATGATATTGAAAAAATAATATCATTTGAGAAGAAAATAACATCCCTTACCTCAGAAAGACAAGATTTCTAAATAAACACCGATATAAGCTATGACTTGAACTTACAATCAGATATAGCAACACTCAAAGTATTAAAATACTCACAAGAATACGCTCAATATATCGAGAGAGAAAGAGAGAGAAATCTGTAGTTTCTGGTGTGATTTTCAATTCTAACCTAAGCACCCTATTTATAGGAAAATGCTTAGAACACCAAAGCAGAAAATTTAATAAAATATTAATATATATATTAAAATTTCTATGCCAACCTTCCTTGATCTGAATTCAGCAATTGACATCACATGCAAGACCCACAATTAATGACAAAAACGTTTTTTATATTAAAAATAATTAAAACTTCCAAAAATTAATTATTTCTGAACTTCAATAATTCATAATAAATAGCCCTTTTATCAGAAAATTCGAATCTCGCGACTTTTTATAGGAAATTCAATTCTCTACGACTTTGCAGAAGAAAGTTTTTTCAAATTCCAAATGTAAATTGACCAAATCCATAAACAGACGATTTTACAAAGCTATAATTAAATTTCATTCGAAGAAATGGGGTCCACCAACACACAAAACATGTGTTAATCATTTAATGCAACAAAAATACTCTTTCTCCTCATATACTCATATATCCCACATTCAATGTAAATCATCACCATTATTATATTATTAAAATATAATAATAAATTATTTTATCGTAAAAGATAAAATATCATTTTTCAACAATTGTCACTTTAAATTTTTTCTCCATCTATATCCACATAAAATCAATATTTTCCTCATCATATAAATCAATAATTAATTATTCACAAATAATATTACAGAATCACAAGATCGCAACCAAGCCGCTCCTCAGAAAGAGGGGCTTTCCAATAAGAATTTCTCCTTACCTTGGCCTTGAATTGATTAGGTGACCAAACCTCTCCTTAGATGTAACTTTCTAGACATTGCCAATAATATTTTCTAATAATATTATTCAGATAATATGAATTATTGCTTCGATAATGGAAAATACCGTGTAGTGACAATTATCAAAACAACAATAATATAAAATATCAACGTAGCAATTATTGAATCAATAAAATAAAATATTGAATAAGAATTCATCAGAATAATTATTGAGTAGTGCCTTCTTTACGTAAGAATCAATAATTGGTGCAATACCGCAGGTGTATCGCAACAACAACGCCAGACATCGTGTTTTAACCACCGTGTATTCCAACAAAGATAATCTGTAAATAATCGCTACCAAGTTATTTATAAACAACTTATATTTGTCATTTTCTTCATCCAATCGCTTTTCATTATGGGGCCCATAAAAGATCGTGTCAAATGCATTTAATATTCCCCGACAAAGAAGAATATTTAACGACCAAACGAATATTCCCAAACAACAATGAATATTTTATAACCACCGCTTATTTAAAATATTTTCGCATTTTACCCATAACTAACCACATTAATCAAATCAACCCTTACTATTTCAAAATAATAAATAGAGGAAAATAAATTTCATTTATTAATAATTTGGGGTCTTACAACCTCCCTCCTTATGAAATTTCGTCCTCAAAATTGACGTCGTGACTGTGTTTCAAAAAATGAGGATACCTCGCTTTCATTTCTGATTCTAACTCCCAGGTCATTTCTTCAATAGCATGGTTTCTCCACAAAACCTTAACTTGTGGTATAACCTTAGTGCGTAAGACATGCTCTTTCCTATCCAAGATCTTGACAGATACCTCTTCATGCGTTAAGTCTTCGGCTATCTTGTCCGGTTCTAACTCAATAACATGGTTCGGGTCTTTCACATATTTATGAAGCACGGATACGTGAAAAATATTATGAACACGAGACATACTTGGAGGTAACGCAAGTCTATAGGCCACATTTTCTACTCGGTCAAGAATCTGAAATGGACCAATAAATCGTGGATTGAGCTATGAAAGCTTGACATCCGTTTTTCAATAAACGAATAGCTTTATGATTAGATATGACAGTGATTGATTTTAATGGTTTAGTTGCTTGAATTAAATCTAACGGGTTGGTTAGAATATGAAAACTAACAACCTTACGAAAATAATAAATTTTGGCATGATGAGTAGTTAACCAATCAATCCCTAAAATCACATCAAAAGCAAGTATCTTTAAAGAGATAAGGTCAACAGGTAAGGTGATGGTGCCAACTTGAATCAAACAAAATTTATAAACAGTGGATGTGATAAAAGTTTCTCCTAACGGAGTTTCCACAGATAGGTCAAAGTCTAATTTCTCCGGAGTCAAGTTTAAACGTTGAGAACAAGCAGGAGAGATAAATGAATGGGTAGCACCGGTATCAAGTAAGGTATAAACCTCGCAAGAATTTATAAATAGCTTACCCGTGATCACCTCGTTTGGGTTTCTCGTATTTTGACCAATCACAACAAAACGCTTCTTCCGAGAACCGCTGACTTTGACTTTTCTCGGGACGATCTTTTGAGTAACTTCCGCTAAACTAGGTTTTGCTACTGCATAATCTCGGCGATATGTCCTTCCTTTCCACAATTATAGCATACCTTGAATCTGTCAGGCGCTTGGACCGATATGTCCCTCTTTCCGCATTTATAGCATATACGACCGGTGGTCGTTCTTCTCCCTTAGAACCGCTTCTTCTTTGGGCTGCTGCTTTTCACATGGTCGTTGTTAAATTTCCTCTTTTAAAATCTCCTCCCGACTCGCTTCTTCTATTTTCATGGCTATGATTACCACCAGTAGTGGTTACCATTTTTGTCCGTCTTTTTTCTTTCTCCGTTGGTTATCGTTGTTTTGTTGATCGCTATCCCCAGATGATCCCGGTTGTGGTCCCTCGGTTGACCGTACTTTCGTTATCTCGCTTCTAATAATTGAGCCTCATTTAAAACATCTCGAATAGAGAGAAAATTTATGAGAAATGAGATCTTGACGTATCTTAGGGTTTCAAACCTCTAAGAAACATCCGCCATCATCGCTCCCCATTCTCCACCAAATGAGGTGTAAACTCGATAACTCCGCGAACTTACGCCGCATCTTTAGGACACCGCCATGTTATTCTCGCTTCCAAATCTAATAAACTCCACTTCCTTCATATAACGAACACTTTCGTGAAAGTATTTTTCGTTGAAATGTTTCAAATGTTTCCCAAGACATGCTTAAGTCACGGCAGTGGGGTCCGTTTTCATCTTACTCCCACCAGAGTCCGCCGCCATATTAACATAAAGGTGGCGAATGGAACCTTCGTTCTCCGCATCCCAAGACATCGAATATCTTGGTAATTTGCTTGACCCATGTTTCCGCCATGATCGGATCTCGGCTTTCCCTTAAATTCGTGGTCCCAACTCTTTGAATCGCTTGTGATAACCCGTGAATTGCTATCATTTCCTCCCAGATTTTGAACACGAGTCTCCTTCGTGCGATTTTGCATGAACTGCAAAAAGCTTCTAAACATCCCTCGCTCATCATCTGCGCTTCGATGGTGTTGTTCACGGAGGAACATTGCCACTGCTGTCGCGTTTCTCCATATTGGTGAGTACCGACGCCCCCACCAGGCCTCATTTTCACTGCTAATATTCTCATTGACATTCTCAAATCATCCATAAAACAAGGGTTAATTAAGGAAATCAATATATCACATAATATCCCTATATATCTTGACTAACTAACAAATAAGCTTAGGTAGGACACACTAGCGAAGGATTTTTCTCTCTCCCTCCTCCTAGTTCTATTCCCCGATCTCCGCCAGAGATCATATCCCTAAGCTCGATACCAACCGCGGACGCCCCCAAAATAGGTATACATCACCCATTCTAAGTTGTCAATACATGGTATGTAAACAACTACAACTTTATTATTACAACAAGAAAACTGTGAGTTTGAATACAAATATTATCTTCTGACAATATCTATACCCAAATAAATCCTCATCACATTTATTGATACATTATTTTACAAAATGGTGAGGATTACTAAACAACTCTCTCTAGAACCTTCATTCCATACCCCTACTAAGATTACTACATTCTCGCCTCCTGAGAAGAAAAATGGAACAAAAAGGAAAAGGGTGAGCTCAACTAGCCCAGTAAAGAATATTATGACTAAGATAATATACAACAAATTATCGTTAGTCTTCAACAGGAAAAAAAATCTGAGAGAATACATTAAACAACAAATTTTAGTGCAATATTCGCAGCGAAAAATATTAATTTATAGAAGAGTTACGTAGAGGATGAAATCTACTAATATCTATGAATTTAATAGTCCATCATCATTATTTTATCCCTCTAACATCAATCAATATTCATCTTGAATCAAATATTCATCTTTGCACTACCGGCCAAAGATATTCATCAGTCGGTCATGTTCATCTAAACACCTGTTCATCTTTACACTACGGCCCAAAGATATTCATCAAGAAATCATTTATCTTTGCACTACAGGCCAAAGATATTCAGTAATATCATCATTTAGGACTAAGGATGATGAAAAATATTTTAAAGAAAACGAATCCAATGAAACAAAAGAACAAGTATTAAGGATTCGTATTTCAGCTATTTCATGTCCAAAAATACCTCATAAATAATCATAATGGTGTAAAATTCAAGAATGATCAAAACATGGATACAATCAAAGCTAGTATCCACAATAGATATGTGACGCCCCCAAAATTAGGTTCACCCATCTTGGGTCGCCACTTACATGGTACATAAATTCAAATATAAACTTAATTATACATCCGCTACGTAAATATACGACAATACATAAACCGAGAGTTCTAATAGAATATTGTCATTTAGACAATATCCATACTCAAGGAGTCCTCATTACAATTATTATCACACTATTTCACGTAATAGTGAGGACTACTAATGCTATCTTCGGACCATCACTCATTTCCCCAACTCGTCCCAAATATATTCTCATTTCCTCAAGAGAATAAAGAAAGAAAGGGTGAGCTCAACTAGCCCAAAGAGAAATATTACGACTAAGATAATGCGTAATAAATTATCAATAGTCTTCAACAATGTTAAACCGATAAAATACAATAGACAACCGGTTTAATCTGCAATGAATATGCAATCCATTAAAAGAGTCAAGTAGAAAATAAAGTCTACTATCTTTTAGGTTTTAAAAGGTTTTCATCAATTTTATCACTAAGACTCAATTTAATGAATAAACCACAATATCTAATCATCCCTGCACTACCTGGCCAAGGATTTTCATCAAATTATCAATGGTCATGACTATACCGAATCACCCCCGTCATAATCATACCAAAAACTATCCATCACCGCATTACAGTGCCATCGAGGACTTTTGTCACATCATTTATATCAAGCCACGATTATACCGAATGATCCTCGGTCATAATCATACTAAGTTCATCTATGCACGTAAGCCAAAGATAACATAATATAACATGAGGATGATGATAATGACATAATAATTCAATAAAACAAGTTCAAGAATTATTTAATCCAGAAATTATTAACGCCCAAATTGTCAACATGATATCATGTTTTGTAGGGTAAATTTCAAGAATAATCGTAAGAATATTTCCATGAAAAGATATCGGATGAAACGCAAATATCAAAGATATTCTACTAATTTCATGGAGTATAAGTCAAAGTTTTAACCAACCGGGTATAATAAAGAATGGAATAACAAAAGAAATCACCACGCACGCAGATTGCAGATGTATGTGTGTTATTCCAATAGAATAATAATAACGAAACCAAATCGTGAAAAATTCACAATCGACAGATGATCCAATGTAATAATAAATGCTTAATAATAAACAATGGAACCAGTCCTGTAAAACACACGCATGTGATATTCCAAATGTAATAATAAATGCGAATAATAAACAATGGAACCAGTCCCAAAACACACGCATGTGATATTCCAATGTAATAATAAAGAATGGAATAATGTAAAGAAGATCACCAAGTATAGGGATTCAGCGATACACAAAGTTATTCCAATGTAATAAATAAGAATGGAATAATATAAGGATTTCACCAAGTATAGGGTATGTCACAGATACAAAGTTATGTATAGGTATGCCACTTTTACAAAAGTTATTCCAATGTAATAATAATGAATGGAATAATGTGTTCTCTTCATGAATAAGAAAGAATAACACCCCTTACGGTACAACAAATAATACCCCTTACCGTAAAAGACACCGGATATCAAAGTAAAGAAGTACCGTATACTCTTCTTCTTTCTCTCTATAGATTTTCTCTCTATATAGCTTCTCTCTATAATTTCTCTCTAGAGTTTCAATGAATTCGTAAGAAAATAATGAAGGAATGAGCTTCTATTTATAGGAAAATAGAATGCATAGTAATTAATCCATGAATCCGGTCCAGATTGATTTACTTTAATCGACGGTCCATATTTAAAGTAAAATCTTTTAAATAAAATATCATATATTCTATTTATATAAAAAATATTTTACTATGCAAACACTATAACACTACACTACGCAAAAACACTATGCAATACTATGCATAATAAAATATAATATATTCTATTTATGTAATAACTTTAATAAAGATTCTTTTTTATATAAAAGATGTTTCGCTTTTATTACGTTAATAATACGAATAAAACAAAACGTCATTATCGCTTATAATAATTCATATTATTAATCGATAATAATGGAATCAAACCGAGTAACTTCTCACATAAGCATCAATAATCAATACCGCGCTACTACTATGCAACCACACATGACATCGTATTTTTACTACCGAAGTAGTTCAACAAAGATCAACCAGAAAACTTCCGCCGTTATTTCAATAAAATATTTTTGTCGCTTTTCAATCCGACAATAATTTCATTAGGGGTCCACCAATGATTGAGTAGTTGCATTTAATATTCCCTCGCTAAATCGAATATTTCCCGACCAATCGAATATAATATAACCACTTGCATACTTTGCAAAATTTATAAATACTACTACCCACAACTATAATATTATCTCAAATTCACACCATAATATTAAAAAATTATTTCGACAAAATTTAAATCTTTATCGATAAAATCTGGGGTCTCACAATCTCCCTCCTTATGGAATTTCACCGAAATTAGGGTACGTACTGCTGTATGATAAGAGGTGAGGATACCTTGAATACCTTTATCTTTAAAAATATTAAATTCATCTTCACAATCCGCCAAATATATTCATTAACAATTCATTTTTGCACTACAAAGCAAAGATATACAACTCAGAAACCAATAATGCTTTGAGACGCAACTTAATAAGATCACAACCACGAATTATCCATGCACCACCGCCAAGGATATTCATGTTTACTTTACTGATCCATGATTATACCGAATAATCCGTGGTCATAATCATACCAAGTCTATCAATGCACTACTACCAAAGATGACTTTTACCACATCCATGAATTAATATTTCATTCACGAGAGACTCAAATTTCAATAATTAATCCATATCATCGAATCATCCCCGCCTACGTGCCAAGGATATTCATTAGTATCATCACGACCACGAATTATCCATGCACTACTACCAAAGATAATCGTGTATTCATTAAGATCACGACCACAAATTATCCACGCACTACTACCAAAGATAATCGTGTATTCATTATTATCACGACCACAAATTATTCATGCACTACTACCAAAGATAATCGTGTATTCATTAAGATCACAACCACAATTTATCCATGCACTACTACCAAAGATAATCGTGTATTCATTAAGATATCACGACCACAAATTATCCATGCACTACTACCAAAGATAATCGTGTATTCATTAAGATCACGACCACAAATTATCCATGCACTACTACCAAAAGATAATCGTAATTTTTTCAATTACTACATGATTATACCGAACTATCCTCGGTCATAATCATACCAAGTCCATCTACGCACGCGTGAGCCACGTATGACTTTCAACATAATATGAAGCATGTAGGATCATGTCAATGATATAAAGAATCAATCAAATGAGATAAATGATAAATATTAAACATTTATAATATAATTTATCCAGATTCAAGAATATCCCCATTTTATCAATCACTTAATAATCTTATAATCTAATATCATTAATATTATAACAATATTTTAATCACTTCTTAAATTTATAAACAATTTATTTCAATTGTTTACGCTTTTACCATATTATGCATTTAATCATTCAAAAATGCCATACTCATAAGATATCATCACCAATGATCAAATCCTCATCAAAAAATATGCATATACTCTATATAGGATTCTCTAGCCATAAAAATCTATTTTCAACTTTGTTACTTTCACATAACATATTTAACTCATATATTCGTAATTAAACTATTTTCATGAAAAATACCAAATCAGTCCCAAAAATATTTCTTTTCTGGGATTTAGCATAATATAGTCTCATAATGAAAATATATTTTTCTCGAATTTTTAAAATTCATTTACTATTTTTCAAAAATCAATTTCTAATTAATTCCTTAAGAAATTAGTTACCTCAAGTTTAACTCCAAAATTCCCAAATCTTGGCAGGACCTTACACATGTTAATGTGAGCCTCCAGTTTAAATTTCATGGTCATCCTGAGTTGTAGAACTCCGGTTATATCGCATTTTTCATTTAAAAACCTAAATATTGAAATGGTCACAACTTGCTCATTTTAAGTCGAATAAGCTCATTTTTGGACAGGAGTTACCTTATACCATATATTCATTTCCCAAAAGGCTAGAATTTTTCTCATAATTTAAGTGGCCGAAAATGCCCTTTTAAAAATAAAATCAGTAGCTTTTTTGAAATTTCCAACTTTTTTCATTCTTTATTAAAATCACCCCACACGTAAATCTACAACACCTTTTCCAAAGTGATTCCACTTGGAGATGCTACAAAACTCATAGATCTAACTCTAGAACATGACCACACTCAAAAAAATTCAAAATATATTACGAGATATGGTCAATTGAATTTCATGTTACGCTTTTCACAAAATCGATTTTCAACTCTTTGTGATTTCTAAGAAACTTTCATGTTTTCTCATAATAACCAACATAACTCATTATAACACTTACTAATACCACGTATACCCATGATTTTCATTAGTCCAATGCTTTTATTATGACTTTCATCATAATCCACGTAAATGATCCTTTTAGTTGAAGAAATATTTGAGGGTTTAAGAAATGGGTTTTAGACTTTGGTCAATACAAAATTCGATTGAGACCCCAGATTTTATCAATAAAGATTTAAATTTTGTCAAAATAATTTTTAATATTATGGTGTGAATTTGAGATAATATTATAGTTGTGGGTAGTATTTATAAATTTTGCAAAGTATGCAAGTGGTTATATTATATTCGATTGGCTCTGGAATATTCGGCTTAGCAGGAATATTCGCATAACTACTCAATCATCAGTGGACCCCATTAATGTAATTATTGCATTGATTGAGAAAACGACAAAAATATTTTATTGAAATAACGGCGAAGTTTTACCGCTGATACCGCTGAACTACTTTGTAGAGTAAAAGTACAAAGAATACGCGTGTGGTCGCATAGAAGACACCTGATTGATTATCGATGCTTATGTGAGAAGTCACCGCTTTGATTCCATTATCATTTATTAATAATATGAATTATTATAATGATAATGACGCTTTTGTTTTATTCAGATTATTAACGTAATAAAATGTAAACATCTTTTATATAAAATAGAATACTTTATTAAAGTTATTCTATAAATAGAATATATTATATTTTATTATGCATAGTGTTGCATAAATGTTTTGTATAAGAGTGTTTTGATAAGATTGCATAAAGTTTTGCATAGTAAAATGTTTTTATATAAATAGAATATATTATATTTTATTTAAAAGATTTTTCTTTAAATATGGACCGCCGATTAAAGTAAATCAATCTGGACCGCTCATGGATTAGTTACTATGCATTCCATTTTCCTATAAATAAGCTCATTCCTTCATTATTTTCTTATTTAATTCATCAAACTCTAGAGAGAGAAATTATAGAGAGAAGCTATAGAGAGAAAATTATAGAAAGAAGAAGAGTATTCTACGCTACTTCACTACTTCTATATTCATTTTTTACTAAGTAAGTGGTGTTATTCTTTCTTCTCAAGAGAACTTCATTATTCCATTCATTATTATTCTGTTGAATAACTCGTAAAAGTGGCATACCCTATACATAACCTCAGATACGCCAGACATACCTATACTTGGTGAAATCCTTATGTTATTCCATTGCTTATTATTCTGTTGAATAACTCAGATACGCTTATTACTATACTTGGTGACATTCTTCTATTATTCTCGCTGAACATCCTCGTCTGTGTTTTTACACCGACCGGGTTCCGCTTTTTTATTATTCTGCTGAACATCCTCGTCAGGTTTTTACACCCACCGGTTTCGCTTTTTTATCATTCTGCTGAATATCCTATCTCGTGTTTTTACACCGGATCCGGTTCCATCTTTATTATTCTGTTGAACATCCCGCTTGCAGAATTTCACCGACCCGTTCCGTTATTATTATTCTCGCTGAATAACTCGCTCTATGCGCGTACCGCATGCATGGTGATTTCTTTTGTTATTCCATTCTTTATTATACCCAAATTGGTTAAAACTTTGACTTCTATACTCCATGAAATTAGTAGAATATCCTCGATATTTCATGCTTCATCCAAAGATCTTTCACGGAAATATTCTTCCGATCATTCTTGAATTTTACTCTACGAAAACAAGATTATGTCGACAATTTGACGTTAATAATTCATGGATTAAATAATTCTTGAACTTGTTTTATTGAATTATTATGTCATTGTCATCATCCTCATGTTATATTATGTTATCTTCGCTTACGCAGCATAGATGAACTTAGTATGATTATGACCGTGGATCATTCTAAGATAATCACGACTTGATATAAATGATGTGACAAAAGTCCTCAAAGGGTCTGTGAATGCAGTTGATGGATAGTTTTTGGTATGATTATGACCAGTGGGTGATTCTAAGATAGTCACGACCATTGATAATTTGATGAAAATCCTCGACCGTGGTACGTGGATGATTAGATGTGGTGGTTTATTTATTGTCGAGTCTCAAATGATAAAAATTGATGAAAACCTTTTAAAACCTAAAAGATAGTAGACTTTTTCTCTACTTGACTTTTTTAATGGATCGCTTATTCACCAGCAGCTTAAACCGGTTGTCTATTGTATTTTATCGCTTAACATCATTGAAGGCTAATGATAATTTATTCTCGCATTATCTTAGTCATAATATTTCATCGGGCTAGTTGAGCTCACCTTTTCTTTCACCGTTTCTTCGTGAAATGAGAACATAGCCGGGACGAAGCCTGGGAACGTAAGTAATGGTCCGTAGGATAAGATTAGTAGTCCTCACTATTCTCGTGAAATAAAGTGATAATAGTTGTAATGAGGACTCCTTTTCGAGTTTGATAATATCTAGTAGACAAAATTTGTATTCAAACTCACGCTTTATGTCGATTGTATACCTACGCTTATATTAGTAAGTTGATTTGAATTTATGTACCATGTAAGTGGCGCCCAAGATGGGTGACGATACCTAATTTTGGGGGCGCCACAATTGGTATATCGTAGCTTAGGATATGATCCCCGCTAAGATGCTAGAGATAAGAACTAGAGGGAGAGACGGAAATTCTTCGCTAGATGACCTACCTAAGTTTATTTGGTATTTAATTGGTTTCACGTAGTATAGGATAATATTTGATATATTAATTAACCCTTATGTTTGTGGCGTTGTTTTGAAAATGGCAAATTGAAAATATTCACAATGGAGTGAATGTGACCGCTGTGACACCTTTAATCACTAATCGTGTTAATGTAAAGGTCGACGAGGAACAAATTAGAGATATCCACGTAGTGAATGAAGAACTAATTGTTGCACCCAGCTAGTTGCAGGAGTAGCAAATGAAAGTGAGGAAGGAAGAAGAGGAAGAAGAGGAACCCGATGAGAATCGGTTAGAAAAATTTATGATCAAAATTTAGAATTACAAAATCGTGTTCGTGAGCTAGAAGAACAAAGTTGAAGAACGGCAAAAACTATCGGGAACAAAGGGATACAACAATTCAAAATCAAGTTACCCGATATGTGATGCTCGAACAAAATCACGCTTTGGCGGGTGTAAGATATTAAAGTTGAATCGAGAATTTAAAATCAAAGATCACCTAAAAGAAGAAACAACCAACGAAGGAGAATAGGCGATGATATGGGTAAAAGTCGCACAACGCGCTGATAGTGTAGAAAAAAGACGTCCATCCAATAAAGCCAAAATAGATGAAATGGACTTTGCTTTTTGACAAGAAATTGGGAGAACCCGAAACATCGAATTCGAATTACCTCATGCATAAGCACAACCCGAATTCGATATGGATCGAGAATAATGATTCAAATCATGGATCGTAAATGTGAAAGCATTTAAGGGTGGAATGTACCCTATAAGTAAAGTCAAACTTCGATAATTTAAGCGAGAGCCTTTACGAGAGAAAACCCGAACGGGTTATTACGTAAGTTAATTATAAATTAATGCTAAGTCTATACTTTATTCAATACAAGTTCTACCCATTTTTTATTTCACCTAGTTGTGTTCAACGCTTAAATTTGACTCGGAAGAAGTTAAACTTTGACTTATCGTCAAAACTTCGTTAGAGAAACCTTCGCTACTCCTTACTATTTTTAAATCTTGTTTGATTCAAATAAACACTTTCACGCTACTTCGTCGATCTTATCTTTTTGAAAATATTTGCCTTTGATGTGATTTTAGAATCAATTGGTTAACTACTCATCATGCTTTTTGTAAGGTTGTTAGCTTTTATATTTATAACCAACCTCATATATACTAATTCAAAGTAACCAAACCCTAAAGTTAATCATCATTATATCAAGCCATAAGTAAAGAGTCCCGATCCTTTCATTGTTGACTTCCTTGTGTGGAATGCACCGGGCCGCACTTTCTCAGAGGCGACGCCGTGAATGAAGATGGCAAGTTTATAGGTATCATTGTGAGGTGTTATCTAGGTTAAGGGATGTAAGTCACAAATTGGTATCAATGTGACGATTATCCAAGTCTTGATGAGAGTCACGCTTTGAATGATATTTCTATTATTAATAAATTTCTTGACGATTCTTGAAGACTTCTTAGCCTACTTAGAGCGTGAAATCGAATTTTGTATCAACCCCAAAGATAAAAACCCATTTCTTAAACCTCAAATATTTCTTCAACTAAAAGAATCTGCTTTACGTGGATTATGATGAAAGTCATAATAAAAGCATTGGACTAATGAAAATCATGGGTATTCGTGGTATTAGTAAGTTTTATGATGAGTTATGTTGGTTATTATGTGAAAACATGAAAGTTTCTTAGAAATCACAAAGAGTTGAAAATCGATTTTGGTGAAAAACGTAATATGAAATTCAATTGACCATATCTCCTATTATATTTTGAATTTTTGAATGTGGTCAAGTCCTAGAGTTAGATCTATGAGTTACCTAACTAATCCAAGTGGAATTACTGGAAAAGGTGTTGTAGATTTTTGTGTGGACTGATTTTAGCAAAGGAGGCCAAAGCTGTAAATTTCGAAAATGCTACGCCAGAAACTTTAAGGGACTGTTTCGGCCACTTAAATTATGAGAAAAATTCTGGCCTTTTGGGACATGAAGGTATATGGTATAAAGTACCTCCTGTCCAAAAATGAGCTCATTCTCGACTTAAAATGAGCAAGTTATGACTATTTCAATATTTAGGTTTTTCCGATTTAAAAACGCTATAACCGAGTTCTATAACTCCGATGACCATGAAATTTAAACTAGAAGCTCACGTTAACATGTGTAAGATCCTGCCAAGATTTGGGAATTTTGGAGTTAAACTTGAGGTAGCTAATTTCTTAAGGAATTAATTAGAAATTGATTTTGAAAAATAGTAAATGAATTTTAAAAATTCTAGAAAAAATATATTTTCATTATGGGACTATATTATGCTAAATCCCAGAAAAGAAATATTTTGGGACTAATTTGGTATTTTTCATGAAAATAGTTTAGTTACTTAACATATGAGTTAAATATGTTATGTGAAGTAATAAAGTTGAAAATAGGATTTTATGGCTAGAATCCTATATAGTAATATATGCATATTTTTTTTTGAGGGATTTGATAATTGGTGATGATATTTTATGAGTATGGCATTTTTTGATGATTAAATGCATTATATGGTAAAGCGTAAACAATTGAGATAAATTGTTTATAAATTTAAGAAGTGATTAAAATATTATTATAATATTAATGTTATTAGATTATGAGATTATTAAGTGATTGATAACATGGGGATATTCTTGAATCTCGGATAAATTATATTATAAATGTTTAATATTTATCCTTTATCTCATTCGATTGATTCTTTATATCATTATCCTCACGCTTATATTACGTTGAAAGTCATCTCCTCAGAGTAAGCATAGATGGACTTGGTATGATTATGACTGTGATTGTTCTGATAATCATAACCGAAAACACACTTGGTATAATTACTCGTGATATTAATGAATGATTGTGGATAATTTGTGTCGATTAATACACAATTATCTTTGGGTATAATCATAATTTGTGGTCGTGAATTGAATACACAATTATCTTCGGTCGTAGGATAATTTGTGGTCGGATAATTTGTGGTCGTGATAATTTGTGGTAATGAATATACACAATTATCTTTCGCCGTAGTGTATGGATAATTTGTGGTCGTGATATTAATGAATACACAATTATCTTCGGTCCGTAGTGTATGGATAATTTGTGGTCGTGATATTAATGAATACACGATGAATACACAATTATCTTTCGGTCAGTAGTACATGGATAATTTAATGGTCGTGATACTAATGAATACACAATTATCTTCGTCGTAGATATTTGTGGTATGGATAATTTGTGGTCGTGATACTAATGAATAATACAATTATCTTATCTTCGTCAGTAGTATAATTTGTGGTCGTGATACTAATGAATACACGATTATCTTTCGCCGTAGTGTATGGATAATTCGTGGTCGTGATACTAATGAATATCCTCGGCCCAGTAGCAAGATGATTCGATGATATGGATTAATTATCGAAATGAGTCTCAAAGAATGAAATATTAATTCATTGATGTGGTAAAAGTCATCTTCGTCAGAAGTGCATCGATAGACTTGGTATGATTATGACCACGGATTATTCTAAGATAATCACGATCAGAATTGAAAACACGAATATCCTTAGCCAAGAAGGTATGGATAATTCATGGTCGTGATACTATTGTCGAGTCTCAAGATTATTGGTTTTACGCTATATATCTTTGGCTTGTAGTGCAAAGATGAATTATTAATAAATATCTTTGGCCCAGTAGTGCAAAGATGAATTGTTAATGAATATCTTCAAGGATTACAAAGATGAATTTAATATTTTTAACGATAAAGGTATTCAAGGTATCCTCACCTCTTTATCATACCAGTATCGCACTTCTAATTTCGAGGGCTAAATTCCATAAGGAGGGGAGATCAGAGACCCCAGATTTTATCAATAAAGATTTAAATTTTGTCAAAATAATTTTTAATATTATGGTGTGAATTTGAGATAATATTATAGTCAGGGTAGTATTTATAAATTTTGCAAAGTATGCAAGTGGTTATATTATATTCGATTGGCTCGGGAATATTCGCTTAGCAGGAATATTCGCATAACTACCAATCATCAGGTGGACCCCATAATGTAATTATCATTTCTGATCGAGAAAACGACAAAAAATATTTTATTGAAATAACTACGAAGTTTTACCGTGATACCGCTGAACTACTCTGTAGTAGTAAGTAGTAAGAATAATACGGTGGTTGCATAAGAAGACACACCTGATTGATTATCGATGCTTATGTGAGAAGTCACCTACTTTGATTCCATTATCATTTCGATTAATAATATGAATTATTATAATGATAATGACGCTTTTGTTTTATTCAGATATTAACGTAATAAAACAGTAAACATCTTTTATATAAAATAGAATACTTTATTAAAGTTATTCTATAAATAGTATATATTATATTTTATTATGCATAGTGTTGCATAAGGTTTTGTATATAAAGTTTTGTATAAGATTGCATAGTGTTTGCATAGTAAAATGTTTTTATATAAATAGAATATATTATATTTTATTTAAAAGATTTTTCTTTAAATATGGACCGTCCGATTAAAGTAAATCAATCTGACCGCTCATGGATTAGTTACTATGCATTCCATTTTCCTATAAATAAGCTCATTCCTTCATTATTTTCATTTAATTCATTGAAACTCTAGAGAGAGAAATTATAGAGAGAAGCTATAGAGAGAAAATTATAGAAAGAAGAAGAGATTCTACGCTACTTCACTACTTCTATATTCAGCTTTTTTTACTAGTAGTGGTGTTATTCTTTTCTTCTTGAAGAGAACTTCATTATTCCATTCATTATTATTCTGTTGAATAACTCGTAAAAGTGGTATACCCTATACATAACCTCGTATACGCCAGATACCCCTATACTGGTGAAATCCTTATGTTATTCCATTGCTTATTATTCTGCTTGAATAACCTCAGATACGCTATTATCCTATACTTGGTGACATTCTTCTATTATTCTCATTGAACATCCTCGTTCATGTGTTTTTTTACACCGGACCGTTCCGCTTTTTTATTATTCTCGCTGGAACATCCTGTCTGTGTGTTTTACACCTATTCGGTTCCGCTTTTTATCATTCTCGTTGAATATCCTATCTCGTGTGTTTTACACCGATCCGGTTCCATCTTTATTATTCTCATTGAACATCCTGCTTGCAGTGAATTTCACCGACCGTTCCGTTATTATTATTCTGCTGAATAACTCGCCTATGCGGCAAGTACCATGCACGGTGATTTCTTTTTTTGTTATTCCATTCTTTATTATACCCAAATAAGTTAAAACTTCGACTTCTATACTCCATGAAATTAGTAGAATATCCTCGATATTTCATGCTTCATCCAAAGATCTTTCACGGAAATATTCTTCCGATCATTCTTGAATTTTACTCTACGAAACAAAGATTATGTCGACAATTTGACGTTAATAATTCATGGATTAAATAATTCTTGAACTTGTTTTATTGAATTATTATGTCATTGTCATCATCCTCATGTTATATTATGTTATCTTTTCGCTTTACGTATAGATAGATGAACTTAGTATGATTATGACCAGGATCATTCTAGATAATCACGACTTGATATAAATGATGTGACAAAAGTCCTCAAAGGGCCCTGTAATGCAAAGCGATGGATAGTTTTTGGTATGATTATGACCAGTGGGTGATTCTAAGATAGTCATGACCATCGATAATTTGATGAAAATCCTCGACCGTGGTACGTGGATGATTAAATGTGGTGGTTTATTTATTGTCGAGTCTCAAATGATAAAAATTGATGAAAACCTTTTAAACCTAAAAGATAGTAGACTTTTATTCTCTACTTGACTTTTTTAATGGATTGCTTATTCCACCGCAGCTTAAACCGGTTGTTTATTGTATTTTATCGCTTAACATCGTTGAAGGCTAATGATAATTTATTCTCGCATTATCTTAGTCATAATATTTCTTCGGGCTAGTTGAGCTCACCTTTTCTTTCACCGTTTCTCTCTGTGAAATGAGAACATAGTCGGGACGAAGCCTGGGAACGGCAGTAATGGTCCGTAGGATAAGATTTAGTAGTCCTCACTATTCTCGTGAAATAGTGTGATAATAGTTGTAATGAGGACTCTTTTGAGTTTGTATAATATCTAGTAGACAAAATTTGTATTCAAACTCACGCTTTATGTCGATTGCATACCTACGCTTATATTAGTAAGTTGATTTGAATTTATGTACCATGTAAGTGGCGACCCAAGATGGGTGACGATACCTAATTTTGGGGGCGCCATGATTGACTTTAATAGTTTGGTTACTTGAATTCGCATAACAAAGTTGGTTATGAATATAAAAGCTAACAACCTTACGAAAAGCATGATGATTAGTTAACCAATTGATTCCTAAAATCACATCAAAGGCCAAGTGATTTTTTAAAAATAAGATCGACAGGTAACGTGAAAGTGTTTATTTGAATCAAACAAGATTTAAAAATAGTAGTGGTAACGAAGGCTCCTACTAACGAAGTTTCAACCAATAAGTCAAAGTCTAACTTCTCCTGAGTCAAATTTAAACGCTTGAACGCAAGCAAGAGAGATAAAATAATGTGTAGAACCCAGATCTTATAAGGTATAGACTTCGCAATTTATAATTAACTAACTTGTGCTAACTTCGTCGGCTTTACTCGCTTTTGAGAAGTCATGAAAATGCACTTCCTAAAACCAACGACTTTGTTTTGTCCATATCCACCTTTGGTGCCACCGTCCCAAATTTAGACTTGACTTTGGTGCACAAACAAATTGAGCTAAATGACCTTCTCTTCTTGCAATTTCCACATCTATTATCTTTGCCATGATTACCACCAAAGTGGTTACCATTCTTAAGATGATAATTTCCCCACGATGGTTATCATTGTTCTAATAAATTACTACCACCAAAGATGATTATTATCGTGTTGTTGGTCGTTACCTTTTGTTTGAAAATTGAATCAACACTCTCATGTGCTTCATTGCTTATCTCAAATTTTCGTATGCCATTCTCAAACACCGCCACAAAACAAGGGTTAATTAACATATCACATATTATCCCTATACTACGTGAACCAATTAAATACCAAATAAATTTAGGTAGGTCATACTAATGAAGGAATTCCCCGCCTCTCCCTCCTAGTTCTTATCTCTCGATCTTAGCCAGGATCATATCCCTAAGCTCGATACCAACCGTGACGCCCCAAAATTAGGTATACGCCACCCATCTTGGGTCGCCACTTACATGGTACAAAAATTCAAATACAAACTTAATTATACATCCGTCAGGTAACATACGACAATACATAAATCGAGAGTTCTAATAGAATATTGTCATTTAGACAATATCCATACTCAAGGAGTCCTCATTACAATTATTATCACACTATTTCACGTAATAGTGAGGACTACTAATGCTATCTTCGTGACCATCACTCATTTCCCCAACTCGTCCCAAATTATATTCTCATTTCCTCAAGAGAACAAAGGAAAAAGAAAGGGTGAGCTCAACTAGCCCAAGAAGAAATATTACGACTAAGATAATGCGTAATAAATTATCAATAGTCTTCAACAATGTTAAACCGATAAAATACAATAGACAACCGCTTTAATCATAAGCTGAATATGCAATCCATTAAAAGAGTCAAGTAGAAAATAAAGTCTACTATCTTTTAGGTTTTAAAAGGTTTTCATCAATTTTATCACTAAGACTCGCTTTAATGAATAAACCACAATATCTAATCATCCCCGTACTACTGGCCAAGGATTTTCATCAAATTATCAATGGTCATGACTATACCGAATCACCCCGGTCATAATCATACCAAAAATTATCCATCATCGCATTACAAACCATCGAGGACTTTTGTCACCTCATTTATATCAAGCCACGATTATACCGAATGATCCTCGGTCATAATCATACTAAGTTCATCTATGCACGTAAGCCAAAGATAACATAATATAACATGAGGATGATGATAATGACATAATAATTCAATAAAACAAGTTCAAGAATTATTTAATCCAGAAATTATTAACGCCCAAATTGTCAACACGATATCGCTTTGTAGAGTAAAATTCAAGAATAATCGTAAGAATATTTCCATGAAAAGATATCGATGAAACGCAAATATCAAAGATATTCTACTAATTTCATGGAGTATAAAGTCAAAGTTTTAACCAACCGGGTATAATAAAGAATGGAATAACAAAAGAAATCACCACGCACGCAGATTAGATGTATGTGTTATTCCAATAGAATAATAATAATCTAACCGTGTCGTGAAATTCACAATCGACAGATGATCCAATGTAATAATAAATGTGAATAATAAACAATGGAACCAGTCCGTGTAAAACACACGCATGTGATATTCCAATGTAATAATAAATGCGAATAATAAACAATGGAACCAGTCCTGTAAAAACACACGCATGTGATATTCCAATGTAATAATAAAGAATGGAATAATGTAAGAAGATCACCAAGTATAGGGATTCCACAGATACAAGTTATTCCAATGTAATAAATAAGAATGGAATAATATAAGGATTTCACCAAGTATAGGGTATCTGCCATATACAAAGTTATGATAGGGTATGCCACTTTTACAAAAGTTATTCCAATGTAATAATAATGAATGGAATAATGTAAGTTCTCTTCATGAATAAGAAAGAATAACACCTTTACGGCACAACAAATAATACCCCTTACCGTAAAAGACACCGGATATCAAAGTAAGAAGTACTGCAAATACTCTTCTTCTTTCTCTCTATAGATTTTCTCTCTATAACTCTCTCTATAATTTCTCTCTCTAGAGTTTCAATGAATTGTAAGAAAATAATGAAGGAATGAGCTTCTATTTATAGGAAAATAGAATGAATAGTAATTAATCCATGAACTATCCAGATTGATTTATTTTAATCTGACGGTCATTCATATTTAAAGCAAAATCTTTTAAATAAAATATCATATATTCTATTTATATAAAAATATTTTACTATGCAAACACTATGCAACACTACGCAAAAATACTACGCAATACTATGATAATAAAATATAATATATTCTATTTATGTAATAACTTTAATAAAGTATTTTGTTTTATATAAAAGATGTTTCGCTTTTATTACGTTAATAATACTGAATAAAACAAAACGTCCATTATCGCTATAATAATTCATATTATTAATCGACAATAATGGAATCAAACCGAGTAACTTCTCACATAAGCATCAATAATCAATACCGTGCGCTACTATGCAACCACACGACATCGCATTTTTACTACCGAAGTAGTTCAACAATATCAACGGTAAAACTTCCGCCGTTATTTTAATAAAATATTTTGTCGCTTTCTCAATCCGACAATAATTTCATGCATTGGGGTCCACCAATGATTGAGTCATTGTTTAATATTCCCCGCTAAATCGAATATTCCCCACCAATCGAATATAATATAACCACTGTGCATACTTTTTATCGCAAAATTTATAAATACTACCCACAACTATAATATTATCTCAAATTCACATCATAATATTAAAAATTATTTCACAAAATTTAAATCTTTATCGATAAAATCTGGGTCTCACAAGATATTTTGACGAAAAGAAAATTTTTTATTTTTCCGTGAATAGTGCCGTATTCATGAATAAAGTGTCGATACGTGAATAAGACCGTATATCGTGAATAAGAACTCAATCACAAAAGATAAAATTCCACAAAAACATCATCATTACTTCGTGAATAAGAATCGTGAATAAGAACTCATGAATAAGAACTCATGAATAGTAACTCAGACATGAAAAAGTTCTAAATTTGATAAAATTCCAACCAATATTTCAAAGATAATGATATTGAAGAAATAATATCATTCGAGAAGAAAATAACATCCCTTACCTCACAAAGACGGTGATTGGATCAAAAACTGGATATGTAATTTGAAGGGAACTTGCACCGTATAACAACACTCAAAGTATACTCACAAGAATACGCTCAATATATCGAGAGAGAAATAGAGAAAACTTCGCTTTACGGTGATTTTCAATTCTAACCCAAGACCCTATTTATAGGAAAATGCTTAAAACACCAAAGTAGAAAATTGAATATATTATTAATATATTTTCACATTTTCCTTAGCCCACCTTAGACAACTGATCTCAGCCCATTTGAATCACATGTGAGGCCAACTTAGTTGCAAAAAACGTTTTTCTCAAAATAATTAACTAAAACTCCCAAAATTAATTATTTGAACTTCTAACTTCAATAATTCATAATAAATAGCCGTTTTATCAAAAAATTTGAATCTCTAATTTTTATAGGAAATTCAATTCTCTACAACTTTGCGTAAGAAAGTTTTCCAAATTCCAAATGAAGTTGACCAAATCCACAAACGGGTGATTTTACAAAAGCATAATCAAATTTCTATCAATAATTGTGTCCACCAACACACAAAACATGTGTTAAACATTTAATGCCACAAAAATACTCTTCCTCCTCATATACTCATATATCCCACATTCATTGTAAAAATATTATCGTTAATATATTATTAAAATAATATATTTAAATGAATTATTTTATCGTAAAAGATAAAATATTAATTTTCAACAATTGTCACATTAAAAATTTTCTCCATCTATATCCTCATAAAATAAATATTTTCCTCACCATATAAATCAATAATTAATTATTCATAAATAATATTATAGAAACCACATTATTGTGACTGTGCGCCTTCCCAAGATAGAGGGGCTTTCCAATAAGGATCTCTCTCATCTGCTGCAAGAATTAGATGACCAAACCTCTCCTTAGATGTAACTTTCTAGACATTGTCAATAATGTTATCTAATAATATTATTTAGATAATATGAATTATTATCCGATAATGGAAAATACTGTAATGACAATTATCAAACAACAAAGAATATAAAATATCAACGCAACAATTATCGAATCAATAAAATAAAATAATCGAATAAGAATTATCAGAACCATTATTGAGTAGTGCCTTCAATAATTGGTGCAATACCGCGCTCTTCTTGTCTGCAACAACGCGTACATCGTGTTTTAACCACCGGGTATTCCAATGGTGTTTAATTCGTGAACATCTACGCCTTATTTTTAAACAACTTATATTTGTAGTTTTCTTCATCCAATCGCTCGTTATGGGGCCCATACATAAGGTCATGCTGTCGCATTTAATATTCCCCGACAAGTAGTTAATATTCCACGACCAAACGAATATTCCCGACAAAAAAATAAATATTTTATAACCACCGCTTATTTAAAATATTTGCATGCGATTTTACCCATAACTAACCACATTAATCAAATCAACCCTTACTAATTAAAAGAAATAATAGAGAAAAATAAATTTCATTTATTAATTATTTGGGGTCTTACACCTTACCTTGTAAAGACAAGATTTAAATTGAAACACCTGGATATAAGCTATGACTTGAACTTACACCAGATAAAGAACACTCAAAGTATTAAAATACTCACAAGAATACGCTCAATATATCGAGAGAGAAAGAGAGAGAAATCTGTAGTTTCTGGTGTGATTTTCAATTCTAACCTAAGCACCCTATTTATAGGAAAATGCTTAGAACACCAAAGTAGAAAATTTAATAAAATATTAATATATATATTAAAATTTCTACGCCAACCTTCCTTGATCTGAATTCAGCAATTAACATCACATGCAAGACCCATAATTAATGACAAAAACGTTTTTTATATTAAAAATAATTAAAACTTCCAAAAATTAATTATTTCAGAACTTCAGAACTTCAATAATTCATAATAAATAGCCCTTTTATCAGAAAATTCAAATCTCGCGAGTTTTTATAGGAAATTCAATTCTCTACGACTTTGCAGAAGAAAGTTTTTTCAAATTCCAAACAGAAATTGACCGAAATCCATAAACGGATGATTTTACAGGCTATAATTAAATTTCAGTCAAGAAATGGGGTCCACTGACACACAAAACATGTGTTAATCATTTAATGCAATAAAAATACTCTTCCTCCTCATATACTCATATATCTCACATTCATTGTAAAACTGTCACCATTATTATATTATTAAAATATAATAATAAATTATTTTATCAGAAAAGATAAAATATCATTTTTCAACAATTGTCACTTTAAAATTTTTCTCCATCTATATCCACATAAAATTAATATTTTCCTCATCATATAAATCAATAATTAATTATTCACAAATAATATTACAGAATCACAAGATCTTGCAACTGCATCTGCTCCTGTGAAAGATGGGGCTTTCCAATAAGAATTTCTCCTTACTGGCACGCAATTAGGTGACCAAACCTCTCCTTAGACAGAACTTTCTAGACATTACCAATAATATTTTCTAATAATATTATTCAGATAATATGAATTATTGCTCGATAATGGAAAATACTATGAAGTGACAATTATCAAACAACAAAGAATATAAAATATCAACGCAAAGAATTATTGAATCAATAAAATAAAATACCGAATAAAGAATTCATCAGTAATAATTATCGAGTAGTGCCTTTTACGTAAGAATCAATAATTGGTGCAATACTGCAATGTTATTGTTGTGCAACGCATATTATCGTGTTTTAACCACCGGTATTCCAACAAAGATTAATTGTGAATAATCAAGCTACAAGTTATTTATAAACAACTTATACTTGTCGCTTTCTTCATCCAATCGCTTTTCACATGGGGCCCATAAAAGATCAAGCCATTGCATTTAATATTCCCCGACAAAGCAAGAAATATTTAACGACCAAACGAATATTCCCGACAACAATGAATATTTTATAACCACTTTTATTGAAAATATTTGCGCATGATTTTACCCATTAACTAACCACATTAATCAAATCAACCCTTACTATTTCAAAATAATAAATAGAGGAAAATAAATTTCATTTATTAATAATTTGGGGTCTTACAATCTACTTAGTTTTTTTATCTCGTGTGGCCTTATCCAACTCTTTTGAATTTGTCACATTTGTACTATATTGAGTTTTTAATAAAAAAAATTGATGATTAAAAAATCATTGTAATATTTTCCTTATAAGAAAATTATGAATATGCACACACACACACACACATATATATATATATATATATATATATATATATATATATATAGAGAGAGAGAGAGAGAGAGAGAGAGAGAAGATCGAGAAGTTGATTAAATAGATATTTTTGTCTTCACTATTCTTTAAGCGGCCTTTTTGATGGAGTTTTCGGCATATACAATCGTCTGCTATACTTTTAGCGACGAACAACATATAGTGTCGCTAAAAGTATGACGACGATTGTATTTACCAAACCGCTGCCTGTGCCAAGAACATAAAAGAAGTAGATAAGTGATCTGACTGATTCTAATCTAATATATATATATATATATAACTTAACGACTTAAGTGTTGAGAAATTATATTGAATTTAAAAATATATATATATATATAGTTATAATTTTTATTATTTAACAAAAAAAAATCAAATTTGACCCCACTGAATTTTGTGACTGAATCCGCCCCTATTCATGACATGTGGTCAAAATTCAAACGCTTCAAAAATGAATCTCAAATGAAACCTCTATCGAACCGTTTCAAAATATCAATTTTCTAATCCAAAATTGAATTCAATTTAAAAGAAGAATTTGTTAGTTATCCGGAATTAAAGGAAAGAGAGAGTATTCGTGAAGGACTAAAATTCGTCCCTGAGAATAAATTTTAGATCGCGCCCCTGGTCACGTGCATGGATACAAAAGGAGGTGGAGGAGAGAGAAATTAAAGTATTCAAGGTTAATTAATCGAAAAATTAATTAATACTGTATTAAGTACTCCATTAAGGTTGCTTTTATAATTAGTAGTACAAAATTAAACAGTGTTTTCTTTAATTATAAAAATAGGAACTGGTCTAACTAGGGCGGTTTCCCGCCTTTCTTAAGTGAGCCTTTGGCGTTCTTCAATTCATCAGTTCTCAATGTAGACAACATATATATATATATATAATTTATTAAATTTTAAAATTCAAGATTTTCGTTTATAAAATTTATAATTAACTCAAAATTCTATACCAATAAATGTTATGGAGTGATTAACATGATCAGGACAATCATATTGTAATGATGACAAAATTAACATCATCATGACAGTTATATCATTATTTTGTAAATGTTTAAAAATTTATCTTACGGGAATTATTTTAAAAATAGTCACAAAACTTGATCACATATTTTAAAAATTTTAATATATATTTATATATATATATATAGCGTGTATAAATCAACAGCAGTACTGGTGTTTGTTTGGTTATAATTAACCCTAGCAATCTCAAAAATGCAAGTTATACTACTTGTTTAGGTTATACAACTTTGCTAAAAAAAAGTAGGATATGCACGTGGCAATCACGGCATAATATGGAGGGTGGAAGCTGAATATTTGGGAGAAAAGTGTAGTAATTGATACTCCATGTCCATGATGATTGATCAAGTAGTTTACCCTACCACTCCAATTTACTCCCTAATTTGTTCCCGGAATAAACAGCTCGGGATAGTACGTAATTCCAAGACTAAAAAGAAGATGTTAATTCCCCCATGTTACAAGACTAGGTAGGGGAAACAAAAATTCCTCTAACTAACACACAACCAGACCAGACCTCTCTCTCTCTCTCTCTCTCTTCACACACACACACACATATATATATCGGCTTTAAATCATTCAATAAGATTATTATTAATTTTTAAAAGTTAATTTTAGATATTTTTAAATTCAAAATTAAAATAATTAATTAAAAATTATAAAACAATAATTCTCCCTCGACTCTATCTCAAATAATAATGGAATCATCAATGATTTAAAGCCGATAAATAGATTGAACAAGAAATCCATTTTTTTTGATAAGATGGATAAAAAATTGATAGAAGAGAAGATTTAGATCGTTATTCGTTCTATGATGAGGAATACTTTTAGATTAGTTGTAATAGTAATCATTGTGTTGACTTAAATTAAACTAATTGAATTCAAAATAATTTTTAAACTTAAAAATGTGTTAAATTAATTAATTTTATAAAGTTAATAATAATCTTATAATATTTTAACATGGAAGGAGTAACTAATTGTTTTTCGGATAAATTAACATGCATGTGACAAAATTAAATCTATATACCCAGTTAACATTTATAATTAAATTTTACAATAATTAACACGTACGTTTTCTTTGTGAAATGGTGGAAATATATATTAAGGCCGGAGTGTGTACGTGTAATTAGTATATATATATATATATATATATATATATATATATATATATATATATACATAAAATGTATACTCCACCTTCCTTCGGCGGTCTGATCATACGGCATCTGGAGTCATATAAAAGAGAAGTAATTAAGATCAAGATGAGCATGCATGCATCTGAATTACAAAAAGTAATAATTAAGATTCCATTTCCACAACCAAAATAGGAGAAAGCAAATTCATGGCCAAAGTAAACGACCCCTCACGCAGCGCCCCCATAATTCCGCTGCTAGACTGGAAGTATATACACCACATGATTGATTTGCATGGCCCCAGCAGTGTTTAATTTTAAGGAAGGGTGAGGCGGCATGCAGGAGCCACCGATCGAATATATATATATATATATATATATATATATATATATATATATATATCCACTTTAATTTATAGATCGACTAGAGAGGTACGTACGTAGAGGCATGCATTGCTCACACCATTAATTCACCGCGCGCCTCCCGGTACTCAGCACTACGTATATGTAGCCGGCCGGCCAGAAGGCTTGTAATTAATTGGAAGACGACCGAGGTAGGACAACAGTCCAAAGGATTTAATTAGGATCAGGAGCCCAAGTCCGCCACACCCATAAAAGATTTAATTAGGTAGGAGCTGACGAAGAGAGGAGAAGATTTAGGACATGCATGCATGCTGATGCAGTTTCAATATTTGC
This sequence comes from Panax quinquefolius, assembly GCA_020205615.1. Taxonomy (NCBI): domain Eukaryota; kingdom Viridiplantae; phylum Streptophyta; class Magnoliopsida; order Apiales; family Araliaceae; genus Panax; species Panax quinquefolius. The sequence continues at coordinate 100,760,104 of CM035170.1, read as the reverse complement.
ATGAATACTCACCGGCTGGCCCGTGGGTGAAAATTTCCTACCTAATTAAGGAATCATGATCATCAACGGGGCGGGGCAAAAATTTGAAATGGGATCATCATCACTGCATATTTTTGGAATCATCAGCTAGCTATTAGCTTGCTGGCTAGATAGATGTTTAAGCAATTAAGGAGTACTATATATTATACTAGTATATATTGCGACATGCATGTGTTTTGTCTCTAGTTCGCTACTTCGTTCAACTTATATAACTAATGCTATTCATTAGTTGCTAGTTCATTTTCAGCCGTGAAATGTAAGTTTCTAATTAATCATACACGGTTACAAAAATATGGACTGTTAAAATATATTAAAAGATAGACTGTTAAGATGCATTAATATGCAATCAAACACCACTTAAGTATACTCTTTGTCCACGCAAAATCTTGATAAAAAGAATGGCTTTAAGGAAAGAAATTGTTTCTGTCACGTGACAATTAAGAAAGGGAACACATATTTCTGCAACAATTTTTAACATTTTTTGTATGTGGGGTCCACTTTTTAATCCTATATTGATATTGTTTTGATTAAAAAATGAATCACATATATAAAAATATCAAAAAACGATGTGAAAGGGCCGACATACTAAAACATTAAAAATTATTGTAAAAATATTAATTCCCTTAAGAAATTATATCCAACACCAAGGCTTAATTCAATTAGTATATCACATATTCACATAACAAATACAATGATAACGCGAGTCTCTTAAAATCAAAACGTGTGTAAAATTCGTGAATTTTTTAATATCGGTGTAGCAATACTTGCATCTATTTAAAATATGACAAGTGTGGACAAAATAATCAAAAAAAATATTTATGCCCAAATAGTATGGAGAAATAATATTAGTTAGTGCAGCTTTACACTCTGTTTCTGAGTTTTGAACAGAAAAGAAAAAAATAGAAAACTTAAATTAGAACAGAAAAGAAAAGAATAGAAAACTTAAAATTTTCCTTTGTGTTGTTTCTGAGTTTTTAATGGAAAAGAATAGAAAATTTAAAATTGAGGACATGAGTTGTAATTTAAAATCTATTATATTTAAAGTTGAGGATAATATGGAAATTATAAAAATATTACTTATTCTAATTTCTTTTCCGTCCAAATCATGCCAATTTTGGACGAAAAACTTTGGTAAGAAAAGTGGCCAAATTTTCTATCCATTTCTTTTCTTTTTCGTTTATTAAAAAACTCAGAAACATAAGAATTGGAAAGAAAATTTAAATTTTCCGTCCATGTCTTTTCTTTTTTGTCCATTTTAAAACTCAGAGCGTTAGTACTTCATAAAAATTACATTTTAAATAAATGGAGACTCTCTATTTTATGGTCTAAATATAAAATTATTTTTTTCATGTCCGCATAATGTCTCAATTCGAACACATTTTAAATTTAGACCACGAAAGAAAAGGAGAAAAAGACAGAAAGAAACACAATTCAATTCAATGAAGTTAAGTTGGGCTCCAATTAGATTTTCGTTGGCCCGATAAGAAGGCCTCCGAATAAACAGGGTCAATCCAGAAAACCGAAAAACTGAACAGCATAAAAATAAGAGCTCAAATGACTAGAAAATATGGCTTTTGTACCAAAATCTGAGCCAAATGACTGATCTAAGGTTCAGAACTGATGAAGAGGCCGGAAAAAAAAATTCAATCACAGCAATTCGGTAAGCTATCCTTGTATTGTTTTAGTTCTTCATTTTTGCTACCATATCATTGTAATTTCAGTAGGAACCAACCAGTGCCCGTTATTTAATGACATTATTATCGTTTGTCCTTTACAAAACCCTAGGTCATTGAAGAAATCTTAAATACCAGAAGGGAAAAAAAATGTGTTTTAGAGAGAGAAAGAGGGCATGCGATTAGATTATCTGTTTTGAACAGAAGGAAGAATTGGTGAGGACTGAGGAGTAATTGTTTAGAATCATGAAATTGCTCTCCTCTGCAGTAGCAGCATATAGGAATTTTAGCACCAAAAACACAAAATTTTGTCAACCTAATTATCAGAACAAATATCATGGTAATGATCTAGCAAAACCTAGAAAGACCAAGATTAAGTGGACGGATCAGCAGAAAAAAATTGTGGATGCTGTAACCGGGGGCCAGTCTGTTTTTATCTCGGGTTCGGCGGGTACTGGTAAAACCGTTTTAGTTGAGCATATCATTAAGCAACTGAAGAAAATTCATGGCAGTTCTAAAGTTGTTGTGACAGGCTCCACTGGAGTGGCGGCTTGCGCCATTCAAGGGCAGACCCTTCATTCCTTCGCAGGCATCGGTCTGGGTGAGGGTGATCGTAAGGCTTTTCTTTCTAGGGTTTTTTCTAATAAAAAGGCTTACAGGGGTTGGAATAAAGTTAAGGCATTGGTCATAGATGAAATTTTCTAATAAAAAGGCTTACAGGGGTTGGAATAAAGTTAAGGCATTGGTCATAGATGAAATAAGTATGGTTGATGCTACATTTTTTGATAGTGTTGAGTACATTGCCCGAGAGATACGAGAAAAAGACAAAATGTGGGGCGGTATACAGTTAGTTGTGAGTGGGGATTTCTTTCAATTACCACCCGCTTCGAAAAAGTCTTGGATGAAGGAATTAGCTTTTGAAGCCGACTGCTGGGATTCGAGCTTTGACATGCAATTTGAGCTTACGACAATTTTTAGGCAAACTGAGGCTCAATTCGTCAAGTTGTTGCAGGGTATACGAAGAGGGAAGACGGATCCAGAGGACTTGCAACTCTTGGAGAAATGTTGCTCAGAAACAGAGCCGGATTCTTCTGTTGCCCGCATCTACCCAAGGAATGACGATGTGTGTCAGGTGAACAGGAAGCATTTAGAGAGCTTGGGTGAGGAAATTGTTGTCTATAGCGCTGTTGATGAGGGTGTGGACAGTTGGAAGAAGCAGCTTAAACATGTGATTGCACCTGATGAACTTAAAATCTGTATAGGTGCTAGGGTGATGTTGATTAAGAATCTAAATCCTTGGAAAAAACTTGTTAATGGTGCCACTGGTACGGTTGTGAATTTTAAATACAATGTTACAGATGCTCAAGGAATTTGCAAATGTGAAATGTTGCCAATAGTGAATTTTGACTCGGGACCTAAAGAAGTGACCATTGAGCCGGTTGAATGGGTTGTGATGGATGGAGACAAGGTTGGTGCCAGAAGAATTCAAATTCCTCTCATGCTGGCATGGGCCTTAAGCATTCACAAGTGCCAAGGCATGACTCTAGACAGTATTCACACTGATCTCTCTCGGGCATTTGGCTTTGGGATGGTCTATGTTGCTCTTTCACGCGTAAAAAGCCTGAGTGGCCTTCATTTATCTGGTTTCGATCCCTCAAAGATCAAGGCACACCCAAGGGTTTTGCAGTTCTATGAAAGATTTGAAAGTGCTAAAGATGTGCATGGTGGGGATGATGTTGACAACAAGTTTAGAAGTAACGTGTGTTGATATTTAACATAAGATTGTCAATAAAATGAACTTTTTTTTATTTTAATTTTTAATGGTCGCTTCAAATGTGTTTAATACAGAAAGAAACTTGATTTTCGTAGCAGCTTTTCAATGTTGACAATTTTATTTTGATTTCTGATCTTGTAATTTCCTTGTGAAACTGCATCTTCAAGTGGCATTGCTTGCTCTGGTTAAGTTCCTGTTGGAACTACTATATAATAGTGAAGGCAAGGAAGGAGCAGTAGTGAACTGAGTAGGTTTGATTTTGTGTTGTTCCTTTTAGTTGCTGCATAAATTGAAGTGTATTCTGAGAAACCTGTGTTGTTGTTGTTATGTTAGCATGCTTGATGGTTGATACAACGAAGCCTCTTCTGAAAACTGCAATGTCACATATTTATGAGCCAAACAAAGGGCGATAGGGATAGATTTAAGACATGCTTAAGGTTGTTAATGGTGTTTGGAAGTCTGGCTTATTATATTTTGGGGTTAAACATTGATTTGTTAAACCGGCTTATAATAAGTTGTATTCATAAGTTATTAATTATATTTAAAATAAATAAAATCGTCTAAAATATACTTATGGCCTGTGTTTATGAGTTTTAATTTAAGGCCTAAAAGGGAGGAGAAGGGTGGGTTAAAAAAGAACTTTCCTTTACGTTGCTTCCCTTTTCTCCCAAACAAAATTAACATTACTAATTCATGTTGTAATTTATTTAATTCGAACTGTATATATTCCATTCCATATACTACTATTAAAAAGAGGAGGAGGAAATAAAATGAAGAAGCCCCGAAAGGGCAGTAATGTAAATAACTGATTTTAGTAGTACCGGTACTGGTATTGGACTAATCCACAAAGTTGTATCAACATAGGCGTCGGAACTATCTAGGGCTGGCTCTCTCTCCCCCTTTTCGCCTCTGTTCCCAACTCCCAAAACTCACAGCAGTCTCTCTCTCTCTCTCTCTCTATATATAAAGTTATCATGAATTCTATTGTCTTATAGCACTCTCGGTGTTTGTCTCTCTCTAACATATACAGCATCCAATAGTAATATTATGCCCATTATGGAAACTGCAAATTCAAACGCTTCGCGAGCCGAAGAAATCAAAGTTTTAGCTAATGATGCCTTCAAAGGTTTAATCTTTTTTTTCTTTCTTACCTACATCTTCTACATTCAACCTATTCAGCCACACACACACACACACACACACACACACACACACACATATATATATATATATATATATATATATATATATATATCTGTTGTTTAGTTGAGCTGTCGATAGACCCATATTTGTAGATTTTAGTAATTAGGGTTTATCTGAGGTTATAAATAAGTTTAGCAATTAGGTTGCATATGGCTGTTCTTAAAATATTGAATCACCTATTTTTTAAAATTAAATTGAGTTACATTGATATTTTCAGAAAGTCTTAATAGACAGAAAAAACGTGGTTGATTGTACAAACCACCTACACACTAATGGAAATTCGAAAACATGGTCTGATACATGAAAACACTAGCTAATACTTTTGTTTGTAAGTTTTTGCTGCTGACCATGTGGAGTTTGCATTTCAGCCCACAAATATTCTCAAGCTATTGACTTGTATACCAAAGCAATTGAACTAAACAGTGAAAATGCTGTATACTTCGCGAATCGTGCTTTGGCACATACTAAGCTGGAGGAGTATGGTAGCGCGATACAGGATGCATCAAAGGCGGTTGAGATTGATCCTAGATATTCAAAGGCATGCTGTACAATCTGAATTTTTTTTGTGGCCTTTGTCTTCTAATTTATTGGTTTTTTCTTCTTTTTTTTCCTGATGTATTTTGAATGGGTTACAGGGGTATTACAGGCGGGGTGCGGCTTACCTTGCAATGGGGAAATTCAAAGAAGCATTAAAGGATTTTCAGCAGGTGTGTTTATTTGACTTCACTTTTGACCATGGATATTTCAAAATTGATATTATTACTGGTTGGAATATAACTGATTTACCTGTAATGTATATGAGAATTATATGTGAAACTTTTTGCAAAATAGTATATTGAATTTTTTTTATTATTGCATCAGTTACTAAGGTTTCTATCCTATTATTTGCATGTCATCTTATATTTCTTTTTATGCGTGGATGTCAATGTGGATGTAAATATTTCAATGTTCTAAAAGGTGCTAGGCGGGAGCCGGGCGGCCTGAGGGTCTAGGCGAGATTTTTTTATTGTAAGTCAATTTTAATATTTTATCTTACATTTATTCAAACAAAACAATAATATAAAACAAAACAATCTATAATAAATATAATAAAGACATTTGCTTAAAGTTCAAACAAATATCCATATTGCTAATGTCAAAGTTCAAACACAAACATGCAATTGTTTAAAGTTCAAACATATTTAAAATAAACAAGAATTTAATTCAATATTAAAACAATTGCCTAGACCCTACCTAGGATTTTTTTGCCGCCTTGGGCCTAGGTGAGGTGCCAAGGGGGCCTAGCGCCTAGGCAGGCCTAGGCGGGGATTTTTAGAACACTAAAATATTTGTCTCAAGTGACATTGATGTTTATGTGCATATGAAGACTATGTGGAGTTTGTTGCATGCATGTGTAAGTCTGTTATAGTGAGGTAATCACCTACTATATGTGTTTCCATATCCTGGCAGCTATATAACCACGGTACTGCAGTTAGGCAGTTACAAATCATATATCTAACAGGAGGCCCTAGGCAGGCCGTATTAACAGTAGCTTCTATCGTTACATAGTAAAATATGCATGATTGACAAAGACGCAAAATAATTAGAATGATTCGTACATGCACAAAATGTTTAATTTCCTGTTTTAGATTATTTATTATTATGTAGACAATAAGAAATATTACATGTAGATGGCTTTTTAAAATGGTTTGGTTCATTGTAGTCGTCTTTGAAAGCTTATGAGTATGCCCAGTATAGTTTCCTACATTCACCTTTATTTAGGTAAGAGTAGAATGCTGGTTTTTCTTTGTGGATTATGATTATCTTCACTGATTTCATCAGAATTTTTTTGGTGTAATGTTCTCGTTAGAAAGCCCTTCTTGACTGGGTTTACATGCTGCAATTTATTGCACCTAAACCATTTAAGCCTACGTTTTTTTTTTGTTTTTTCTTTCTTTCTGTTTCCTGTCATATTTCTCCTACCCTTGCATGATAATACTAATTTAGTATATTATGTGTTTGTTGATGTCTGCCTTTTAGATTCTTTCTGCATGCTAAACATGCACATGATTGTAAATTTCTTCTTGACAACATAATTTTTGATGTGTAGCTTGTATACTTGTTTATTTAATTAGGTCAAGAAAATTTGTCCAAATGATCCTGATGCGACTAAGAAATTGAAAGAATGTGAGAAAGCTGTAATGAAGCTCAAGTTCGAAGAAGCAATTTCTGTTCCTGCTACCGAAAGACGTTCAGTAGCGGATTCTATAGATTATCATTCTATAGGTATAAACAACTGTTAATTGATTATCTAACTTGTATATTTTGAACTCATAAATTACTTGTTTGAAAATTTTACATTTTTTTAAATTTATTTGAAGGAACAAGTCTCTATTTGCCCTGCCCATAGCAGAATGTGAAGAAAAATAGAATGTGGTGAAATGTATGACAATCTAAGATGAGTGACGGGGATAGGCACCTGTTCTCGCTGAACTTTCATATTGATAAAAAATTTTGTTGTTTCATATATGCATTAGTCAAAAGTCATTATTAGTTTTCTAATATTTCTTAATTTTAGGTGTGCTTTTCCTCCTCATAAAACTGTTTTTAGTAATGTCTCTGTTAGGAGTAAGCTGTGATGCTTAAAGTTGGGACTATTATTTGTTTATATTTATCCGTTAAGAATCAGAGTCTAAATGGAGGGTTATTTAATTCATTTTATTCTTTTCTCGTGGTGCTTCTTGTCCACCTTAATTTTCTTTATAATAATTTTAAATAAATAAATAAATCAGTTAAATGGTTCTAATCTATGTGGCCTTAAGAAAGATGATTTTAGATAGCAGGGTTCAATAAAATGTTATTTTTATGTGCATCCGGTATTCAATCCAGTGCAGTGATTTCGTAAAAAATTTAATATGATGCACATTCCAGTGGTATCTGTAGTTACTGGTCATAATTCATTGGGATAAAATGATGGCTGTGGTAGACTTGTCTCCTCCTTTAGTCCTTTATCTGGATTTGGCATTGGGGTTTCTTTTGGTGTAGATTGATAAGTCAGATGAGACCAGGTGTTTTGTTTCTTTGCAGAGTTACCTTAATGGCGTTGAAGATTATTCTGAAACATAAGAATCTGAAGATTCTGTATTATCTGCTTTCTTTTCTGTATTGCAGAGTATGATTGGACGACTCACAATTTCATGGTTCAGTAATCTCTCATTTAACCTGTTGTTTTCAATTGATTTTGTAAAATATGGTTAAAGGGTCTGGTTTTCATTGCCTTTGGCCATGATACTATCCTTGTTGTGGCCTGTGGGTCTAGATTGGTGTCAATATTTAGGCTTGTTTGAGCTTTAGGCTAGGACAGGCATACAAATGAGTCTCCGAGGCTCACATTGATGGTGCTTGTTTCTGAAACATCTTATATAATATTGGTTCATATTAATTAGTTATACTTACAAGAAATAGTTTTTTTTTAGTTATTACCGTTTACCTATTTTATCATATAGGGACGCGCCCAGGCTCATCATTATTTTCCCTTCAAGTTGCTGCTGTAGCAGTGGCAGTAGTACTATTGGCAGTACTGATGGTAATGATGGGAACAAGAGCAGCCACAGTGGTGGCACCAGCAGCAATGGCAACAGTTTTGTTGGTCAGGTGGTGGGGTGGCTACATTGGCAATGTTTTTACCAAGAGTCAGGCTCTTGACCTAGGTGTGAGTTTCTAAAAGTAACAAAGATATATCGAGGAAAGAGGAAAAGTAAACTTGGAATCCAGAAACAACTTCTAAACCTTTTCATTTAGGGACATCTTGTCTTCCATATAAAAGAACAACTTCTATACTTTAATGGATATCTTTTACAAGTTAGGGAAGCCTTATCTAGATATAATTTTCAGCTTTAAAGCGAAATTGAATTGATTTGTTTGCAATGATATGGAACAAATACAACATTTTGGATTTGGAAACAAATGAGCAACATTTCTTCTTTGAAGGGCCCTTACGTAGTATTTTATACTAGGTTTCACTTTTACTCTCCCTGTTCTCCAAGGATGTCTTGAGCACAATTTTCACACATATTAAAGAAGTCAAACTAGGGGAGAGAATTAAGAAAGTTCCATTTACTAGGCCTCATAAAATGTTAAAATTTTGACAAAAGTACGGGCATTATAGTCTTTTCTCCAGATTATACCTTTTTCTTTTGTTCTTAAGAAGTTAAGCCATCCTTTAGTGGACAATTTTTTATTTTCATTTTTTTGAAGTTAAGACATCCTTTGGAAGATGGAGAGAGTATTAATGGACTGATCAAGAGGACTCTCTGTTTGGAAGCTTGTTCAGTGAACTACTTATATGTGTTGGAATATAAAGCTGTAAGAAATAATCTTCTTTCTTAAGCAGAAAATTCTAAAAAATATAAATCTGCAATTACTCGAGTAAGAGGTGCTAACATATTGTATTAATAGGTACAACAAATGAGCTATTATTTTCCCAAGTGTTAGTAAGTTTGGAAATAGAAAGAGTTCTGCTAGTGGCAACAAGACGGTACTAGACTTAAGTTTTGACTTGTTGCTAGCGATCAATAAAAAACAAAACAAGCCAGTAGCTATATTTTATAGTCCATTATTTTGAAATAGAACCTATATATTATTCCCCATTCTTTACTTTTACAAGGAACTTAGATTAGGACTGGAGCATGTCTTCCTTGCATTACACCTAGGTATGTTGATTGGCTCCTGAAAACCAGTAATAGAGATTGCATTCCTTCTAGTGCATGTTGATGTTATGTTCAATTGTCTATCATAAGCCGAGAATAATGAATCAGCTTTCCAATGCATGAGGTAGATAATGCCTACAACTCATCAACAAGTTAATATTTGCCACTACAACTCATCATATATGGTATAAAAATTCAAAGAAACGAACATCAATTGGGACATTGGAACTTCACAAGCTGTGCTATATTCCTTTCTGTAGTGTTTGTGGGCTTGTAATTTGCAATGGAGAACAATCCTACTACTTTAGAGTTCAAAGTTAATAGGCAACCATGCTTTAGCGTGATATGGAAAATTCAATATGAAGCTTTTATGTTTGTAAAATTTTCTTGATAGCTATTTAAAGGTTTGGTGGCAAACGGCTGTTTAGGCTATACTTTTTCTTACTCATTTCTTCTGTATGGTTTCTGTAATGTATTAGGACTTTGAGCATCTTCCACCTCTTAGAACGTGAAAAAATTTATATGGACTTGCAGCATTTTACTTTGATACATTCTTTTTTATTTCATACTTTTAGTGGTGGTGCATATATGTACTTAGATATATGTGTAGATATATACACATACACACATGGTTATACAAACACATACAAAATATACCAAGTCATTTGCTTTTTTTTTGGTTCCTTCAAGAAAATACCTTTCTGTAATTCTATTTTTAGCTTTTCAAAACCGGGAATTAAGCTTGTGGCTTGTACTTCAGAAACCTGGAGACGTGATATTGAAGATTGATTGGATTTATCTTAATATAGGTCAATGGCAGTTTGCAAGAAAGGTGTTCACTAAACTGAGGGCTTTTTCAAACTGTCATTCGTGTTGTCTATTCTCATAAAAGAGGGAACACCAAGAAATGGATAAGAAGAAAATTGATTTTAATCACCCGGGCCTGGCATTAACAATGATTTTCTCTGTTTCAACTCTAGATGTGGAGTCGCAATATACTGGAGCAAAGATAGAGGGAGATGAGGTAACGCTGGAATTTGTGAAGAAAATGATGGACGACTTCAAGAATCAAAAGTGCTTACACAAACGGTATGTGCTGGAAATCAAAGCATTATGAATTACCATTTTATCTTTAATTTCAGATAAAAATTACAATTTTTCTTTAACCATTTATATATCTTTTAAATCACGTCCTTCTAGTGATATCACTCTTGAATTTTGTGTTTAATGTTATAGATATGCGTTCCAGATAGTCGTACAAACAAGAGATATGCTGCAGGCCTTGCCATCTCTTGTTGATATAAATATTCCTGATGGCAAGCACTTCACTGTTTGTGGTGATGTACATGGTCAGGTTTGTATGCTACTTATTGGACAAAGAACATATTTTGGTATTATTCTTTTCCTGCATATATTATGGAAAAACTTTTGTAGGGTCTTTAAAAATAAGGTTTGAAAGTTTCATAAGACGTTTTCCTTCTTGTGTACATTTTTACAACAGCAGCATCTACTTAAGTATGTGAGTTTTCTGCTGAAAATATCCCTTATCCAGCATACTTTGGTGTTAACAGAGAAAAAAAACCTTTGACAAACACAGATGAAACTTAAGACATATATTGCACGCTGTGGTCATGTGCTATCTGCTGGTGTAACTAATAACTATACGTTTATATTCAAGTAAGACTACAGTTGTATGCACGATTAGTAAATTTAGGCTTTCACTTCTTTAATATCAGTGGCTTGGTATCCTTGATTCTGAAAGACTGTTAATTTTATGCATGATTATATGCAGTGTGTGCTATTTATTCTTCAGCAATTGTGTCAAAGTGGAAAGAAGAGGATGAACAAACAATTTAGAATAATCCGCTAAATATAGTTTTGTTGTCAAATTAGTTGTGGACCTTGGTCTTGGAGATAATAAGCAGTATATAGAGGAGGGGCTGTTTAGGATAATAGATTTTGAGTCATATTAGCTGATTTAGTATTAAGTATTATGATCCCTCTCCTTTTAAGTGATGACTAGATAATTTGACACAGTATGATCTTGAGAGTTACGAGTAGGTACTCTATGATACATACCATCTGTAAAAGAAGAAGTAAAAACTGAGAAATTTCTGAAATTGGTGGAGGATAGAAAACAGTAGATAGAACCCTAGGAAAATTCTGAAATTTTATTCCTGGGAATGGTAGTATAGTATCTGATACAATTAAAAGACTAGATTACTGCTTGTACAAGTTAATATTTTGTGTCGTGAACCTTGTGCATTTCAACGTAACCTTAGTTTAATTCCAATACTATTCTTCAAGTTTTTGGATTTTTGTTTCATATGAATTCCAGCCCATAAATAATAAAATTATGTCCCTAAACAACTGTTAAATTTTCCTCCGTTTGTCTTTGTTGCCAATATCTGGCTTCATGATCCCCAGGATGAAGAAATCCATTCTTCCTCCTTGTAATTTCTATATGGCCCACAGTTTCATATGGTGAAAAGTTTATTCTACGGATAAGCACTGATAAGCGTGTTGAATTTTCTTACAATGATACTTTTACGTGCAACGTTTTCTTATATTATCTAGTCTTTCGGTGATTAGCTTATTAAACTGATCCCCCACTCTTCTTTCTTTTTGCATTGTGATATGCTTGCAGTTTTATGATCTAATGAATATTTTTGAGCTCAATGGACTCCCATCAGAAGAGAATCCATATCTGTTCAATGGCGACTTTGTGGATAGGGGGTCATTTTCTTTGGAGGTCATACTTACACTGTTTGCGTTTAAATGCATGTCCCCATCAGGTAAGACTAATAAGTTCTTTTCCTGTTGCTCTTCTATATTGTAGCATTCTTAATGAGTTTTCATATCATCGATGATCTCGGCTGAATTGATGACCATAGGATGGATTACCATTTTGTAATTTTTTATGATTCTTTTCCTGATTATGTATACCAAGTGGTTTATGAATCATTGTCAATCTGTCATTTTGTTCTCCATTTGGTCATATTTCAACCAAAATGTGCTAAATTTTCTTCTGGGAACATGATACTGTCCTGCTGTTGCATCTGAAAATTTTAAATATTCAAATATTATCTTCTGCCTTCATAGATGTACATATTGCAGCGCACCCCCGAAAAAACAAAAACAGCTTTTCAGGGGGGTTACTCACACACATGCTTATACATGTTTATTTCTCAACCATCACTATCCATGATGAGTATTTGTTTGCAATCCTTTCGTTATAGTTCATTACTAACGTGTTCCCACTCTTGTATATATTAAAAATACATATAGATATAATTGTAGTTGTGTAGCATCACATTGACTTGCTGAAAATTGTCAGCTATACATCTCGCTCGAGGAAATCATGAGAGTAAGAGCATGAACAAGATATATGGTTTCGAAGGCGAGGTCAGATCCAAGCTGAATGAAACTTTTGTGGAACTATTTGCGGAAGTGTTCTGTTGTTTACCGTTGGCCCATGTGATAAATGAGAAGGTTTTTGTAGTTCATGGGGGTCTTTTCAGTGTTGATGGGGTGAAGCTCTCTGACATTAGAACGATTGACCGGTTCTGTGAGCCTCCCGAGGAAGGTAGGCTGCAAGTGCCATTCTTATTTATTATCTTTTCTAAAAATTACATTGTTTTTGATCCTTGGCAATCATCCAATTAGCGATTTGACCAATTTCAGTCAATTGATTTCTACATTATCATTTCCTGATTATAAGATTTTTTTTCTTATTGTCTATACGGAGATAGTGTAGCTCAATTTCGATAGTTGCTTCATAACCAATTTGGAGGAATAGATAGTAAACTAAGCCCCCGTTTGGTATATAATGTGTGTTAAATGGTAGTAATAATATATGATATCATTCAAGTGTTGGGATATGTCACAAATATTGTTGAGGAATCTTATTGAGATACCCACTTTATGAAGGAATCTCAATCATGGGTATAGTTGACAACGTTGTCATTTAGTTCTCTTTTTATGAGGCAAATGCGAGGCACGGTGGTAGCCGACCGCCAGGACGCTTAGGCGATAAAGCGCATGTCATGGTGTCCGTATGACGTCAAGTCGTTATAATTTATACATTATTTATTTTATTTTAAAAATACATTGAACAATGAAATTTTATGTTCATTAAAACCCAAACATTTTTGCTGAGTAACATTAAGAACGCAATTACCTATAAAAAAAACTTGTAACACTTGCGTTTTTTTTTAAATAAATAAATTTCAGGGACCTACACAAATACAAAAACAGGGTAAAATTTATAAAGTACAAAACTTAAGGGTTGAACTTAATAGATCACCAAACTATGGGGGACTTTAATGAAATTTTGCCTAAATGATAACAACAGTGTTTTATTTCCCAAATCAGAACATCGTAACATAGATCCAGAACATCGCAACTTGGAGTTTTGCCAAATCAGAACATCACGGCTTTGATCCAGAACATCACGACTGTATTGGATCCAAATCGGATCCAGAACATCGTGACTTAGATCAAACATCGCGGTAACAGTCTTTGAATCGAACATCGTGAACCTCTTTAGTCTTCTTCTTCTTCTTTCATTGTTCTGATGTTGCCGATTACTTATCGTGACCTACACTGCATGACTTTCTCTGATGAAGCTAGGCGACCACTTGACTTGGTGCGACAGCAGCGACAGGCGACGCCGTAACAACTATGATTTCGGGTTTCATGATTAATTTATTGTACTTAAAGGTCAGGTTATTTCCACATCCTCTCCAGCGACTGCGGGTCCCACCTCATTCTCATGCTAGCTCACCTTGTGGAACTAACAACTACACTTGCAGAAGTAGCATTCCCCTATATATGATGATCTTCTAAGTCTTTATACCCCGTGTGTTTTTATACTTTTATATGGCATATAGAGCTGCTGTTATTTGAAGTATTAAAATACTTAATACTGGCAAGCTTTTGTATTGTGCTCAATGTCCTATGTTTCTGCAGGTTTGATGTGTGAAATTCTGTGGAGTGATCCACAACCTCAACCTGGAAGAGGACCTAGCAAGCGCGGTGTAGGTCTTTCTTTTGGTGGAGATGTCACGAAAAGATTTTTACAAGAAAACAATCTAGGTATTTAACTGCTCGTTTTAATAGTTTTCATATTTCATTTCCTTGTACTTGGTATCCTAAAGCTTCATTCATATGCCAGATTTAGTTGTGCGATCTCATGAAGTGAAGGATGAAGGTTATGAGGTTGAACATGATGGTAAACTCATTACTGTATTTTCTGCTCCAAATTATTGTGATCAGGTAAGATAATCATTTTTTGTTTCGTTGCATGTTTACCAAGCATAACTCGTCATATGTTTTAAAAAAAAATAAACAAAAAGGTGTTGGAAATCACTTCAACTCAGATGGGTGTCTTTCTTGCATCTGTTAACTTGGGGTACTTTGAGATACTTTTCTGTGACATTGTTGAATTCTTATACCAAATAGAAATCAACACTTGAAGGATCTTGCAAACCAGGACATTTGTGTAGCACATATCTCAGGAATTAATTAATAAGCAATCATAATGTATTTCACGTGGTGCAGATGGGTAACAAGGGTGCTTTTATACGTTTTGAGGCCCCTGATCTGAAGCCAAACATTGTTACATTCACAGCAGTGGTCAGTAACTTGTGTCTTCTGCAAAATTAATTACTTATTGTTTTGCCTCTATATTTCCTTCTGTCTTTCAATGTACGCGTTTACTTCTCTTCTAAATATTGCTCTGCTGTTTGCGGGTTGGGGCCAGTTTGGAGACTAGTTAACCAGTAAAAACATGTTTGTTTTGTCTTCGAGTCATTTCACCATATTATACTGAAATATAATTTTTTTTCCTTCTTTCCACCTCGAATTATGTGTTTGAAATTGCAGCCACATCCCGATGTCAAGCCAATGGCATATGCCAACAACTTCCTCCGAATGTTCTCTTGATACAAATACGTGAAGTGGATTGCTTATCGTGTACGTGTACTGTTTACAAAATCGGCCTGGCTGCTCTCAATCACGAAGTTATTAAACAAGGGGCTTGGAGAAGGTGGACATACACTGTCATTTTTCTACTTCTGCTTGTCGGGGAGAATTCCTCAGACCCTGTTTGTTTTTTGTTTATCTTTGCATACCCAAGAGTCCAGCTTAAGGTGAAAACTGAAAGGCATGAGTGGCAATGCCAATGCATGGCTTACCTAACCTATCCTATCCTATCCATTTGTATTCATCAACATTTTCTTTCTCGTTATAGGATTTTGTTATAGGATTTTATGATTCTGGGTTTTCTTCCTCAGACCCTGTTTGTTTAGTTTATAAATGGAAAAAAAATTATATTTACAATGATTGCAGCCAGCGTATTGCAAATTTTGGTTGGGAAGATTTTCTATTATCTCCGTTGCTAATGAAATGTATTTCGACTTTTTAAATTAATTAACAAAAATTTTAAAATTGATATGATTTTATTGTGGTAAAAATAAATTAGTAATACAATTATTATATTTGTTTATATAAAAATTAAATACTCCAAATTTTATTGATTTTGAAAATGGAAATAAAAGTGTAACCCACTCAACTCTTGTGGAAGATTTTTTGTAAAAATATTAAAAATTCAATGTCAAAATAGTGTTATTCTTTCAAAGATTAATTTTTAAAAAGTTAAAATTTACGTCTAAATTTGAAACCAAAAAGAGTACATCAACATAAATACTAATAGGGATTAAAATGTTCGAGTTTAAGAAATTAGGGTTTATTTAGAGAATACAAACAAAATATTGGGACTGGAGAATAAATATTTCAAAGTAAAGACCTTCATTCATTACAAGTTTACAAGTCGAGTAGTCGACTATCCTTAGGAAAGTCCTGACTTAGGGCTCGAACTCGAACGACGCCGTAGCTTCCCTCGTTGCCGGCAACAACAGGTATGTTATGTATGTCAAATTTATTTATCTTATAATTTTGATTTTGAGATGATTTTCATTGAAATCCCATTTCATTTTTCTGAAAGAATCTATCTTTCTCTACCCATCACCAACATGAAAGCTTTCTTTCTTTCCCATACGCTTTCTATCCCAGTAAATAACATATATACGCACACCTTTGTGTTTGATCTTATGAACTTTTTTTAAAGATTTATTTTTAAAAAAAAAAGATTTTGTCACTAACATACAAGTATAATTTTGGTATATATCAACAAAAAATTTTAAAAGAAAATTATACGGGATTCAGTTTTGCGGGGAGAATTAAAATAAGTAGTGGTTATTTCTGCTCAAAGGTTTTTTTTTAATTCGAATTTTATGATTTATCAATTCATTTAGAACAGAAAAATAAAGTACAGTACAGAGTTTGGAATCAGAATTTATGGCTTTGTTTTGTTACTTGGTGAATTTGCAATAATTTGAAACGGATATTTTTAGTCCAAAAACAGAAAAACTTATTGGATTTAGTTTGATCCATTGATTTTATTTATTGGGATTTTTATGTACAGAATGTAGGGGTTATATATTTTATCTACTGTTTGAGAGAGAGAGGGTGGTTTAGTAGAGGTTCTGAAAGTGAACAAGTAATAAGACTATAAGAGAACTGTATTTTGTTGAATGTGTGGTTTTGTTGAGAGGATGGCTTAAAATTTTCAATTTTCTTATTGGAGCTAAAGTTGAAACTTGAAATGCATTTCTTGTTTGATTTAGAAAGGGGAGATTTGTTGGTTAACCGCTCATGTAAACTGTTCAGCATGGACATAGTTAGTTACACCAGAAAGATCTGTTAATATCCCGTAGTTGTTTTAAGACTAAAAAAATAAAAATGAATCAATGAATAAGCTCAATACTAAGGCAAGAGTTATGGAAAGATATGAATGGCTGAAAAAAGAGGGAGGGGGGGGGGGGGGGGGGGGGGGGGTTGGAAAGAAACTCTTCGGTGTTCTTCTTAAAGAATGAACAGAAATTTGGTACGGCAGGAAATGGGTGTTTCATGCCCCATTTTCAATAATCATGTGTTTTAGTCATTAATGTTTGCAGGAACAAAAGCAAACTGGTAGCTCACGCGTAAGAATTTTTTAGCAATTCATCATAGTGGCCCTCTAGTCTTATATATTCCGTGGTTGAATGAGAATAATTGTTTGGATTGGATTGAGTTCCCGAGGGAGGGAAGATTGGTATGTATTCCCTTTAAAGTTAATTTTAATAGACGGCAAGCTAAGTTGTTTAGTTCTTTTCCTATAGAAGTGCCTTTAACATCGCAAAAATTTAACTTGCGGAATAATAAGCAATTCATAATATTTTCTTAAATAGTAGCATTTCTTGCAGGGTGAGATGACTTCACATCCCTGCTATGTTTTCTTTTCCACAAGAACCCTATTATTGTATCACTATATACTTTGATTATGTCAATACGTGTTGATTCTACTTTTCACCACATGCATAATAAGCAGGTCCTCAAGTTGCCTGATTCCACTTCCCCATGAGGTTCAAATGTGTGACCTACTGCTGTTAACCAACTTGGTTATCCCTCAGGCTTCAACCTTTTATTATGTTAACATTAGCTTCTATTGTCAATCCTTGAAGCCTTGATATTTTTTACTACAGATTTTTTTATTTCTTTTATCTAGGTTTTTATTTATTTATTTATTTTATAATTCTTTTGACTTTACCATGTATAGAACCATATAAACTAAATACTACTCTCTCTCTCTTGATCTCTTCCATTTGTTTTAATTTTGTCAGCCTTTGCCCTACTCCCATCCAGTTTACATGCTACTACCTCATCACTAGATAGCAGCAAAGCACAAAATCATGTCCACAACATCATTCGAAAGAAGCGAAGCATTGGGACATGCCCAAACCTGAAAATATATTCACAGTTGACATTGTTACTCAAAATGGAGTCATCTACCGCCGGTTCCAACATCCTTTATGCCGTATAACATCACCAATGACCCTGTCATATTAGTATCTGATGCAGGACAAAGTACTGAAGGGTTTAGAGAAAGGGATTAAGGAGGAAGAGAGAAGGGTGATAAGGGAAAGAAGAAGGATGCCCGGAGGCCAAAATGGCACAAAGCCTTAATCTCAAATCAGTATATTAAACTCTGAATTCTAATGTTGTAGATTACATCCTTTATATAGACCATGAAAACCCCAAGTCTAATGTCACTTAGGTAACCTATAATTTAATAAAGAAAGAAACTTTAATTACTAATAAAAAAATAATATACACTGTAATTAGAAGATCTACAATCATTATAATTAATTTATTCATAAATAATAACACAAAATAATTATCAAATAATTCCTTAATCTTCATATTCTGCACTCGCTCTCTACATCAACTGAAAACAGTAAAAAATGAAAAAAGATTCATTATGAATCTATCTATTGAGATGGATGCTCTGGAACTGCTTCCAATTGGTTGTATTCCTAAACTTGGCGTCCTCATGCTCTTGCTCTCGCAATGCGAATTGGCATTTAGGTTCAGACTGTAACCAATTCTTATTATATACATCGTTAGACTGCATATATCTAATTTATTGTAGTTGTGTGTAATTTATTGAAATAATGTTTTGGCTTTGCATTTTATTCATTGGATATTTTCTGTATTGCTCATCAATCACGTTTGTTAGCAGTATTAATTATATGAAATTATGGACATTTATGGAACCAATCCTGGACCAATTGATGATTCTGTATTGCATGATCAAGATAAACATGTTTCATCAGCAGTGTGGGAGGGGCAGGTATTATTTACCATCAAAGCAGTTACCTCCTTCCTCACATTTCAATATATTGAAGCATCATGCATATGTCAATAACATGCAATACTTATTGACACAATGTCAGGAGCGTGGTGCACTTAGATGTCATGAGCACACTTCAAAGCTTGATCAATGGAGACTCACGCCAAAACAGATTGAGTTAATAAACAAGGCTGGATTTGGCTACTTAAGATTGATACCAGCAATTAGTTTGGATAACCCTCTCATATCTGCTCTAGTTGAGAGATGGAGGAGGGAAACAAATACTTTTCATTTTACTGTTGGAGAAATGACTGTGACTCTAGAAGATGTTGGCTACTTGCTTGGGCTACCAATTGATGGAGAACCCGTTATAGGTGTAACTTATACCACATGTGAAGCGGTATGTATGAAGTTTTTAGGTAAAGCACCAGACTCTGGGTACACAAGTGGTGGGATGGTGAAACTTAGTTGGTTGAAAGAAACGTTTTTCCGGTGTCCTGAAGATGTGCCAATTGAAGATATTGAGCACCATACGCGTGCTTACCTTCTTTACCTTGTTGGTAGTACAATTTTTTCCACTACGACTGGTAATAAAGTCCCAGTCATGTACCTTCCACTGTTTGAAAATTTTGACCTAGCTGGGAGGTATGCATGGGGTGCAGCTGCACTGTCATTCTTGTATAGAGCCCTTGGTAATGCCTCCCTCAAGTCTCAGAGCACCATTAGTGGCTGTTTAACACTGCTACAGGTCATTCTCACTGCTATACCCCTTTTTTTTCTTCCTGTTTTCCCTTTGTTCTTCCTTTTTACTTACCAGAAAATTCTTAAGGCGGGGAACATGGTGTGCACACTGTTTAATTGATATATTATACGTAGCAGAGACTAATTTGTCAAATACTATAATGCTATTTGTTATTTTTTTGTTTTGTAGTGCTGGAGTTACTATCGCCTGAATGTTGGCCGACCAAAGCTTAACCAAGATCCAGGCCGTGATTGTTTTCCATTTGTACTTAGGTGGAAAGGAAAACAAAGTGGTCCAACAACCAACCGTGATGTAGGCTTCTATCGTAAATCATTAGACACCCTAAAGCCATCTGACGTAAGTAAGGTTCTATGAATTATTATTATGCCAGGTATCCTTTTGGAACGCAAATAATAGAATAAATTTTGGTAATGTACAGGTTGAATGGCTCCCTTACTCGAACATTAGTCTTATGGTTATACCAGAAGATATAAGAAATAATTTGATTCTTGGTCGATCAAATACAATGTTGGTATGTTTCGACAAGGCAGAAAGACACCTCCCTGATCGATGCCTAAGGCAATTCAACATGCAACAACCAATCCCGCAAGATGTGCAGAGGTGGGAGAGGAAGAGCCGGGGAGTTGATGGGGGTGTGGACTTGTCAGGAAAAATGGAGTCAGAGCTAAATGAATGGGTAGATCGTCATCTCCGCATTGTGGACATCGATGAAGATGTGGACGAAAATGAGTACATGCCTTGGTACTTGAACGTCACACGCAAATTAGTAGGAAGGCCTGTACCTATGTCATCCGAATTTCAGAGAATGGTATGACCTCACATTGTTTAGTTAATTACAATATGTTCTGTCCTATCTATATCCAGTACATGCTCACATTTTTAATTTATTCAACTTTTAATTGTTCATTCTTGATAATTTCTGTTGTAGAATGTCGCTTTGAGGGACATTGCGCATGTAGCAGATATGCTATCGACTCACGGGATGGATGATCAACAAATACATGCAGTGACAAGAATAAGGTATCTTGCTCATGAATGCTTGAGGGAACAGGTTGGAAGTACGATAGTGGAGGTGGTCAACCCACAGAATGAAGTAGGGAAAAGGGTTAGAGGGAAGGAGAGGGTAAGAAGGAAGAGTGTGGGGAAACGAAAGCGTAAGGATGATTCAGAGCAGTCTCATGCAGCAGCTGAGGATGATCACTCGCAGTTGTGTGTTTCACTTATTGAGGCTGATCACTCGCCATTATATCACATGAATAATGAGGTGGATCATTCAGAGCTTTGCCTTCCAGCTATCGAGGGTGAGGATGCACAACTGTGTTATTTGCCTAACAAGGTTGATGAAATGCAAGTTTGTGATGCTGCCAACGAGGTTGCTGACTCCCACTTTCCACGTGCAGCTGATGAGGTTGAGGTTGATGACTCACACTCTACTCGCGCAGTTGAAGAGGTTGAGGTTGGGGTTGATGGCTCGCAATTTCCTCGTGCAGCGGAAGAGGTTGATGAGAATAACCTTTCTCATGCTGGCAGCGACAATGGTTCACAACCATCTAATGCAGCCATCGAGGTTGTTTCTCTGTCTTCTCTTGAAAATGGCGAGGATGTTGCACAACAGAATGATTCTAGTGTTCTTGTATAGAGAATGAAAGGACATTGTTGCAAGATTTGTAGAGATTAGTTTTTTATGCGGCAGGCTTTCTGTTAAATGGTTGATAATTTTTAAATGATCCCCACCCCATTTATGTTGTGTATGATTTGCAATGCCTTGTGTGCGCTTGATATCAGTTTTCCTTTTGCAATCACGTAGAGGCAGTCCAAGACTAGCATATTCATGCTCTGTATGTTGCTGAGATTATCAGACTACTCTTGCATTGGCCTTAATTCACTGTAATTTATTGTTGTCTGCTAATTTTAGCATTTGTAACTTGTTTGATTCATACTGTTAGGCACTAGGCTAAGGCTTTATCTATATGTTTCAGAAAGCTCAAGTTAGAAACAGGCAGTGAGTTGGGCACTAATTTGTTACTTGGGACCTTCTATTTTGAGTCGGTTCACTAGCCGAGGTTAGGTTTTGTCCTTGTAATTTGGAATAGCAAGATTCTTTTAAAATACTCCCAAAGCTGTAGTAGTAGTAGTAGTAGTAGTAGTAGGAGTAGTAGAATAATGATAAAAGTCCAGGGCTATGTTTTTTTTTTCTTTTTTGTCCTATAAATAAAGCTAGTAGGGTGATGACTTGAAAAAATCAGTTTTCTTATGGGTTAAAAGAAGAGAATATAATCCAAAAGATTTACTTCAAACTGTACAAAGATTTTACCATAATATTATGCAATTTCCACAGTAAAAAGTAGAGTGGTAAATAAATAATCCATTGGTAAGCAGAAAGATTACAATCCATGTTTCTGAAAAACAAGTTCAATTCTTCTTTCAGTTTCGACTTTTAAACTTTAGAAAAAAAAAACATTAGCAACTTGAGCCATTGTTTGAAACTCACCACTTATTTCCTTGCAAGCTGCAATAAAGTTTTATAAAATTGTCACCATAATAAGAGCGCGTGTTATCCAAATTCAGCAGCTGCTTCTTTCTCCTATTCGCCATTTTTATTCGGTCAAATAAATAAATTAAAACATGCTCTGTTTTTTTCCAACTACTTCATCTTTCCCCAGTTTAAAAAGTTTTCAATATATTTTTGCAATCACATCTCTCTTCGTCCATTGAAATAGAGAACATAACATCCGCAATAACAAGATAGCCCTATGTATGCATGCATATGTATGAAAAAATCAAAATCAAAATCAAAGTCAACGTTGGTGGTAACAAACAGTTCCTCAAACAATTTATAAATATATCGTCTGTCCAACTATTTGACATTTCCGCCGAACACTTAAATGGACTCTAGTGTAAGCGGCGTAATATTGGTTGTAGATCATGCTCTCATATATATATATATATATAAATGGGTTCCATCAACAGTAACCGGTTACATAAAGCAACTCTTTTTTGGAACAAAAAATAAAAATTAATTTATAACAAGTCGCTACAACATGTAGCGGTTGGGCCAAAAGAGATTGTTCCACAGCAACCGGTACCCATATATATATATATATATATATATATGTTTTCATTCATAACAATCGATTATTATAAACACTTTCTAAATATTAATTTCGATAATAAATGACCGAGATTGAACTCATTTTTCCTTTGTCGCAACAAGCTGTTGTGGCAGCAAAAGAGCTTGTTGTGGCACGACTAAAGAGCTTGTTGTGGCAGCAAAAGAGCTTGTTGAATTCATTTTTCCTTTGTAAAGAGCTTGTTGTGGCACGACTAAAAATCAACATGCCTCTCATCCCCTCATTCATTACATGCTTGTCGGTTCAAGTTGTTGCGCCACCTAGAAAACCCTTGTAGCGGCTCATGCGACAGGATGGTACTTAATTCCTAAAATTTGGTCGTCTCTCAAATTTTTGGTCTCTTTCTCAAATATTTTCCTTTCCTTTCCCAAATCTCGTCCCTGACTCACTCCCAAGTTCAGGCCTAATTTGTGCTCCGACGATTCAAAGTCACAAGTTCCTTTTCAATTAAAAACAAGTTTTTCATAATGATATGAAAAATGCTTGTGCATATTAAGTCAACTGATTAATGGGGGCGTTTAAGTAATTTTTTAACTACTGCACATGTAATGGATGAGGGAATGAGGGGCATGTTGGTCTTTAGTCGTGCCGCAACAAGCTCTTTTTATGTTGCAACAATTTGTTGCAGCAAGGGGGAAAATGAGGAGTCTCGATAATTCATTATCGAGAGGATTAGGATTTTGGTTGTTAGAATAGTATACACAACAATCGAAATTTAATATATATATATATATATATATATATATATATATATATATATAATGGAGTTGCATAGTTGTGTAAATTTCTAAATGTACACGGTCTATGATCGTAGAGTTACGTTATCTTACGATCGTAAAGTAATCACTTTACTATCTACTCTACGATGTGAGAATTCACTCTACGTTTCTACGGTAGTAGAGTGATTACTCTACGATCGTAAAGTGACTTAACTCTACGATCGTACACTGTGTAAATTTGAAACTTAAACAATTGTGTTTCTTCATATATATATATATATATATATATGATTTAATCCACAAAGAACTCATTTCTTTGTAGAAGAACTCTTTTTTTGGCTTGTTGTAGCAAAATTGTTGTAGCTAATTTGAGCAAAAATAAAAAAAAAAAAATTACAATAAGCCAAAAAGATGGAACCCCATATATATATATATATATATATATATATATATATATATATATGTAATATGGAGCTACATGTTAAAAAGTTACACCTGCCTACGATCGTAGAGTAGTTCCCAGATAGAAGAAATTCACTCTACGATCGTAGAAGTAATCACCGTAGTCGTAGAGTGAATTCATAAATCGTAGAATGATTCTTCTACGATCGTAGAAATAAATCATTCTACGATCGTAGATCATGTAACTTTAAAATTACACTATACATGTGTATTTCCATTTTACCTATATATATATATATATATATATATATATATATATATATATATATACACACACGACATGAAAGACACCAACTTCTAAAACCATCCCACCTGCTAGCCTGCTATTACGACTTATCAAAGTTCACAGTCCTCAACACAATGTCCTGTTCATTCTCACTCTCTCTCCCACTCCTACTCCAACTCCTCATTTCACTTCCTTCCATTCATCATATCTCCTCCACCAATGAACAACATGCAAAGAAGAATCTGCAACCAAACAGCATGGAAGCATCTGAGCTAGAAACTCTGTTCAAGATCATGGACACCATGTCCTCTGATAAAACCTGGAGACTCTCATATCCAAACCCCTGTAACCCTGCCTCATCCTGGGTTGGAATAGAATGCAAAACAGGAATTGACAATCACCTTCATGTCACTAGACTTGACTTTGGCACACCACCAAATCCAACATGCAAAATCAAATCCATCTTCCCTTCTCAGATTTTTGACCTTCCTTATCTTCAATCTGCTTTCTTCTTTCAGTGTTTCACTCGTACAAAAACCACAATCACTATTTCACAAAACAGAGCCTTCAATTCTGCACTGCAACAGCTCAGTCTACGATCAAACCCTGCTATAATTGGCTTAATCCCACCACAAATCTCTTCCCTAAAGTCTTTACAAATCCTCACGTTGTCCCAAAATCGAATAGCGGGGCAAATTCCGAAAGAAATTTTCAGCTTGACCTCTCTTGTACACCTTGATTTGAGCTATAATTTCCTGACTGGGAGTATACCAAACCAATTGGGTAGTCTGAAAAATCTTCTTGTTCTTGATTTGAGCTATAATTCACTCTCTAGTTCAGTCCCCGACACAATCGGAAATATGGGTATGCTTCAAAAGCTAGATTTGAGTTCAAATTTGCTCACCGGAAGCCTGCCGAGCAGCATTGAAAAGCTCAACTCATTGGTTTTCATGGCTTTGAGCAACAACAGATTTCAGGGGAGAATCCCAAAAGGCTTCGCAAAGTTGAAGAGCTTGCAGTACTTTCTTATGGATGATAATCCAATGTTCGTATCACTGCCAGTAGAGTTTGGCCTATTACATAAACTGCAAGAACTTAGGCTTGCCAATTCTGGGTATTTTGGCACAATCCCACCAATCTTTTCACAGCTCATGAATTTGAGCACTCTGTCATTGCAAAACAACCGATTAACCGGCGGAATCCCGGTTGGTTTTGGCAATCTCTCTCATATATATCATTTGAATTTAAGCAGAAACTTGTTAGGCGGCGTGGTTCCTTTTACAGCAAGTTTCTTCCAAAGGTTGGGTAAGAACTTGGATCTTAGTGGCAATCCAGGGCTTTGTTTAAGTCCATCTGAAGCATATGGTGTCAAGAAGATTGGAGTTAATATTTGTGGAAGCAACAAGACGAGTTCTTTGTACAAGCCATTGAAGAACTCTGAAGCTCCCTCAAATGGGTTCACCAAATTATTCTTACTTTTTTATGCTTTATTATGTGTTGTTTTGGCTTTGCATTAATTATTATTATTTTCCAGCATAAATTTAGTATTTGCCTTCTAATTATTCTTAACATTTAACTTTGTTATGACCAACATATTTTTATTATTGTAATGCTTCATTTTCTCTGTCAATTTTCATTTTGGTCCAAGTTATCACACAGACCAGTGTCGATTCCAACAAATATGGAGACCGTTGCAAGAGGAGACGAGGCGACTGTTGGAATTGATCTATCTATTCTCCCCATTTCAAAGAAACTTAACTAAACTAGTTTTAGACGTTTAGAGCAAATATAAAATGAAATTAGTAGATAAAACGATTTGTGCAAATGTTTGACTGATAGTGTAGAGTAGTGTCCTTTGAGCATATAATTGGCTCTTTTCTGTCTCTCAGAGAAGTTTCCAGGTGTTGTCTTTGTTACTTATGGTGGGGACTAGGAGGTCTAGGTCTAGGTCTAGGTCTAGGTCTAGGTCTCTGAGGAGAGTGAGACCTCCAATTCAGATATGTCTTCATTGTAAAATTTGTAAATATTAAAAATATATTTTATCTCAGATTTTAGATGAATCATGAAAGCAATTCAAAATTGAACAAAACAGTGTGTGGTAGGAGTAGGACAAGAAGCCATTGTTCAAAATCTCAGCTGGATCCCAAGGACTGTTTGCATTGCAGAGTTTGTCCATTAGAATTAGAAAGAAAAAGAGGTGGGGTTTGTTATTAGACAAGTACTGCTACCATGAATATACTACACCTTGAGCTCCTCCCAGCTGAGCACGAGGACACTTCAATTTGTAAGAGACTCAAGTGCTGGATCCCACCTTTCATTCTCACATTCAATCACCTTTTAACTTTATTTACTGGACAGTATTAATTGTGGATGGTACACTTAACACTCTTAGTCACTTACACTACATGCATTTCCCACCATTTCTTTCAATTTCCCCTAGCTAATTTTACTCTCCTACATTCTGGGTTTAATATATTTTTTGTCAAATTGATATTTTCACATATTTTCGCATATTCCTCTTTTACATGTTCAAACGAAAATCCAAGAATTCATAAGCATAATAAAATGTTTTCGATAAGTAACATATTACAGCCCTATACAAGTATTTTATCGAGTTCAAACTTTTCTTTGGTTAGAGCAGGAGAGACATGACTTAACCATAGGAAAAGCAGAGGGTAATTTCTTTTACTTTTTTTTTTTTCTTCTGAAAAGCTGTGAGCTTTTTATACTTGTAGATAAATCTACCATAAATTAGAAAGAGAAAATAGCAGCAGGAAATAAATTCTGCATCCCAGCAGCAATGCATGTACGCACTATATATACATATATAATTCGTGACCCAAATAAATAGGCACCTAGCCTGAATAAGATTTCCATTTTTTATGGGAACATATATTTTTCATCGAAAAATTAATATCCCTGCCTAATCTATCACGCAAAATTCTTCAGGTGAGAGAGACTCATATTAAAATATTATTTTTTTATATAAAAATACGCAATATCCCACAAATCACGTGCACGGATCAAAACCATAATAAATTATGTTGTGGGAGGGCAAAATAAGGAGATTATTGCTTTGGAAGGTGATAAATCCATGACATAACCTATGTGATGAGATACACAAGGCTCACTAGCTACCACTTGAGCTAACCAATTGATTGATGCATAATATGTTGAAAACCCTCGAGCATATATAAAAGCAGCCTATGTTTTATGTATATATTTCTAGTCATTCTTTCAAATCAATGTACATACATATATAGGAAACATGGAATAGTTTTCATTTGAAATTATCATCAAGTCATTTCCTTAATCGAAAAAAGAAAGAAATAAAAAAAAAACCCCTCCAAATGGACCAAATGGGAAAAAGAAAAACTTGAGTGCTCAAAATTATTAATTAGTTATATATATATATATATATATATATATATATATATATATATATATACTACGTACTGAATAGTAGTAGTAGTAGTAGTAGTATTATTATTATTATACTAGTACATGAAAGGGAATAAAAGGGTAATACTTACAAGGCCATATTGTAATGGAATAAATGTGCCTAATTCTCGTCTTCTGTAAAAAGAGAAAAACCAAGTTGAAGACAAATCCTAAAGCATGCATGCTCTTTCCCCATCAAAGAGAAATGGATATAAAAAAGAAAGAAAGAGGGTAATGTTCACTAGCTCAGTCATTCACTTGTCAAGGAGTAGATGCATCTTATTAGTGATCTATCTATCTATCTATCTGTCTTTCTATTTCTTTTGTGCTTTTGGTAGTAAATTTTCTTTTCTTCGTTCAAACTTTTGACCACGTACAATATTAAAGCCTCAGAACAGCAGAGTTTTGTCTCCAAATAACAAAAATGCATAATAATGGAGATGAAATAGCTACTGACATGAATACAAAATCATATGCTAGTAATCCGACTCACCTGCACGAGGGGGTCCTCCCTTATTGACACACAAAAACAAACACCATGAAAATGATAGACAGATAGATAGATATATGTTACAGAACCTCACGTGGGCAGTGCATACCGGAGGTACACAACTCGCACTACCAAAAATCTGAACATCTGAGTCCGTCTCAATTAAATAGCTGGAAGTTAATGTGCGCCTAAAAATAAATTAAAGTGGTGACAGTACATGTAAAAGGAAAAACAATACGAGTGCGTTCAAATCAATCTCTATTTAATTGAATGAGTTCATTTGATTTCGAAACGAGTTCATTTGATGACCACTTGACTCCAAACCCCTCAACTCATGGGACCCATTACTATTTCTATTCTACAATACAATTTTTATTTCAAAATAAATAATTTTTTTTGTTGAGAGAGAGAAGTGTATGATAATAATAATAATAATATAAATTTTGTAGTTAAGTTAAACATGAAGCAAATAAATTATGTTAGTTTTCAATTAAATTGTAATTGTAACACATACATATAATATATGAGATAGGTAAGAAGGACTCACTCACTCAGATTTATTTTATTTTATCGCATACATTTTTACTTATTTTTATTAAAAAATAAGATGTCTAAAGCACAAGTCACAACATAAAAGCTGAAAAAGCCCAGGCTCATGGCCCAATTTTTAGTCTTGGGCTTTCAAGTTTGTCAAACACTAAAGAAAGGCCGTTTAACACAGACTAACTATTACTACTCCATTTTAGTGCTCTTCCTTTGCTTTTTCTCAATTTTAACACACACCACTTCACTGCTTTCCACCGTCTTCCACCCATGGTATCAAAGCTTCTGAACCGAATCCGAACCCTGTGTAGACCCAGTCACCGGCTCGGCCCTAACCTAAACTCTCCACCGAAATGCCCCATTCTCACACCTTCACAAACCCTCCTTCATTCAAGGCCGTATTCGGATGCTCAAAATTTGAAATTGAGGGCTCCTGTTTCTTCCATCTCTTCTTTGAACGAAGCTGAACTCATTAAATTTTCCGCCATTGCTGAAACTTGGTAAGTTTTTTGCTTCTTTCATTCTCTTTACAAATATATTAATATGTATAATATAGCATGTGTTTTGATTGGAAGCTGAAAAAAATGCAGGAAAAGATATTGACATTGTTAGCTCTACTGGATTGTTTGTTATTAGGAAACTTATAAAAGCAATTAGCAATACAATATGTATTAAAACGTTACTGTGTTTGCTGGGATAAACAGAATTCTATTGTTAATTTTCTTGACATATATATGCTGGAGAATTTAATAATGAAATTAGGATTTGGATGGTGCAATTCTTGCTGTACAGCAGCTAAGCAACATAGCTTTCTATGTATACAAGGACACTTTAGAAAATAAGTAGGCATCCTCATGAATAAGTACCTATTCTTGCAGGTGCTTTGATGATATCCCCCCCTTTAATATCACTCACATTTTTGTAAATGTTTTCGTTTGATAGAGTTTTTACTCAAAATTCTAGTTATCATCACTCCTTGTTGATTCATGTTTAATCATATTGCTACTTAGTGAGATTGGAACATGTGTACAGGATGGTTTCTTTGTTAAAAGAAACCTTATCACGAGTATGCTTAGTTATCTTCTTAATGCTGAAAACTTACCAAAACTCAATCAAGTATTCAAGTGGCTAGAATTAAAATTAATAAATAAAATAAGAGGATTTGAGAGTTTGAGCCAATAACCATGTCAGTTAATGCTATCAATGTGTCTCTTGTTTTCTATTTCTATGAAAGAGAAAGGCAAAATTCGAAAATCAGGATACTAAATATGTTTTAGCAAAATAAGCTGTAAATCTTAATTTTTATAGGTTGACGCCTTCTTTAATTCATGGTGATGTATTGTCATAACTGAGTTGCAGACTCTGGTGATTTTAAAATTTTGGTAGTTCCTTGCATTTAAATAAAAGAAAAGAAAAAAGGAAGAGAACTTTTTGGAGTTCCTCTACAAATGCATCACCAAGTTGCCGGAACTCCAAATTTAGATACACTTGATGTTGTACGTCTGCATATGCATACAGAATATGAACCTTGATATTGATGAGTGACGTGGTGCCTTGTTGAAAATCTGATGGACTCCCCTTCTGACGTGATAATCAGGTGGGATGCTGATGGACCGTTTAAGCCATTGCATGTGATGAATCCTACTAGACTTGCTTTCATTCGGTCCACTCTTTGCCGTCATTTCAGGTAGATTGCATATTCTCTTTATTCCCATTTCCTTGTGAGTTCGTGTTGTACTTGCTTCTAACAAGGCATGTAAACATCATGCAAGTGATATTTGGTAAATCTTTCAGGAAGGAAATAAGAAGCAGGAAATTGAGAAGGATATCATATGCACACACTTATTTTTTCCAACGGTTGTCAACTTTTTTTTTTTTTTATGAAAAAAAAAGAAGAAAAAAACCTATGCTGAACTGGAGGCTTTGTTGTTATTTATATATGATACACGAAAGGAGAATTCTTAATAGGGTGAAGTATAAAGATGAAGGTGTGTCACATCTTAAGGTTGTGAGCTCTAGATGTTGAAGTTTTACATGTCATCTGAGGCCTCAAGGCCCATCTACTTGTGCCAAGTCTCTACTTATAACTTGGGATTATCACATGCCTTGTTTTTACCATTCATTTGGGATTTGGAATTTCTGATAACATAAAATCAGTACCCTTGTATGTCTATTATACTGCGTGCATACTGTGTAATAGCTTATTGTCAAACGTTGTCAATATACTATTATACTTCTGATTCCGCAAACCGTGTTGATATTACGAATATGAATATCCTCTAGTTTCTAGCATACTTACACAGTTAAAACTACTTTCATTGATAAGAATTACACAGATTGTTGTTTAAGATGCCATTCGAAGTGCAATTAAGTGTTGGAAATATAAATTAGGGAAGAATTTCTCATTCAACTGATCAGTTTATCCATTTCTTAGCCTGTATTATTTTCAACTAATAAGGTTGCAAAGTGGTTATGGTATGGATGGGAAGAATTAGTGGTGTATGCCCTTAAGTGTGGATGGGGTCTAATAAATTCACTTATTCCTAAATGTTTCCGTGAGCAGCCAACAAAAAGAATTCAGTCTTTAGTACTCCTTTTGTCATAACTTAATTGACCTGTTTCACTTGTGTTCATAATTTAAGGAAGAGTATTACTTTGCAAGGCTTATATTTTTTTTTGTGCAAATGTTCTTCTTTTGACTTTTTGATCACTCGGGTAATATAGTCAAATTAATCATTAGTGCATTCATATGACGTATATGGTCGCTTAATTTAGGACCACCAGAATAGGAAGGGGGTCACTTGAAAAATGGGACTGAGGGATTATATGATTATTTCAGTGTTTTTGCTACATGCTAGCGTAATCTGGCACAAATTTGATACTTGTTTATGTTTTTCAGTTATTTTGTTTGATTACTATCCCTTCTTTTAGTAAGGAGCCAAATTCTGCAAGGCCTTTCGAAGGACTGAAATTTGTGGATGTTGGTTGTGGAGGGGGGATTCTATCTGAGGTATGTCAGTCTTCATATTTTAGGTTGTGCATCAATTTTCAGTTATTCTCATGCCATCATTTTTCATGTTCTGTTTATGGAATCTGATGGACATACCTTTATCATTACTCTCTCTTAAGAGTGGGAGGCTGGGAGTAGTGTTTTAGATGTATCTGTATATGATAGCACAGTGCCTTGCATTATTTTTGGTTGGTGCTCTGCAAATTGCAGCTCATTTAATAAGAGGTATTAGTTGAGAATAATATATTCTTAAGGTTTATTTAAAGTAATATAAGAACATGCTACAAATAGTAAGTAATCATACTCTGTAGTTGCTACTGGTTACCTACCTCACTCTCCTCCCAAGAAAAAGACAAAAGAATTTTGTGTTGCAGCATTCTATCGAAAGATCTTTGCAAGAATAGTTTATATCTATTCTATATTATTAAGGGAGAGTAAGGTCTTTGGTCTCTCTTGGTGTCCTTACTTTATAATCTCAAATATATCCTCTTTTTTTAACTTAATTTTTTTAATTTGATGGTTATTAACGTAATTTAAGACTCTTTTGCTTGTAATTGTTGATTTGGTCTTTTGGATAAAAGTCATAACTTTTAAACTAAACTATCCATTATCTATCCACTTACCTATTTTTCTATGCATTTATTCTTTTAACTTCCGTAATCTATATTATTGAGGGAGAGCAGAGTCTTTGGTCTCTCTTGGTATCATCACTTTATAATCTCAATTATACTCTCTTTTTTTAACTTAAATTTTTTTAATTTCATGGTTATTAATGTAATTTAAGACTCTCTTTTGTAACTGTCAATTTGGTCTTTTGGATAAAACTCACTTACAACTTTTAAAATAAACTATCCATTATTTATCCACTTCCCTATTTTTCTCTCCATTTATTCTTTTAACTTCCGTAAGTAGTAAATTTCTTTCAAATTTTGACTTTTACCTCGCATGATCCCACATTAATTTTAGTAGCTTATAAATAAATTTTTTATTGCACACATTTGTTATGCAGCATGATGTGAAGAACAATTTTTCTGCTTTTAAGATGGGCTGACATGTGTTTGAACCAAGTTTTTGATATAAAAAAAATGTGTCCAACTTTTTTGTTGTTTCCTTGTTCAGCCATTGGCTCGCATGGGAGCTACTGTAATGGGAGTTGATGCTGTGGAAAAGAATATCAAGATTGCACGCCTTCATGCGGTATGGTTACTAGATCAAGAACGAAGATGATTTTTTATTTTTATTTTACTATTATTTCATAAATTCATTGTTCTTTGCTTTGTATATAAACAAATTTTCCCATCAGAACATACACCTTTGTCTCACTTCATGAGCAAAAAAAATCT
Source organism: Panax quinquefolius (assembly GCA_020205615.1). Lineage (NCBI taxonomy): Eukaryota > Viridiplantae > Streptophyta > Magnoliopsida > Apiales > Araliaceae > Panax > Panax quinquefolius. The sequence goes on along the minus strand of CM035170.1, from coordinate 100,726,866 downwards.
CATGATGGTGACTAGGAATCTTTTTTTTTGAAATTATCTAGCTACTAAAGGGCCATTTGAGTGTATACCCTCTTGCTTGTACATTATTTACAAAAGCCCTGCGTGATATATGGCGTCCATAAAATTATCCTTTTTTAAGAAAATCAGAAACTAATCTTGTTTATTTGTAACTAAAGGACTAGCTTCTCTTAAATTTGAGAGTTTTGGAATCAAAGTCGAACTATTTATTATATACCCCTGTTTTTCCTAACAATTACAGGTGCTACACATGACTTTTTTTTTCTATATTTTTCCCCCTCCTTTTTGTTGTTTATCTTTTTTACTAATAAAGTCATATTGGTGGTTGCTTATTGTTTGTTAATTATTTAATCATACCTATACTGCATATTGTCCAAAATTATCTATCACAGTTTTCAAGTGATTAGAGAGGCCAAGTCATTCATAGCATAAATACATTTTCATGCTGAATAATCACCGTATAGACTTTACTGTGCCTCTGATGCCATAATGTTCCAATGTTGTTTTTGCAAGTAAATTTTAATGGTGACAAGTGTTTATTTTATCAGTAGATTATTAATATTCTGCAGACTGTTTTTTGGAATTTGGCCAGGATTTGGATCCAATGACTTCATCAATCGAATATCGTTGCACAACAGCTGGTACATACCATTAAAGTTTGCTTACTGTGAAGATTTTTGTGCGTTAATCTATTTACTCCTTATAACATCTGTGGATTATACTTTGATAAAAATGAAGGTGAGCGATAGAATACCAACTTACTTGGTGCTCAAGTCCTGAAACAACTAATTTAACTAGTGGAACTTTTGTCATTTCGCTATATGTTTTAGGGATTAAACACCAATTAAGCTTGTCCTTGATCCCTCACCTAACTTTTTGGCTTTTACTTTTGTAGGGTTTATATATGTTGTGCTATCTAAGTTAGCTGATCACACCAACTGATTTACGTAAAATGAAAAACATAAAGTGAAAAATTTATCTTTCTCTGCGTAGGTATAACAAATGCAGATGTTTGGGTGCCCATTCTGAGAGTTAACTCCTGAAAATTTTCGATTGTTGGCCAAGCTAGTCTTCAGCCACTAAATGCTACTTTCTTTTTAATGTCTTTCCTATTGACAGTTGTCATTGTTTTTTCTCGAGCTCTAGTTCAAAATATCTAACTTATTAAAGAAAAGGAGCATAAAAGTTCAAATTCAAAGGTATTCCGCTCTAATTTATTTATTCACTGTCCTGTTGTGTGGAAACTTTGGAACGGTTGTTTGGTATAGGTGAATTTTGGGTCTGGCCCTTCTTCAATATGGAGAGTTCATTTATTGCAGATTTCCATGAAATTGGGAAGAAGAAGAGAAACATGTTACTTTAGAAGTATGGGACACATGCTATTGTTTGGTTTGTTTAAACATAGTTTAAAGCTCCAGGTTTTTTAAGATCATTACATGTGTGCTCCTCCACAGTTTCTCTGTGATTGTGGTTGCTGACTTTGTTGTCTATTTATTGGTTTGTTTTGCCTCTTGCATCTATTTTCTTCATAGCGACGAGTAGGAAGTTATGGAACATTGTAGAGTAGCAGTTGATTGCTTCTCATTTTTGGCCTTATGAATTTGCATTTGAGCATGTCATCAAGAAGCTCATAGAATCCAGTTTTGTGAACAGAAAAACTGGTTGAGGAACAGAGGGAGTTCGATGCTGTGATTGCTTTAGAGGTAGTGTATCGTTATAGTGATTTAATTTTTGTGTGATTTCTTTATCCAACTCTTCTGGAAAATGTATTTGTTATTTCACACAGTTTTTCATTCCTTTCTTGTCATGCACTTTTTAATCATGAGCATGTCCATAATTGTTTGTATCTAATTAGGTCATTGAACACGTAGCAGATCCTGCTGAATTCTGCAAATCCCTGTCAGCATTAACCGTTTCTCACGGAGCCACTGTGATCTCAACAATCAATCGTTCAATGAGATCTTATGCAACTGCCATCATCGCAGCAGAATACATTCTCCATTGGGTAATATATTTTCTTTTACTCTTGCTTTTTTTATTGGATAAGTAATGGTCTATTATATACTCCATAAGTCCATATACTTTTGATTTGCGGAGTATTTGTTATCAACACCGTCCGAAGCATCTTGGTACTTAGTTTTATTATTGCATTTTGAAACATTAGAGTCAATGAAGAATCTTGATATTCTTTTGTACATGCAATGCAACTAATGGTAATCTCTAAGTAATACAGTTTATTTACATTGATCGAAATATTCATCATAGTGGTTAACTTCTTAAGATCTATGCTCAAGTGATTCCCAGATCTCTGCGAGTGTTTTGTGGAGCATGTGTATGTGTGTACAATCATATAAATTAAATGAATCCAACAGTCGGCTAGTTTTTGTTTGTGATGCAGTTTTTTCATCATCAGATTATTCTTAACCAACCAGCCATCATGTAGTTAATTAAACAGAAGATGGTTCTCCTACCCCCTAGCCCCAAAAACATAAGAGGGTTAATCGCTGGAGCAATTTCGTAATTTCGTAGAGTCAATGTATTCAATAAACTTAAGTTGGATTATGTAAAGGGTCTAGTCTCTACTTTTCATATTTGTTAGAATCCTTTTGCAGCCTTCTGTTGTGATAAACTGATAATGTAAACTTATTGGCTACTTGAGAAAAATATTTACTTATTGGCAAATGGCAAGTGAGAGGAAAATGAAAGATGATGGTTGCAAAATTATGTGAACGTGTTATGAAATTGGAAAGTAATTATGTTATAAAAAGCTCTCCATAATATATTATATGTCTGATATTCTTCTGGAGAATATTATGGTTATCATATTGGTACTTGCTTGATGCTAAGTTGCTATTTTTATTTACCGAGATTATATACATATAAGAAGGGCTGATTCTTCAAATAGTCTCTTATCATCTAGCATCCATTGAGATTTCTGGGTATTTGTTGCTCTTACTATTAAAATATTATACAGCTTCCAAAAGGTACACACGACTGGTCACGCTTTCTTACTCCTGAAGAAGTAGCAGTTATCCTACAGCGTGCTTCTGTATCTGTAAGTTCCTGTTAAATTATTGGATTTGGATAATCGAACTTATAATGTGCTTAGCTCTCTCGTTTTCTTCATCTTAATTTGATTGGCTAAATTTTACAGATTCAAGAGATGGCTGGGTTTGTATACAACCCCTTGACGGGCCGATGGTCACTCTCAGATGATGTGGGTGTAAATTTCATTGCATTTGGCACCAAAAATAGCGAATGAAGGAAGAGAGTTATTTGTTAAATTTTATGATTCTTCGGGTAATAATACATGGTGTCTTCTCTAGTTATTTTTTTTTTTTTTGAAATCCCTCTGTGAGTGAGAATAGAAGACGAAAATAAGACAAAATACAAACAGACACAATGGTGGGTGTTATTATTTTTCTAGGTGTGCATAGCCTAAAGTAATGATGCTTAGCCTGAATAGATGAAGTAATACTGAATAATTGCAATTTTATTGCCTGAAGGATGTAAATTGGAAAATGCTTCTGGATTGCTATGCTATGCACTTGAAAAGGGGAGTGGAATGGAATATAAACAAGACTAGGCTACTAGCAGGTGTTTATAGTGAAACGGTTTTCAGAATTTGTTATTATTATTATCATCTGTCCCAAAACAATGCACACGTAAATGAAATTGAGCTTCCCAAGGCAAGACGTACACAATTTGCCTACCTACAATACTTGGACCACAATAATAAATCCAAAAAATAAAATAAAATGATATCTCAATATCAATTCTCCTTCTAAATTATAAACATGGGTAACTACTAATTTATTGCGTAGTGTTTTATTTTTTTATATTTAAATAAAGAAGAATATACAAAGAGCTACCAAAATGTAGTGTGATTCTAGTTTTAGAGTCATTTACAATCCAAGTATATCTGCTAAAAAAAGTATTATCTCGTTTAGAAAATAAATTAAAAATTAAATTTAATGCTGTGAAAGGGTAAAGAAAGCAAAATAAATGAAATAATGTTTTCTTTCAAAAAAAAATAGCACCCGATAAATTTAATATGTTTACATTTTTGAACAACAACAAAAAAAATAAAAAAATAATTATAGTTAATGAGAAATGCTTTAACTGAAGTTACTACCATTTATATATAATGACATCATTTCTCAAAACTGAGTATTTTCGCGGCAAGCAAACGAAATCTCTCCTTTCTTTCTGATACTCGTGTTTGTATACAAATTACAGCCATTTTTTTTCCTTCTCTGTAACGAAATAGGGCTTCTGATCTTTAGGTGGAGGGAAGAGATTGTGAGAGAAAATGGAAAGTTCAGACATGTCGTCGATGGTGGCTAGAGGACGTTTGGCTGTGATCTCAGCTCACCTCTCTGCTTCCATTGAAAAATCCTCTGATTCAATTCTTGAATCGTCGACGGTTTCCGCAGCTCAGTCGTCGGTCCAACCGCCGCCGAACCTGAAGGGCTCTTTGACGATCGTTGATGATAGAACCGGTAAGAAGTACCAAGTTCAGGTCTCAGACGAAGGTACGATCAAAGCTACCGACTTGAAGAAGGTAAAAAAATCAATTGGATTTGATTTGTCGTGATTAATATTTTGTTTGTTGTAATTGTGGAGTGTTGGTCCGACAACGGTTTTGGATATTTTGATCTCTGATTTCTTGTGTTTTGAGGTGTGTCTGTGGTTTATTTTTTACTTGTTCATCAGTATATTCTTTTTCTTTTTCTTTTTCATAGCATATACTCTGTTAGTTGCCGATGAACAAAAATTGGAAATAAGAAGGATTTGAAATACCTGATTTGGAATATGTTGACCTTGAAAGAAGAGATAGAATATAGTAGGAAAAAAATAAGGAAGCTTCATGAGTAGAGGAAAAGAATCTCTACGTAGTTGTGCTTTAATTTACGTGATGACCTTTTCACTTTCTTTTGATGCATTTGTTACTTTCCTCAGTTACCAAAAGGGGATATATGTTCTTTTAAAATTGAAGCATGCAATTAGACTATTGGAAGTAGTTAAATCTTGCACAAGTGGAACCCAGAAAGAAGAGGAACTGAAAACATTTCACCTCCATAATAAATTGTTATATAGTGAGACATATGATGATACTTGGTGCGAACAACTTGATAGAGTGCAAATGACCTTAATTTCTCATATCTTGACATTAAATTTCAATGGAATTTATCCTTGCTGGTTTAATATTTAGATTTTATTATGGAGAGCGGTTTTCTTATTGATGTTTGATATTATTGAATCCTGCTAATAATTGCACACATACAGATAACAACAGGAAAGAATGACAAGGGACTCAAACTTTATGATCCTGGCTACCTTAATACAGCTCCTGTTCGATCGTCAATATGCTACATTGATGGTGATGAGGGGATCCTTCGATACAGAGGTTACCCAATTGAGGAGTTGGCCGAGGGTAGTACCTTCCTGGAAGTGGCATATCTTTTAAGTAAGTTACCCTACCCAAGATCTTATATGTGGTTAAATAATTCAGAAGCATGGAGAGTTGAGATTTATTTAGTATGTATTACTGATAGAGTTTTTCAAGCAATCATATTACAGTAGCTGGTTCTTTTATGAAAAAGTATTTAGTAGTCCATCAAAGATTAATTACATTTCTAGAGCTTGGTTTGGGTCGCACGCTAAGGAGTGATATACCCTTATTGGGCATTCTTACACCACATAATATTTGTGGATTGTGTCAGTTTTTCTATTGTAACAGACCATACCATTTGTTAAAGACCAACATAGACAATGAACTCGATTACTATGCAGATTTTCTAACTGTATGCTCTTAGTTTTGCTTATTTATCTTTGAGGGAAATTGCTAGTTTGAACATTTTTAATCATAATAATATGTGAAAGTTCTAAAACAGCAATTATATTTTCCAGTCTCCATTATTGATTCTTACCCGTTTGATAGGTTCCAAACATGAAGATAAAAGTAAAACCGGGTTGTAGTCACTAGTCACCATCTACTAGCTTGCATAAAGATAAAAGTAAATATTATTTACTATTTTGTACTGTCCTAGTTTAACTAAGAACCGGAAAAGATTAATGTGGTTAATGATTGAGGAGAAAGATGCAATATAAAAATCAAACCAAGTGGATTTTAATAGTTAACGAAAGATTGACCAAATGCTTCTCTATGGTAGCATAGCATTGCCAATTTGCCATGTGCTTTTACTCTTGGAGGGGGTGAAAAAGGTAGCATGCTGTTTTCTTGATATGAATACGCACACACACACACCCATACACGTGTATGTATATGTATGTATGTCCGCACGTCTATATAGCTTACTTATGTGTTTATGTTTACATATTGGCTGGTACTTTTTCTTAACAACTTGTTCAATTCTGTATTATTTCGAATGAGATAATTACTCATTAGTCATTACGTTTTATATATCTGATTCTTTCACGCGTCTGCATCTTCTAATAATTACACCACATTTGCAGTGTGTGGAAATTTACCAAATGGAAGTCAGTTAGCTGATTGGGAATTTGCTGTTTCACAACATTCAGCTGTTCCACAGGGAATCTTGGTGTGGTTTTCTTTCTATTTTTGTATTAATAATCCTTCACTGCATAAAGTGGAACTCAATGTTTCAAAATTTAAGGTTTAGGGACTGCCTAACTATAATATTTCATTATAACATAACGGGGACTGATGAACAGACTGTGCTCCTATGGATACCCAGCAGCTCAGGACATTAAATGCACAGTTTGATTGCCAACTGTTATTAAATGATCAAAAAAGTATTAATATCCATATACCTAACACAACTACAGTTAATCTTTTCTATTGTATATACTCAAGTTGCAGGAATCTCATAAACCTGGATCATGATGTTTAGATTATTATACTAGATGTTAATTTACTGGGTGAATGAAAAACTCTTCTGTCACCCTGAAATAAGATACATTAACAGGGTAAATCATGAATGGATTCTATGTATGACTTGATAAGAATGTTATCTTTCACGAAGAGTTTTTGATAATCTATTATATGCGGCACACTTAGGATCATGGAATTCAATTTAAATGTGATTGATGCTAGACCCATTTTGAGGAAGTGTGGGTGTTTGCTTCCTCTGTGAAGACCATGCTTTATTATAAATTTTTTGTCCTGCTTTAGAAAAGATGAATAGATGATTAGGTTCTTTCGAGACTTGGAATCTTTGCGATCCTTTCGCACATATGGACAGAGAGGTTTGTCAGAAATTTTGATGATCAAATTCTTCTCGTCAAGACTCTTGAGAGATGAGGTAGCAGTTTTTACTTCACTTTCTGCCTCTGCTGTGCTTTCCTTGGGGTTTACATCTCTGACCTTTTAAGGGAGTAGAAAACTAATTCTATTATTTTCTCTCTTTCTTATATTCTTTTGATGGTTGGTGGATCCTTGTTCTCCTATTTTGTAATCTCTTCTCTTGCTATTAATGAAATTCCTGTTTGTCAAATAAAAAGAAAAAAAAATACTCCCAAGTTCTTAACCCTAAAAGATGTTCAGGAAATTTAACTGTCTAACATAAGAGAGCCTTAAAAATCGCAGGATGATCAATTTGCTTATAAAACAAAACTTTTTTTTTTTTCATTTTTTTATTTTATTGTTGGTGTATTTATTCTTCTTTCGACATGAAGATGAGTAGTGTGTCTTCTCTAATTCTGAAAGCACTGGAACTCGGTATTGCAGGATATCATACAAGCAATGCCTCATGATGCTCATCCAATGGGTGTTCTTGTCAGCGCAATGAGTACCCTTTCTATTTTTCATCCCGATGCAAATCCTGCTCTTAAAGTGAGAATTGCTTACCCAAAATCTTCTTGTCTTTAGTTATGAACAGTGATGGATATATTTTTGTGTTATTTATTTATTAATTTTTCTAAAATAAGAACAAGTGATTGAATATTGCACGTGTTATAATATGTAATTTTAAACATTTTTAACAGCATCCATATTTCCAGAATGAAAAACTATTCTAATTAGAAAGTGGTTTAGCTTTGATGTTTGTTCACTCTTCAAAGGGATCTTGTCTTCTTGTCATCTTGCCAAACTTTTAAAAAGGGTTGATATAATTTGAGCTTTGATAATTTATTCACATGTGTTATGTGAAGATATTGGTTATTAATCTTTTGTTACTGATGCCACAAGTATCTACATGTTTCAAAATAGTATATCTTCTTTGATACAGGGCCAGGATTTATACAAGTCTAAACAAGTGAGAGATAAGCAAATAGTGCGCATACTCGGGAAGGTCTGGTTATCTTCTGTCTTTATCAGTCTTTTTTCTTCATTTGTATGCTGAAACAAATTAAAATGAATACAACTCATGTTAGTGCTGCATGTATTTACTATTTGGTTATATTTTCAGGCACCAACCATTGCAGCAGCAGCTTATTTGAGGATGGCAGGAAGACCTCCTGTTCTCCCCTCCAGCAATCTGTCTTATTCAGAGAACTTCTTATACATGCTAGATTCATTGTATGTTTTGTTACTTGACCATCTTATGACTAATTTCGTTTAACAGAAATTCATGGCATACTATCTTCACCGAGTTGCCTAGATTAACATTTTTTTGTCATCTTTTCTGCACAAAAAAGTAAATAAAAGCACGAAATTATATTTACTTTCGCAAGGAAAATGTGTGCAAAGATTCATTAGGTTTGTCCTGTACACCTGTTTTTTCAGTAAGTCGAATTTCGTGCTACTCAACGACCATGGACTAAACTAGGATTTAACCCTCTAATCTAATTGTGATTCTACTTTACATAATTGCAGAGGTAATAGGTCTTATACACCCAATCCTCGACTGGCTCGTGTGCTAGACATTCTCTTTATATTACATGCAGAACATGAGATGAATTGCTCAACTGCAGCTGCCAGGCATCTTGCTTCAAGGTATGCAACATTAAAATATAAACAAGATGCATCCCAAAAATCTTGCATTACATATCTGATTCTATATATCTTAGTGGTGTTGATGTTTACACTGCTCTTGCTGGTGCTGTTGGTGCACTGTATGGTCCACTTCATGGTGGAGCTAATGAGGTATGTAATATTGTCTTGTGTTTGAATTAAACATATCAATGGGCCTAAGACCACCATTGACAACATTACTGAACTTGCTAGTTCAGAAGTGTAGCTATTTGTGTTCCAAATTTCCCTTTATGGCGTATCGTGTATGTTATACCGAGTCTCATTACTATAGATTCTTTTTTTATTTTGACATTGTAGGCTGTGCTTAAGATGCTGAATGAAATCGGGACTATTGACAAAATCCCAAATTTCATTGAGGGTGTGAAAAACAGGTGAACATTCCCTAATATATCTATTCTGACGGTCCAGAGACCTTGTGCATGCATCAAATATGTAATTTCTTCTGATTATGATAATTGGCTTGTACAAACTTATTCCTACAGGAAGCGGAAAATGTCTGGGTTTGGTCATCGTGTGTACAAAAATTATGATCCCAGAGCGAAGGTTATAAAGAATTTGGCGGAGGAGGTATTTTCTATTGTTGGCCAGGATCCTCTCATTGAGGTGGGTTTCACTATTTTAGTCGCAAATTTGTTCTTTCATATGAAATTTAGTGCTTGCAGTTTTGTTTTTTGTTTTCTCTCATGGGGTGTTGGTGGCCCTACAGAATTGCTACTAAAATGCAGTGTAGGCATCTGGATGAAGTCATTGTATCTGCTTTAATATAGATCAAATGTTAAGTCATGTGAAATCTCATGGAGTCTCATGGACCATGTATGTTTCCGTGCCCTTTTAATGAATTCTCTCGGTGCCATAGAGTCCCATTTGGGAATTCCATTTTGAAGAATAGAGCATTTAATACAATCACATCATACTTAATAAGTTGAAAGGTTTAAGTTTTCAATGCCATCCTCCAACTTTATGATTTAATTCTCCTATATCTTTCTATAGAAAGAGAATGGCATAATAGGGAAGTTAAAAAACTTAATGTTAACTTCTCAAAAATAGATGCTTTATTTGTGGAGACCAAAAATGTAATGGAGAAACTTGTATTGAGACAGAGGAAGGTCATGATCCTTTGCAAGCTCAAATAAGTAAAGCCTTGTCCCAGATAGTTTGGGGATAATTTGGGTTACAATGTTTATTGTTTTGCCATTCCGCTCTATGTAGGGCCATTCTCTTTGTTTACAAAATTTTTATTTTCCACAAGTTGGGAAAGAGAATGGACTTTATGTATTAAAACATAAATAATAATCTGAGAGACATTTTTCAGTCTTATGCAACATAGATAATGTTGTTCCTTATTATTTTCGAAAAGTACTTAATTTACAGAAACCTGCAAATGGAGGTGGAACGTGGAGATAAACCAAAAGGCATAGCAGCCCCTAAAAGCCAATAAACAAGTCTTTTCCGGGGGTGGTGTTTGTGTTTAATAATGTGTTTCTACATAATTTCTGTAGCATGTGGATATACTTGTTTCGGTTCTGAGCTATTGACTGCTGTATTATGTTCTCTTAGTTCTGTGTCTATAACATGTTAGTATTCTGTTCTATTTCTAGTGTCTTCTTCATTCAATAACAATTATGAAAGCTGAAACATACACAGTTTCTTGTCTATAACATGTGATTATTCTGTTCTATTTCTAGTGTCTTCATACATTAATCATTATGAAATCTGAAATATACACAAGGCAATGAAATATATAAGTGGGGAATTTATATTTTCACAAGGGAATTTAATAGTTTCCCCTCACATGAATAGTAAATGAGACATATTTGGGCAAGACCTTGTGAAAATATCAAAAATCTCTTAGTGGAAATAACAGTTATCTGTAACTGGTTGCACACGGCATTTGTTTTTGTTCTTTTATTTCTTCCTTTTGTTACATTGTTGTTTTCTTAATTCAAAACATAATCATTCTATCAATTATTTTTTTTAATCTACTGTCATATAAACTGACCTGCGCCATTATCAGGTAGCTATTGCTTTGGAGAAAGCTGCACTGTCAGATGAGTATTTTGTCAAGAGGAAGTTGTATCCAAATGTTGATTTCTACTCTGGCTTAATATATAGGTATTCACAAGGTGTCATCAAGTGTCATTATATTAATTCATGAATTGTTGATTAATTTCTAAAATATAATGACCAGGGCAATGGGTTTCCCAACAGAATTCTTTCCTGTTTTATTTGCGATTCCTCGAATGGCTGGCTACTTATCACATTGGCGAGAATCCCTGGATGATCCTGATACAAAGATAATGAGACCAGCTCAGGTTAGTTCTCTACTTCCAACTCCAACTCCAACCTTTCTTTTTGTTTTTTGTTTATATTTATCTTAATATTATCATTCAGGTCTACACTGGTGTATGGATGCGTCCCTACGTGCCACTTCGTGGACGGATAATATCGAAGGAGGCAGATAAGCTAGGTCAGGTGTCGGTATCTAATGCTACCAAGCGGCGTCTAGCTGGATCTGGAGCCTAGGCTTAATCATGGTCCAATGTAAAGTTTACAGCGGCCTAATCATAGTCCAACGTGTAAGTTTACATTGGCCAAAGTCTTAACCCTTCCAGTTAAAATAATCCTATAGATATTGCAGTTTAAATAAGGGCATAAATAAGAGCAGCACCACCAGAAGAGATGGCCACATTTATTCTTCTTAGAGATGTAGTTATTGTTAGCAAGTTGATAACTATTTTCAATTTTGAAAATCAACAGTGATGATTATGTGAGCATGATCAAAAGGAGTTGCATTTTGTACTGTTTGTATCTATAAGATAATTGTTGCTGTTGAACTTGTGGTTGCATGAAGGATTATTCAAGTTTTTGTTGTTCTTGATATATATATATATATATAGTAACTATCCTGTGTTGGCTTAAATTATGCTGAAGATCCAAGTGCTTTTTTATTGCCTCTCTACCACAATCACAATGACCGAGTTGGAACCTGATTATTATTATTATTATAACGAGACATATTCCGGCATGTATATATTACTCCATTTTATTTTCTTTGACAAATATATATTACTCCCTTAACCCCTGATATATGCCCTCTATTACTTTTAGTCAAATTAATTAGTTTTAAAATTAATAATTGAGCATATTTAAAATTTTAAAAATCACAAACTTCGAAATTAGTACTAAATTATAGTACGTATTACTGTTACAGTTGCCTGAAAGAGAGGAAATTTATTTTCTGCTTTTTTACCCTTTTTCTATCAAACAAAATTTTAACACTTTATTGAAATGTTCAATAACTTGAATAGAAAAGAGGGAGAGAGGGAGCATTTGATTATACTGCTTGGCTTGTACACGAGTCTTTTTATCCGGGAGAGGAGAGGAAGCCTTTCCATCTATCTAGTTTTAAAGGGCTCAAAGGATGATATAACAGATTCTGATAGAATACAACACAACTAAAATACAAGTACATCACCTCTCCAAGCACGACCGCAGATGAGCTCCACACAGGAAACAATTAATTGATGCTTGTCGTATTGTGAAGTGCTACTAAGGATGTTATATTAAAGTTGTAGCTGCATTGCTAGATTATACAAGGCATCATGCATCTCAACCTGTTGCCCATTTGAAATGATACTACATTTTTTAGAAGAAATGAAGAATCATTATATCATCAAAAAAAAAATTCAAGGCAAAGGATGATATTTACACTTTTTAACTGTATGGAAAATTTGTATAAATTGAATCCAACAATCTTCCCAATATAGGGATTATACATCAATTAAAATATGGAATTATGAGCTTTTGAGACTCGAGAACATATCATTATACATTGCATACTGAAAAATATTTGTAAACATTGACTGGCGAATTTAGTATCTCCTCTGCAATGGTTTGATATCTTGGGAAGTTGAAGCGGTACCTATTACAGAAAATCCACTGGGCTTCTTTATAGACAAGGTACCTATTACAGAAAATCCACTGGGCTTCTTTATAGACAAGGGACTGCAAGACAAGTAAGACATAATAAGAGTTGTTAACTATATTCAGGTTGTAGCTTTCTAGGAATCTTACACTAACAATTAAGAGAGACTAATACCTGTTATTCCTTTGCACCGCATTTCTCTTCATAGCTGTCAAATTTTTTACCTCTTGGCTATTGATTGGTACCAATAAAGTAGAATAAAATAAGTAAAAGAAGTGGGCCCAAGAAATATTCAACTTCATATGTTACCATGTTCTTTCATATCAAAATTTTTCTGTGCGTGTGTTATATGTTATTTCAGACTGACCTGGTGACGTGTCTGTCACAAATAAATGCACATATATAATACATGAAAAGTTTAAGTTTCAAGTCTAGGCATACATACAAGTTACTCTCTGCCAAAGCATCAATCTATACTCTATTTTAGGACTTAGATCTAATTGGGTCACTCCTTGAATCTGGAAGCACAATGAGGATCCAAAGAAACCATAATTTAATGATGTCAACAATGTCATATTTCACAAGCCCGAGAAATCATCAGTACTTTCTTTCAAGGAAATTTTACCTCTTGAGAAAATCTACTTTGGACTTCTTCATCAAGCTGCTCTTCGAGTTACCAATACTGCCACCAGGTCCCCAACCTACACAAAAAATTAATTTTTAAAAATTTAAAAATAACTAATGTTTGCATCAATGGCAGCATATCATTCTATGCAAGGTGCTATGTGTTTTGCACAAACTTGATAATGGATCATCACTACATCAAACTGCACAGAGGTACAAGGATGTGAAAGGGGTACCTCCACAAAAATTTCTCTTATTGCTTGAAGGCGGCACTTTTGTACATAACTGAACTTGCCGGCTCTGTTTCCCTAAATATATAAACATTTGGATAACTTACACAATACAAAAGAAAGAATACGAATAATGCATCTTTTCTGGATCTAAAACATTTCTACCAAAAGTTCAAGAAAAAGAAAATAAAAAAAGAAGCATTGATTCCAAGTTGTATGTTTGAACCTTCTCAAAATAATAGTTTCTAGAAATAAGCGTGGGTCAAAAAATGTTTGAACCTTCTTGAAATTGTTCAAGTATAGTATTTAAATATTTTAAAAGCCTAACAAGTAATACAAACTTGGTACTAAAACTAGTGGAAAAGTCTAATGAATTAATAAAATGCTCTATTATTCTACAAATGATGACTTACAGATTCCATATGAAAGTATGCAAGGACATTAATTATGTTACCAATGTTACCTAAAGATTAAATAACTTTGGAGAAGAACATGAAATATGCAAATTGCAGCATCTACTAGAAACACACTCGAACATAAAAATTGTGAAGGCTATGTTTTCAAAACCAAAATTTGTCTGTAGAAAACTTACGGGCATCTTCTTTTTTATATAGTTGTTTAATTCGATCAAATGACTTCTGTTGAGCCTTTTCCATATCCTTTAATTTTGCCTGCAAAAAAATCGGTCTAGTTGTGATGATGCAACTACTTCAAATAAAAATCCACAAAAATTACAAGTGGATAGAAGAAGTATTTACAAAGTACATTAAACTGCAAATCAGCCAACTTCATGAACAAGTAAATAACAATTTTTATGACCCGTCTTTCATTCTTTCTTTTGTTTTCTTCCTTTCTTATGTATTACTGTATTAGTGGAGAAAGTACACATGCAAAGCTAATATTAGATCATAAGAATAGAAAGCAGATTACCTCATACAACTGTTTCCACTCAAATGAGACACTCTTACATTTCATCCTCTCAACCACAAGATTGGCGCTCTTAGCACCAAATTCTGTCTCATAAAATTTCTTCCACAGCTTATCAGTCACTGGGCTAAGGTCTCTTCCCTGCAAGATTGAAAATATTCAATAAACCAAACCAAGACATGTTGCTCAGAAAGCTGAACACAAGAGACGTTCTTACTTCAGTAGAATCCTCGACTTGCTTCAACTGTTCAAGTGTACAGTGCGGCAAAATGCGGTCTAGAAGATGTAGGTCTGTCTCCCCAACATCTCCAAGATACCTAAGATTATCTATAGCTGTCTGAACACATAGATCAACCAAAGATGGAGTTTTCATCATCTATTTTATACCGCTTTCAAACATGCCCATGCCTTCTGATTTCATCTCTTCAGATAACACCCCTATCAGGACAAGTGTACATATCAGCTTTCTCGAACACTCCAAGAACTAGTATTTACGAAAAGAGACAGTTTAGTATATCTGATATTTATGGAAACAGACAGTTTGGTGTATTTTGGGGATTATGTTTATTGTCTCTAAAATTCCTACTTTCATTTATTTTTGCAATGTTATTACACAGACAGGTATATATAGGCATGTAATTTCCCTGACAAATTATAATTGACAATTATTTCTTTCTTTCTTCCATTTCCTATTCATTTACTGTTTGAGCTTACCATAATTTTTCAAATAAGATAGCAGAATAGGCTCAAAATAAACCACAAGTAATTAGATTGAACTTGTGAAATGTGAAATCTTTTTCACTTCTTGTCTTCTTGATAGTATTTTAAATCAAAACTCTGTTTGTATAGAAGTAAAAAAAGAAAAAGAAAATAAGGATATGAAGACATTGTAAAGTTTACTACCTAGGATCTAAATAAAAACAAGAAAACAAAACTATAATCCGTCATAGTTGCAGCATAATAACTTCTTCATATACCATCTAAATTTACACAAAGTCAATCTGCGAAGGTTACAAAATTCGATATATATTGTTTCTTTGGCATCAATTTATGAAACTTCACCAAGAATAATTTGCAAGACTTATTTTGTGTTTCTTTATATCCTTGTTCCTAAACATTCACAGTAAACAATAATGAGAAAACAAATATTCATTCAAGAGAAAAATTACGAATTTTAAATATGTCAAAGAAAAATAATCAGGATAATGGAACAAATAAGCCAAACTATAATTCTTGTATTTAGACCTCATAAAAAGTTTTTTAAAAAAAGATTTCAGTGAGAACATCTAATTATTCCAAAGAAAGGGGCAAATTGAAACCTCAATATAATCCGTTTGCCTTAAATCAATACAGATCAATCTAATTATTCATCAATTCATTGGATTTAAGTAAAACTACAGAAAAAGAACATATGAATATTATTACATGTAATACCTCACGCACGGGAACGCGATTAAAATCTGAAATCGAGGTAGCCTGCTGAAGATGAGACGCCTGACGGACTTCGATGATCACATATATCTAAATTAAAAAAAAAAAATTGCGATTAAAAAATATAAAAATTATGCTAAAGCGCACTGGGGATCGAAAGATGTACTGTAAACAATATTCATGCATTTCGCTAAGGTACTCCACAGAGGTATCCTCCTCGGCCTGCGTACAGGGCCCGATCCCGATGGGTGGGCTGACACTTAGATGGGCGGAGATCGGGTCGGGTAGCTCCGAAATAATAAATCTACTAGTAGTACTGTAGTATTTAGGAGTGGAGCAATGGTGGTAATATAGAAGAAACCTAATTGTAGTAAATTATTATGCCACTTTTAACTTATTAAAACTAATTCAAATCATATAAATTTTACTATAATACATATTTTTAATAGTAGAATTACATTAAAAGAATTTTATAATTTCAATATTTATTGTTGTAGAAATTTTAGAATATGACCTTTTTATTTGATTTGGAATATAAAATATTTAATTAATGTAAGTTGAGACTTTTAGACCTAAACTAGATATAAACCCGTGCGTTGCGACGGGATTATTATATACCAGCTATTACGAATTCATTGCCTCATTAGTTTTTTTTATCCATTTTTGGCAATTGTAGAGTCACTCATAGTATTACCATAATGCCAATTTTTTTTATTAATGATGATAAAAATGATTTATTGGATGTTAGTACTTAACAAATCATGCAAAGACACAATCCAGATAATAGAATGCAATAAATGAAGAAACCATAAATAAAAATATTGTGAGATATAGTCCACAAAATGAAGCCATACACTGGCGGAACTAGGAGGGCCAAGGGGGGTCATATGACCCCCCAACTCTGGAATTTGAAGCATGTTATATTAGTTAAATTTGATTTTTGTTATGAGATGGTATTAATTCATTTAATTTCTCATGTCCTTCCACCTATAATAAATTAACAATATTACTATAAGATAAAATAATATTAAATAAGTTTGATAATTAATTAATTAATATTGCACTCATTTGTATTATTGATTTAATCATACATTGGTATCAAATTTTTGTAAATGAGAATAACTTAATTCATTTTCTTGCTTTGAGTGGCTCCTCTCAATTGTCTTCAAAGAAGATGATCAGAACCACAATATAAAATTTTGAATATATATTATTATTATAATATATATATATATATATATATATATATATATATGTATTTAAAGTCATTGACAAGGATTGTAATAGAATGTTATGAAATATTATAATTGGGTAAAATGGAAGTGACCTATTCCACATCATATTAGTTAGAAACACTATTCCAGCTAACCGTCCATTGTAATATATAATGAACTAGATAGAAACTCCCGCGTTGCGGCGGGATTATTCAAATTTTTAATAATAAATATGTGCGTACAATTAATAAATTAAAATATAATAAGAAAATAGTATATTATTGTGCGATGATCAAATAGTATAATCGGATTAGAGATAAGTCAAAAAAAAAGACCATAACACATTTAAACGAATAAGTCTAAAAGAAATAATTCAAACCAATGAAATAATTCCACCCGCTTCTAGGTTATGTTTCACACTTATGCATATAGGAGTAACCTGTAAGTAATAATGTGACGCCCCCAAAATAGGTATACATCACCCATTCTCGAAATTCAATATACATGGTATGTAAACAACTACAACTTTATTATTACAACAAGAAAAGCTGTGAGTTTGAATACAAATATTATCTTCTGCACAATATCTATACTCAAATAAATCCTCATCACATTTATTGATACATTATTTTACAAAATGGTGAGGACTACTAAACAACTCTCTCTAGAACCTTCATTCCATACCCCACTTGCACTCTCGCTTATATTCTCGCCTCCCCGAGAAGAAAAATGGAACAAAAAGGAAAAGGGTGAGCTCAACTAGCCCAAGAAAAGAATATTATGACTAAGATAATATACAACAAATTACCGTTAGTCTTCAACAGGAAAAAAAATCTAATAGAATACAATAAACAACAAATTTTAAATCAATATTCGCAATGAAATAATAATTCATTAGAAGAGTTAAGTAGAGAATGCAAACTACTATCTTCTATGTATGAATTTAAAAGTTCATCGCTCATCTTTTATCCCCGTAACATCAATCAATATATATATGGAATCAAATATTCATCTTTGCACTACAGCCAAAGATATTCATCATTGGTCATGTTCATCTAAACACTGCTCATCTTTGCACTACGGGGCCAAAGATATTCTTCAGAAATCATTCATCTTTGCACTACAGGCCAAAGATATTCAATAATATCATCATTTAAGACTGAGGATGATGAAAAATATTTTTAAAGAAACGAATCCAGTGAAACAAAATGACAAGGATTAATGATTAAGGATTCATACTTTGTTTTATCCATGTCTAAAAATACCTCAAAAATAATCATAGTGGTGTAAAATTCAAGAATGATCAAAACATGGATACAATCAAAGCTAGTATCCATAATTGATATTTTAGACGAAAAGGAAAATTTTCATTTTTCGATGAATAGTGCCGTATTCGTGAATAGTACCGTATACGTGAATAGTGCCGTATACGTGAATAGTATCTCCGACACCAAAAGTTCCAAATTTGATAAAAACTTCAGATCAATATTTCAGCATAATGATATTGAAGAAATAATATCATTACTAAAAATAATAATATCCCTTACCTCGAAAGATCAAGATTTCTAAATTGAAACACCTGATATAAAGCTATGACTTGAACTTGCACCAGATAGCAATACTCAAAGTATACTCAAAATACTCACAAGAATACGCCGATAATATAGAGAGAAAACTTCAGCTTACGGTGTGATTTTCAATTCTAACCCAAGACTTATTTATAGAAAATTGCTTAGAACACCAAAAAGCGTAAAATTTAATAAAATATTAATATATATATAAAAATTTTCACATACTCATACCAGTTGATTTCCAACTCTTAACACATGCCTACAAATAACAAAAACGTTTTTCTAACTAAAATATTTTAAACTTCCAAAAATCAATTATTTTGAGCTTGAACTTCAATAATTCATAATAAATAGCCCTTTTGCCGTAAAATTTGAATCTCGCGAGTTTTTATAGGAAATTCAATTCTCTACAACTTTGCAGAAGAAAGTTTTTCCGAATTCAAAATGAAATTGACCGAAATCCATAAATCCAAGCAATTTTACAAAGCTATAATCAAATTTCACCGATAAATGGGGTCCACCGACATGTTTAACATGTTTTAAACATTTATTGTAACAAAAATACTCTTCCTCCTCGTATACTCATATATCCCACATTCGTTGTAAAAATATCACCATTATTATATTATTAAAATATAATAATATATTTAAATAATTATCGAAAAAGATAAAATTTCAATTTTCAACAATTGTCACATTAAAAATTTTCTCCATCTATATCCACATAAAATCAATATTTTTCTTATCATATGAATCAATAATTAATTATTTACAAATAATATTACAGAATCACAATATGATATTGACAACTGCATAGCCTCAGGAAAGAGGGGGCTTTCCAATAAGAATTTCTCCTTCTTGTACCAAGAATTAGGTGACCAAACCTCTCCTTAGATGTAACTTTCTAGACATTGCCAATAATGTTATCTAATAATATTATTCAGATAATATGAATTATTTCTTCGATAATGAAAAATATGAAAAATAATCTTAATAATAATGAATTATCAAAACAACATATAATATCAACGCAGAATTATTAAATCAATAAAATATCGAATAAGAATTATCGTAACCATTATTGAGTAGTGCCCTTCTTACGTAAGAATCAATAATTGGTGCAATACTGCGTGTCTTACTTGTATTTTAACCACCGAGTATTTTAACAAGATAATTGGTAATAACTACTACTGTTATTTTTAAACAACTTATATTTGTCGCTTTCTTCATCCAATCGCTTTCTCACATGGGCCCACATATGGTAGCACTGGCAGTCATTTAATATTCCCCGACAAAGATCTGAATATTCCACGACCAAACGAATATTCCCCGACAACAATGAATATTTTATAACCACTTGCTTATTTTGAAATATTTATGTATTTTACCCCTAACTATCCACATTAATCAAATCAACCCTTACTATTTCAAAATAATAAATAGAGAAAATTAAATTTCATTAATAATAAGTTGGGGTCTTACAACCTCCCCTCCTTATGAAATTTCGTTCTCGAAATTGACGTATGTACACAGTGTTTCAAAAGTGAGGATACCTCGCTTTCATTTCGCTTTCAATTCCCGTGTCATTTCCTCTATAGCATGATTCCTCCACGTAACTTTAACTTGTGGTATGACCTTTGCGCGTAGGACATGCTCCTTCCTATCCAAGATCTTGACAGGTACCTCCTCATATGTTAAGTCTTCGGCTATTTCGTCCGGTTCTAACTCTATAATGTGGTTCGGGTCTTTCACATATTTACGAAGTACAGATATGTGAAACACATTATGAACACGAAGACATACTTTGAGGTAACGCAAGTCTATAGGCTACATTTCCTATTCGGTCAAGAATTTGAAATGGACCAATAAATCGTGGATTGAGCTTTCTCTCTCTTCCAAATCTTGTAACTCCTTCCATGGAGCAACTCGCAACAATACATGATCCCCTATACTAAATTCCACGTTCTTTCGATGAAGATCCGCATAACTCTTTTGTCGATCTTGTGCCGCTTTGTATACGTTGTCGAATCATTTGGATCTTTTCCGTAGTCATATCGTACTCAAACTCGGGTCCCAACAATGTTGCTTCACCCACCTCGTCCCAACATATTTGGAGAGCGACACTTTCGTCCATATAATGCTTCAAATGGAGCCACACCTATATACTTGCCGATAATCATTGTTGTAAAGAGAATTCCACCAATGGTAAATACTTATCCCAACCGCCTTGAAGTCTCAGGACACGCCTTAATAAATCTTCAAGAGTTTGAATAGTCCTTTCGATTGTCCGTCTGCTTTGAGGATGGTATCGCCGAATCAAATCGTAAATCCGTGCCCATAGCTTTTTGCAAGCTAACCCAAAATCTTGAAGTGAATCTTGGGTCACGATCCGAAACTATAGATACAGGCATGCCATGCAACCTCACAATCTCATTCACGTCATATACTAGCAAGAAGCGTTCAAGGAATAAGTCTCCGTGACGGTAAGAAATGAGCGGAACTTGGTTAATCTATCAACAATAACCCAAATAGCATTGATGCCTTGAGAAACCGTAGGAAGACCCGTAATGTAAATCCATGGTAATATGTTCCCAATTCCATTTCGGAATCTCAAGTGGTTGCAACGGACCCTTAGGTACTAGATGCTCCGCCTTTACACGTTGACAAGTTAAACACATCGAGATAAACTTTGCAATCTCTCTCTTATATTGTTCCACCAAAATGTATGTCAAGATCACGATACATTTTGGTACTTCCAGAGATGGATTACAAATGGTGTATTGTGTGCCTCCATCATAATCTTGTACTTCAAATCGAGTCGTTAGGAACACAAAAAGTCTAGAGTGGACTCAGTATTCCTTCTTCATCAATTCTCGCCCTAATAGCTCCTTCTTGTACTTTCTTCTTCATACGCATCATTTCTGGCTTGGGTGGCTTGAAAGCAACCTTAACTTTTTCTATTAAAGTTGGCTCTATCGCATACTTGACATCATCACACTCATTCCCGCATATGATCTTCTACTCAATCGCCGCACTACCAAGTTAAACTTTTACCGGGATGGTATTGAATAGTGTGGTCGTAGTCTTTCAATAGCTCGAGCCAACGTCATTTGCCGCGCGTTGAGTTCTTTTTTGAGTGAAGAAATATTTAAGGCTTTTATTGTGACGCCCCCAAATTAGGTATCGCCACCCATCTTGGGTCGCCACTTACATGGTACATAAATTCAAATACAACTTACTAATATAACTGCTGTGGTATGCAGATCGACATAAACTGCGTGAGTTTGAATACAAATATTGTCTACTAGATATTATACAAACTCAAAAGGAGTCCTCATTACAACTATTATCACACTATTTCACGTAATAGTGAGGACTACTAATGCTATCCTCTCGACCATTACTCTGCTCCCCGACTCGTCCAAATTATGTTTTCATTTCACGAAGAGAAACGAAAGAAAGAAAGGGTGAGCTCAACTAGCCCAAGAAAAATATTATGACTAAGATAATGCGAGAATAAATTATCATTAGCCTTCAACAAATGTTAAACCGATAAAATACAATAGACAACAAGTTTAATCTGCGATGAATATGCAATCCATTAAAAGAGTCAAGTAGATAATAAAATCTACTATCTTTTTAGGTTTTAAAAGGTTTTCATCAATTTTTATCGTTTGAGACTCGACTTAATAAATAAACCACCACATCTAATCATCCCCGCACACTACCTGGCCAAGGATTTTCATCAAGTTATCAATGGTCATGACTATACCAAATCACCCCCGGTCATAATCATACCAAAAACTATCCATCAACGCATTACGTGCCACCGAGGACTTTTGTCACATCATTTATATCAAGTCATGATTATACCGAATGATCCTCGGTCATAATCATACTAAGTTCATCTATGCACGTAAGCCAAAGATAACATGATATATCATGAGGATGATGACAATGACATAATAATTCAATAAAACAAGTTCAAGAATTATTTAATCCATGAATTATTAACGTCCAAATTGTCAACATGATACTGTTTTGTAGAGTAAAATTCAAGAATGATCAGAAGAATATTTCCATGAAAAGATACTGGATGAAACGCAAATATCAAGGATATTCTACTAATTTCATGGAGTATAGAAGTCAAAGTTTTAACCAACTGGGTATAATAAAGAATGGAATAACAAAAGAAATCACCATGCATGCGGTACTTGATAGATGTATGTGTTATTCCAATGTAATAATAATAACGGAACCGGTCGGTGAAATTCACACCAAGCGGGATGTTCCAACAGAATAATATAAAGATGGAACCGGATCCGGTGTAAAACACACGATAGGATATTCCAACAGAATGATAAAGACGGAACCAGTCCCGTAAAAAACACACGCATGGATGTTCCAACGAGAATAATAAAAATTGGAACCGTGTCCTGTGTAAAACACATGACGATGGATGTTCCAATGTAATAATAGAAGAATGTCACCAAGTATAGGTAAACCACAGCATATACAAAAGTTATTCCAACAATGAATAATAAGCAATGGAATAACATAAGGATTTCACCAAGTATAGGGTATCTGCCATGATACAGGTTATGTATAGGGTATGCCACTTTTACAAAGTTATTCAAATGTAATAATAATGAATGGAATAATGTAAGTTCTCTTCAAGAAGAAAATAATAACACCCTTCACCGTAAAAAGAACCGAATATAAAAGTAGTGAAGTAGCGAGAATCTCTTCTTCTTTCTATAATTTTCTCTATATAACTTCTCTCTATAATTTTCTCTCTAGAGTTTCAATGAATTAAGTAAGAAAATAATGAAGGAATGAGCTTATTTATAGGAAAATGGAATGCATAAGAATTAATCCATGAACTATCTGCATTGATTTACTTTAATCGGACGGTCCATATTTAAAGAAAAATCTTTTAAATAAAATATAATATATTCTATTTATATAAAACATTTTACTATGCAAACACTATACAATACTATGCAAAACACTATGCAAAACACTATGCAACACTATACATAATAAAATATAATATATTCTATTTATAGAATAACTTTAATAAAGTATTATATTTTATATAAAAAGATGTTTCGCTTTTATTACGTTAATAATACTGAATAAAACAAAACGTCATTATCGCTTATAATAATTCATATTATTAATCGACAATAATGGAATCAAACCGAGTGACTTCTCACATAAGCATCAATAATCAATACCGTAATTATACTATGCAACCACACGTATTCGTGTATTTTTACTACTGAGTAGTAGTTCAACAAGAACTACGGTAAAACTTCCGCCTATTATTTCAATAAAATATTTTTGTCGTTTTCTCGATCCGACAATAATTACGCTTAGGGGGTCCACCAATGATTGAGTAGTTATACGAATATTTCACCGCTAAACCGAATATTCCCCGACCAATCGAATATAATATAACCACTTGCATACTTTGCAAAATTTATAAATATTACCCACAACTATAATATTATCTCAAATTCACACTATAATATTAAAAATTATTTCACTAAATTTAAATCTTTATTGATAAAATCTGGGGTCTCACATTTATGGTCCGAATATATCTCTCCACTTTCTCCCCATATAGATAGTGCCTCCATATCTTTAGCAGTTCTTTTTGAGTGAACAACTATCGCTAACTCTAGATCATGTGAGTAGGATAATTCCTCTCATACTCTTTAAGTTGTCATGAGCATAATGCTCTTTATGACTTTCCCACGTTGCATAAGAACACATCCTAACCCTTTGCTCAAGCATCGTTGTAGATAACAAATCCATCCGAACCGGATGGTATTGTTAGAACAGTCTTAAAATAAGTCTCCTCTTAAGCTCTTGGAAACTCTTCTCGCATTCTTCGCTCCCAAACGAATTTTGTATCCTTCCGAGTTAATTTGAGTTAATGGAGTAGCGATTCAAAAAACCCTTCCACGAATCTCCGATAATAACCACCAGACCCGAAAAGCTACGATCTTGGCCACCGACTTGGGTTGCTCCCAACTTTGTATTGCTTCAATCTTTCACGTCCACGGATACTCCATGTTTTGACACCACGTGCCCAAGAAATGCTACTTCCTCAAGCCGGATCTCGCATTTCTTCAATTTGGCATATAGTTTATTTTCACGAAGCCTTTGGAGTACCAAATTTTCAAATGGTGCTCATGATCTTCACGACTTTTGGAATATATGAGGATGTCATCAATAAAGACAACAACAAACCGATCCAAATATTCCTTGAATACTCGGTTCATCATATCCATGAAAGTCAAGAGAGCATTAGTCGATCCGAAAGACATGACTAAGAATTCATAATGCTCGTCACCAGAGTTCTAAAGGCGCCTTTGGAATATCCTCGCCTTCTAATCTTCACCGATGATATCCAGAATCGAAGATCGATTTTTGAAAAGAATTGTGCCCTTTGCAATCGGTCAAACAAGTCATCAATACGAGGTAGAGGATACCTATTCTTGATGGTGACATGGTTCAATTCCGATAGTCAATACAAAAGTCGCATACTCCCGTCTTTCTTCTTTTTACTGAATAAAACAGAGCACCCAAGGAGATGTCTTAGACGAATGAAACCGATGTCCAACAATTCTCGTAGTTGGACCTTTAACTCCTGAAGTTCAATAGGAGCCATTCGATATGGGTTTTAGAAATGGGTTTTGTACCGTGTTCAAGATCAATAAAGAATTCAACTTCACGTTACGGGGTAGGCGGGAAGTTTTTCAGAAATACGTCGGAAAGTCAATAACAACAGAATATTATTCAAATTTGGCGTGTCTTTATTCAAATCCATAACATGGGCTAAGAAAGCTTGACATCCGCTTTTTCAATAAACGAATAGCTTTATGATTAGATATGACGTTGATTGATTTTAATGGTTTAGTTGCTTGAATTGCATAAACGGGTTGGTTAGGAATATGAAAACTAACAACCTTACGAAAACAATCAATTTTGGCATGATGAGTAGTTAACCAATCAATCCCTAAAATCACATCAAAAGCAAGTATTTTTAAAGAGATAAGGTCAATGGTAAGGTAATGGTGCCAACTTGAATCAAACAAGATTTATAAACAATGGATGTGA
Organism: Panax quinquefolius; assembly: GCA_020205615.1. Lineage (NCBI taxonomy): Eukaryota > Viridiplantae > Streptophyta > Magnoliopsida > Apiales > Araliaceae > Panax > Panax quinquefolius. Next base: position 100,700,836 of record CM035170.1, on the reverse strand, counting down.
TGAAAGTTTCTCTAACGGAGTTTCCATAGATAGGTCAAAGTCTAATTTCTCCTGAGTCAAGTTTAAACGTTGAGCACACGCGGAGAGATAAATGAATGGGTAAAGCACCGGTATCAAGTAAGGTATAAACTTCGCAAGAATTTATAAATAGCTTACCCGTGATCACCTCGTTTGGGTTCCTCGCATTTTGACCCGACCACAACAAACGCTTCTTCCCTAATCGTTGACTTTGACTTTTCTCGGGACGATCTTTTGAGTCACCGTTCCCATTGAACTAGGTTTCGCATTCTGCATAATAATCTCGAGCGATATGTCCTTCCTTTCCACAATTATAGCATACCTTGAATCTGTTGTGGGCGCTTTGATCGATATGTCCCTCTTTCCTCGCATTTATAAGCATATGACCGGTGGTCGTTTCCTCCCTTAGAACCGATTCTTTAAAGACTGCTCGTCTTCACATAGGTCGTTGTTAAATCTCCTCTTTTTAAAATCTCCTCCCGACTCGCTTTTTTCTATTTTCATGGCCATGATTATTACCACGAGTGGTTACCATTTTGTCCGTCTGCTTTCTTTCTCCGCCGGTTATTATTATTCTGCTGACCGCTATCTCCGAGTACGATCCTCGGTTATGGTCCCTCGGTTGAACATACTCGTTATCTCGCTTCTAACAATTGAGCCTCGCTTAACAACATCCCAATAGAGAGAAAATTTATGAGAAATGAGATATTGTCAGTATCTGGGGTTTCAAACCTCTCGAAAACATCCGCGTCATCGCTCCTCATTCTCCACCAAATGAGGTGCAAACACGGATAACTCTGCAAACTTTGCCTCGTCTTCGAGACACCGCCATGTTGTTTTGTTCTAATCGATGAACTCCACTTCCTTCATATATACGAACACTTTCGGAAAGTATTTGTCATTAAATAATTCTCAAACGTCTCCCAAGACATCTTGCCGAAAAGTTGATTGGATGGACGCGCTTCCAGAGACTCCACCAAGATGTCTCGCCTTTCGCCACTTAACATAAAGGTGGCGAATGGAACCTTCTGTTCCTCCGTGCATCCCAAGACATCGAATATCTTGGTAATTTGCTTGACCCATGTTTCCGCCATGATCGGATCGGCTTTCCCTTAAATTTTGGTGGTCCCAACTCTTTGAATCGCTTGGTTTGTGATAACCCGTGAATGCTGCTATCATTTCTTCGTATTTTGAACACGAGTCTCCCTCGCCTCGATTTTGCATGAGCTGCAAAAAACTTCTAAACATCCCTCGCTCATCATCTCGCCAATCGGTGGTGTTGTTCACAGAGAGAACATTGCCACCGCTGTACGCTTCTCCTCGTTGGAAATACAGGCATCTCCACTGGTCTCATTTACTCCATTGTTAATATTCTCACGACATTCTCAAATCTTTGTAATAAAACAAGGGTTAATTAAGAAAATCAATATATCACATAATATCCTATATCTTGATTAACTAACAAATAAGCTTAGTAGAACACACTAGCGAAGGATTTACTCGCCTCTCCCTCCTAGTTCTATTCCCCATCTCCGCCAGAGATCATATCCCTAAGCTCGATACCAACCGCGACGCCCCAAAATAGGTATACATCACCCATTCGAGTTGTCAATACATGGTGCAGTAAACAACTACAACTTTATTATTACAACAAGAAATCGTGAGTTTGAATACAAATATTATCTTCTAGACAATATCTATACTCAAATAAATCCTCATCACATTTATTGATACATTATTTTACAAAATGGTGAGGACTACTAAACAACTCTCTCTAGAACCTTCATTCCATACCCCGACTGTACTTCGCTTATATTCTCGCCTCCGAGAAGAAAAATGGAACAAAAAGGAAAAGGGTGAGCTCAACTAGCCCAAGAAAAGAATATTATGACTAAGATAATATACAACAAATTACCGTTAGTCTTCAACAGGAAAAATCTAATAGAATACAATAAACAACAAATTTTAAATCAATATTCGCATGAAATAATAATTCATTAGAAGAGTTAAGTAGAGAATGCAAACTACTATCTTCTATGTATGAATTTAAAAGTTCATCGCTATCTTTTATCCCCAAATATCAATCAATATATATCCGAAATCAAATATTCATCTTTGCACTTCTAAAAGCCAATATTATTCATCACCGTTAATGTTCATCTAAACACTGCTCATCTTTGCACTACTGCCAAAAGATATTCTTCAAAATCATTCATCTTTGCACTACGTGCCAAAGATATTCAATAATATCATCATTTAAGACCGAGGATGATGAAAAATATTTTTAAAGAAACGAATCCAAAGGAAACAAAATGACAAGGATTAATGATTAAGGATTCATACTTTGTTTTATCCATGTCTAAAAATACCTCAAAAATAATCATAGTGGTGTAAAATTCAAGAATGATCAAAACATGGATACAATCAAAGCTAGTATCCACAATAGATATTTTAGACGAAAAGGAAAATTTTATTTTTCGATGAATATAAGTCAGATTCGTGAATAATACCTAAGTATCGTGAATAGTCTTGATATAGGTGAATAGTAACTCAGACACCAAAAGTTCCAAATTTGATAAAACTTCAGATCAATATTTCAAAGATAATGATATTGAAGAAATAATATCATTACTGAAAAAATAATAATATCCCTTACCTCGAAAGATCAAGATTTCTAATTAAACACCTTGATATAGGTTATGACTTGAACTTGCTTGCAATAGTATAGCAATACTCAAAGTATACTCAAAATACTCACAAGAATACGCCGATAATATAGAGAGAAAACTTCAGCTTCGGTGTGATTTTCAATTCTAACCTAAGACCCTATTTATAGAAAATCTTAGAAACACCAAAGCGAAAAATTTAATAAAATATTAATATATATATAAAAATTTTCTACGTACTCATACCAGCTGATTTCCAACTCTTAACACATGCCTACAAATAACAAAAACGTTTTTCTAACTAAAATATTTTAAACTTCCAAAATCAATTATTTGAACTTGAACTTTAATAATTCATAATAAATAGCCCTTTTGCCGTAAAATTGAATCTCATGAGTTTTTATAGAAAATTCAATTCTCTACAACTTTGCAGAAGAAAGTTTTTCCGAATTCCAAATGAAATTGACCGAAATCCATAAACGAAGCGATTTTACAGTTATAATCAAATTTCAATCGATAAATGGGGTCCAATTTAGACATGTTTAACATGTTTTAAACATTTATTGCAACAAAAATACTCTTCCTCCTCAGATACTCATATATCCCACATTACATTCGTTGTAAAATATCACCATTATTATATTATTAAAATATAATAATATATTTAAATGAATTATCGTAAAAGATAAAATTTCAATTTTCAACAATTGTCACATTAAAAATTTTCTCCATCTATATCCACATAAAATCAATATTTTTCTTATCATATGAATCAATAATTAATTATTCACAAATAATATTACGTAATCACAATATTGACAACCGCATAGTTCCTGTGAAAGAGGGGGCTTTCAATAAGAATTTCTCCTTTGCCGCAATTAGGTGACTAAACCTCTCCTTAGATGTAACTTTCTAGACATTGCCAATAATGTTATCTAATAATATTATTCGGATAATATGAATTATTGCTTCGATAATGAAAAATAATGTGTAATGACAATTATTGAAACAATGCAATATCAACGCAAAGAATTATTAAATCAATAAAATATTTGAATAAAGAATTATCAGTAACCATTATTGAGTAGTGCCTTCTTACGTAAGAATCAATAATTGGTGCAATACCGGTGCTACCTTGTATTTTAACCATCGAGTATTTTAACAATATTATTCTGTAATAACTACGCTGTTTATTATTTTTAAACAACTTATATTTGTCGTTTTCTTCATCCAATCGCTTTTTAGTTATGGGGCCCACACATGGTCATTACTGTCGTCATAAATATTCCCCAAAGCGATCTAATATTCCACGACCAAACGAATATTCCCCGACAACAATGAATATTTTATAACCACTTGCTTATTTTGAAATATTTATGTATTTTACCCTAAACTATCCACATTAATCAAATCAACCCTTACTATTTCAAAATAATAAATAGAGAAAATTAAATTTCATTAATAATAAGTTGGGGTCTTACAAATAATGTGTGTATATAATGACTCTTTCATCGTGCGAAACGTGAATGACATAAGTAGAAGAAAGACAGAGAGACAAAACGAAAAAAAAGAGGAAAGTTGATTGTGAAAGAAGAAGAAGCCATGGGTGTTATTCACTTATGAGAATAAATAATTAGCCTGATTAATATACATATATATATATATATGTATGTATATGTACGGAAGATTATGTCAGGTGATCATTAATATTATTTCAAACTCTAATTCAGTTAGGAAGTTTTATCCGTATAAAATTGTGCTCATTAGTTGTTGAAGAGATTAAATTCTACTTGATTTGTTATTATTTATCCATAATTTAAAAACGGATAGAATATAATTAAGATAATTGGTTTGTTATTATTTATTCATAATTTAAAAAAGGATAGGATATAATTAAAATAATTGGTTTGTTATTATTTTTCCATAATTTAAAAAAGGATAGGATATAATTAAGATAATTGGAATATAATTAAAACTATTTAAGATGGACAAATGTTAAATTTATAGAAGGACATTTGTCAATATATAGTGCCATGTACTGTGATTTAGTATATATAATAGATAAGGCAAAGGCCTAGCCCATAAATGACCAATGCAACTTCCACTAACGGCCAGATTAATTAGTATTATATATATCCTCATTTTCCTAGTAGTATTTCCCTATCTTTGTATCTCAGTTGGGCAGTTATGAATTTAGGTAGGAACCTAGCTAGCATTGACGAATTCAAATCCTCAATATATTCCTGTTCATTATTATTATTATTATTATTATTATTATTATGCAATACTGAACCTCGAGTAGTTGTCAACCTAAACACTGGAGTTTTTTCTATACATGAGGGCTGAGGCTACAGAAAATTGAACAATCTGAAAATTATTATTCTGTATTATTACAAATGTCATTTGTGAAATGTTCCCATCTAATCTATAGGGCCTTGTTATCATTGTCTGCAATGCAATACTCTTTATAGGATTAGAGTAGAATTAGCCTTCTGAAAAAACTTACAAAATATCAACACCCTTGCTCTCCTTAACCCTAAAAAATTGTTAACAATATGACCTGGCTGTAAGGGTACAGATCTTTGCCTTGATCCTCAAGTCTTCCTATCTCTGAATAGATAGTAGGGTATATCTCCAATGCCTTCAAATATGATTTTGCTAGCATGCAAGACTGTCAGCTACCAAGGGAGGCACAAAACAGCAATCCTGAAGAGTTTGCTCAAAGATATGCCCTACTTTAAGCAGTTTTTCCTGAATTTACAGTAACATAAAACAACAAACTTCAGAATTGTTTTCCAAAGGTTAGATACTGATATGGTCGACACAGCCAAGTGCAAAACACATAAACACCCCATTTATATATCAGATTAGTATCTATGTTTGTTAAAATTGCTAGCATAAAAGGACAACTGACAAGAGATTAGGCTTAAGGCGCAAACAGACTAACAATTCTCTAAATTTTTTACTACCTCATCAAATGCTGCACCAATCATTTGAAAACCAACGGGGAGGCCAGCAGGGCCCCCTTCCACAAAACCACATGGCAAAACCAATGCTGGTAGACCTGCTAAATTGACATTGACCTGCATTGAAAATAACATCATTTAAGAGAAAGTCAGAAAATATAACTGGCTACAACGGTCCTAAAAATTGAAAACTATTTATTGCAGAAAATAACAGGAAGTGCTATAAGTTGATGTTAATACTAATACGTCTTCAGGTAAATTTGGACCCTTTTGAACATCAACTGGAAATGGAAATTTCTCCCATTTCAGAAAGGAATGCCAGACAAAAAATATAAGACTCTGTATTTATCTATCAGGTATGTTAAATCAAATTCTCAAAAATTGCAATCGAAAATACATCATCTTTGGAACCTATAACTAAGACTAAGGGTGCACGGCATTACTAGATTCTTTTTATATTAGATAAAAGAAGAAGATTTTATTAACGAAGAAGAAGAAGATACATGGATAGAACTAGATTCTTAATTCGTTCAATCAATCCATGTTATCTTGTTGACCATCCATTGCATCCCTTAAAATTTGTATAAAGACTAGTGACTTAAGTTTTCTATGACAATTTTTGGCAAGAGATGAACCAACTACAAAGTCGTCGTCCTCTTCAAGTAACTCGAAATTAATTTATCAATTAAACACTATCTTTTTGTTCAGCTATAATTCCCAAAAGCCATATATTGGTGAAGCATCTAACCTCTAAACAATAATTAGAACAGAAAATTTTAATAACTTGCCTACTAAGCATGTAATAAGTTTTATTTATATTGTCATCTAAAAATAGAAATAAAAAGAGTTAGCAGGTGAAATGGATTCTATTCTTCAAGCCAAGTGGCTAAATCCCCAGTGTAATAAACACCAAAAGTCGGGAAAATTATAAAAAGGAAGCGTAGAAAGGCCAGACTTACTGTCATGATGTCACCAGCATACATTGCCAATGGATCATTTTTCTTTTCACCTGAAACAATTATAGTGCCCGGTAAAAATTGTTCTACTAAGCAAAAAGGGAGAAGAGGAAGGGGAGGAAAAAAGAAAAACAAGTTAAATAGGTAAGAAGATGATCAAGTAAATTTATTTTCTATCGAGCACATACCAATCTTATAAGCAGCAGATGGAGCCGCAGGCGAAATCAGGATATCATTTTCATGTAATGCTGCCTTGAAGCTTTTCTGAACTAAGGTCCTGACCTAAAACAAAAATGTTCGTATTGCTTTTATTATTTATCAGCTGGAATAAGTACAAATAAAATAAAAAACATAACAAAACAGCTATAACGGTGAAGCAATTGCAAGAGTAACACCTACTTACTCCTGAGTCGATGGTTGATTTATTTACTCATTTTCAGAAATAACCATTCTATAAATAAGTAACAAATCAAAAGGGGATGCCAAAGGTTGATTTTAAAAGTTATTTTTCTTTTCTTTTTTTAACAAGGTTGATTTTGACAGTTGTAAATTAGAATAGTAATAATAGGAAATTTAATTAAGATATTAGGCATCGGAAAAATAATAATTTTCTTGCATTATAATTGTATTTGAATACTATAACCAACCATACGCAAACAGTTGAATTTTTTGGCAAAACTATGGTGATTCCTCGATATAAACTGGCCTTCATCCAAATTAATGAATTACTTAGCATGATAACTGCAATACCTGCTGTGCACGTTTGTAATAAGCATCATAATAACCAGCCGAAAGGGCATATGTTCCCATCAAAATCCTCCTTTTTACCTGTAAAAGATGAATGCTCAGGTCTTACTTTGAATTTAGTACTCAATTCGTTCCAAAATATAAGATCATTATTGATTTTTTGAAGTCAACTTAGACCATTTCAAACTCAAAATTGACATGTACTTCTTCAATTTTAGTCAATACAATGAGAAATATTGAACTGTCAAAAAATTATTCCCCATTGTATGATTTATTTTTTCATATTTTTTTAATGAATCATCTCAATCTTTAGTCTCAAATAGTGTTTCAAAAGTCAACAATGATCTTATAATTTGAAACTGATGGAGTATTTGACACCAATCTTCTTTTACTAATTCATAACCACTTAAGATAAGTACTCAAATGCAGTACAACATCTAAGAATATATTTCCTTGGTTGCATTGTATATCAAGTTCTCTTTGAACAAGACTGCAGCACTGTTCCTACGGGCCAATTCGGATGCTACATACCTCAGAACCAAACCCATGAGCGCGGACATTCCCATAGAGGGAATTCAGCTCCTCAGAAATAGAATGATTTCCATATCTGGAGATTTAGAAAGAAAACAGAAAAGATTGTAACTCCCAAGGTTGCGGAATACCACAATGAGAAAGTGTACCTAATCAAAAAGACGTCTTGGTAATTGTTATGAATCCAACTAAAATATTTTGAGGTGTAGTAACTAATAAAAAGTTTAATATTTGGTCTTCAGCCTCAAAAAGAATACCAGTTCACTACTTTCGACATTTCAGCTTTCTCCAATGCAATGATTATGACTTACATGCCAACTAAGATGCATAATATAAATAGAAGGCAGGCAGTGGTGAGTGATTTTTATTTTATTATTTATTACTCCCTCCGTCCCAGGATAAAAGTCTTGGTGGACTTTTCACGCATATTAAGAAGAGGAATAAAATGACAAAATTGCCTATAATAATGTCATTAAATATGGAGAGATAATTAGAATAAGAAAAGTATGAGATATTTAATGTTACGGGCATAATAGGAAAAAATGTGTAAAAGTTTGGTTATTAAAGGAAAGTGGACATTTAACCTGGGACTACCCAAAATAGTAATAAAGACTTTTATCGTGGGACAGAGGGAGTAATATTTTTTTTTTTTTTTTTTTTTTTGGGGGGGTGGGGGAGGGAGGGAGGGGTTGAAGGAAAGACATAATAACAGATACACCAGCAGCTAAAAGTGGTAAAGTGGAGACAGACTTGAAATCAAACATATCGCACTCAAGTTGCTGCTCTAAGCTTAACCCTACATGTTCATGAATCATGCTTGCTAACCAAGCTTTGCCACTACACCAAGCAAACACTGTGTATAGGTTGTTCCTTTGGATGGATGCAAGAGGGTGGAGGAAAAATGAATACAAATTAAAATTTCTTTTTACATCACCTAATACCATCATAACGAGATAGATTTGAAGAGGATTCAGATGAAGCAAGGATGTAGTATGCTGGTAACCCCAGGGAGAATGATGGTAAAGACACCTGCTACAAATATTTTGTTAGTAAAAGATAACATAAAAAGGAATTTTTTGTTCAGGGGAAAAAATTAGGCTTGCAGATAGAGATGAAAATGAATAACAAGAGAAATACCTCAGCCACAGTGCATCCCAGTTCTTCTAGATGAGAAACAGCGGAAAGAATTGAAGAAACTACTTCTGCATCAACTCCTTCATCAAGAGTTTCACGAATTACACCAACTCTCAGTCCTTTTAAAGGCTTAGATTCTGGTATATCATTGGAGATGAATTGAGAAGTGAAATCGGGGACTTCCTGAACAATAAAATTAACAAATGATAAACCAATAGACTTAACCAGCACACTACACTTCTTTTACATTTCTATTACATCTCCCTTTTACAAGCTCAGATTATAGCTCTTGTTAACTTAGATTCTAGGTCTAAAATTCCATATTCCTAATTAGAAATTGAGAATGTAGAATTTTCAAATACCAAACGCTGAGTCATCAAGTGACACTAACTACCCCATTCCAAGAAAGTTTAAGGACAACCTATAACTTCAATGGAAACCTCAGCATTTCATTTCTCCCAAGTCTATCAGATTTTTGGCAAAAGACTCCAAATTTTAAACTATCATTAGTTGACATCCATGAAGAAATCATCTATACATATAACACAAGCATAAGAATCTTACTCGCATGCTACTAGTGGCATCAAGTTTATCGTGACCTGAAATAGCATGAAGGAGAATCCCTGTGTCAGCAACTGATGAGCCAAAGCATCCAATGACATCCAATGACGATGCATATGCCACAAGGCCATATCTCGAGACACGCCCATATGTTGGCTTCAGACCCACAACGCCACAAAATGATGCTGGTTGCCTGACACTTCCACCAGTGTCACTTCCCAGTGATACTACACATTGCCTAGCAGAAACAGCTGCAGCTGAGCCCCCTGAGGACCCTCCTGGTACCCGTGACAAATCCCAAGGATTGGCAGTCACCTAATGAATGGTAAGATGCATTGCCTGAGTAAACCATGTTTTGTTACCAGTTGGAAATGTGGGACTAAAATAGTGTTTATACCATATATAACAAAATTGATCTTGAAATGAGAAAAAAAAAACTTAGACAAATACATATACAATCAACTTGCTTAGTCTGCCTCTGAATAAAATAGTTTCTGCAAAAGTATGTAGGGTCGATGCTTTTTCTAATGGTAAAATTAAATTGTCAATTTTAAAAAGATGGATTTAAGTATAGGAGTAGCCACAATAAGCAAATGAAGATAGAGTTCGTATAAACATTTCACCCCTCCAATGCTGCATTTAGCTAGACCAACAAGGATTGTAAACTAACTAAAGTACTAATAAACATTTGATCAGATATTTACTTAATGGTGCACATCAAACAAATGAGCCAACCCCGGCAGATTCTTCAGTTTAAATTTTAATTCTTATCCAGATTAAACCACTACTATTTAAACTTGTCAAGCACATTTCTTTCTTCAATTCTACACCATAATTAACTAGAAGCAAATGTAAAAACTTTACATTCCCTAACTATCATAGCAAAGCACCAAGTAATTTAAGTTATAATTATAGATTAAGACAAGTTTACACTAAAGAACTAAGCTTTGAAAAGAAAATAATAAAATTACTTAACCCAAAACCCTAACCTGGTAGGCCGATCCTTCAGTGGTACTTCCCATACCAAACTCATCCAAATTAGTCTTCCCCACTATAATTGCTCCTTTCTCTCTCATCTTTGAAACCGCCGTAGCATCGTAAGCCGGGCGATAGTTCTCCAGAATCTTCGACCCGGCAGTGGCCGGCATATCGACCGTACAAATATTATCCTTAACACCCACAAAAACTCCAGCCAACGGTCCAATCCCCTCATTCCTCTCAATCTTCTTATCAATCTCTTGTGCGTCCCTCAACACGGAATCCTCCGACACGTAGAGGAAGCTCTTGAGTTGCGGCTCGGAGCGGCGGAGCCGGGTCAGGTAATCCTGGGCAAGTTCGACGGCTGTTTTTTCGCGGGAAAGAAGGGATTTTCGTATTGTAAGGATTTGGGAAGTGGGTGGTGTTGGGGATGAAGAAGAAGAAGATAGTGTTAGGGATTGAGAGGTGTGGAGCGTTGCTTTGATGGGTTTAGAGGAAAAATGGAGGTGGGATAATCGACATTGGAGGAGGAATAAACGAGGGTTTTGGACAGAGGAGAGCATTTCAATTGAGAAGAGAGATTGGAGGGAAAATTGAAGGGGAAGTTCAACGAATTTCTTCCACAAGTTCGTAATCTGGGCTGCTACTGGTTTGGAGTATTAAAAAGTATTTTTAATCCTTCGATTGCTTCTTGAAATAAAAAAATTGACGGAAAATTTAAGTTTTTTTTTTTAATTCTTATATTTTTGAGTTTTTAATAAACGGAAAAAAAAATAGATGGAAAATTTGGTCATTTTTTTGTCAAAATTTTCCGCATAAAATTTAAGCGTGATTTGAATTTAAAAAATTAGAATAAGTAATATTTTTATAATTACTCATTATATCTCGATTTTTAATATAATAAATTTTAAATTACAACTTCATGCCCTCAATTTTAAATTTTCTATCATTTTCCATTAAAACTCGAAAACAAATAGAAAAGGAAAATTTTAAGTTTTCTATTCTTTTCTTTTCTGTTCTAATTTAAGTTTTATATTCTTTTCTTTTCTGTTCAAAACTCAGAAACAGAGGGTTAGGGTTTTTCTTTTTCCATTTTATTTTTTTCTGAGGTTTAAAACCAAAATAAAAAAAAATGGATGCAAAATATAAACTTTTTTTAATCTATTTCTTTTATTTCCGAGTTATTTAAATAACCAAAAAAATAGAGAAATATATGAAAAAACTTAAACCACTTTTTAGCCAATTTTTTCTGTTAAAAAATGGACAAATTTAGAGGAAAAAGGAAAAAAAAAAAACTTTTATAGTCCCTTAATTACCTTTTATTTACAAAAATATAAGAGGAATGCCAAAATCTATATTTAAAATGTAGGTTTTCTTCTCTCTTGTTTTTATTTTATGTAATCTCACAAACAAACGCAAAAGAAAAACCAGAACAAAAAAAAAGTGTGTTTCTAATTTTGTCTTAATTAATATTGGGTTTCATCAATAATTCAACATTCCAACAAGGGTTCTTGTAAAGATTGTGAATAGTATTTTTCCCATTATTTTAAACTAAATAAACTTTATTTTGTTACTATATTTCACATCTTAAAATGGCTTGCACCAGTTGAGTACATTGAGAGCTTATACAAAGATACACACACTACTACATATACAAATTGATTAGTGGTTGATACAACCGTTTACTTCTCTAATACAACTGAATTAACTACCTCTTCCCCATCTACATTTGATGGCGAGGACGAATCCGTATACGAACCTTTTGTTGATAAACTTTGTGTTTGGCTCGGATTTTGCCAAAAGTGGCTTCGAATAGTTTTAAATTTTGGATTGATGGTTGAAAATCCAGGATCCGATAGCAAATCTTGAATTGCAGTCCGGCCTTCAAGCATGCTCACCACCTGAGACATTGCAGGCCTTAGAGTTGGAGCTGCATTGGTACACAAGAGGGCTACATTTAGCAATGTCATAGCTTCCTCTGATGAATATTCAGACCCCAATGCAGGATCAACCAACTCCAGTAAGTTCCCTCTTTCTTGCAAAACATACGCCTGAAAAAGAATCAAGTTTATTATAAAGATGTTAACTTTTTATGGTTCTATCAAATTATTCAGATGTTTTGACTATAAAAGTTCAAGACTTTGCATGGTTTTCAGTTGCACACACTAATAAACTATGGTAAAAAGTACAAGTAAATAATACTCATTACACTGAAATGATCTGGCCCATCATATAACAAAAAAGGTAAGAGTAGATAGAGAGTTAAAGTTTCAATTACCCAGTCAAGAAGGTAAATAAATTCTTCTGTTGGTCTGTAGTTTGTGTTGCTTTTACCGCTAACAATTTCCAATGCAACAACTCCAAAACTGTAAACGTCTGCTTTGTCAGTTAAATAACCACGCATTGCATACTCAGGAGCCATATAACCTCTGCAGCACCATAGACCAATTTGAAGTGTCAGTTTAAGACTTTACTGTGTCTATGCTTATAATAAAGATATCTAAAATACAGAAGTGACACAAACTTCTGTACATTTACATACATATAAAAAAGATATATATAGAAAAACTTACATAGTTCCCGCAATCTTTGTACTAATATGGGTATTACCATCCTCGTTAAGTTTTGCCAAGCCAAAATCAGATATTTTGGCATTTAGATCCTTATCAAGCAGCACATTGCTAGTTTTAATGTCTCTATGCACAATTTTCAGACTCGACTCTTCATGGAGGTAGAACAACCCTCTGGCTATGCCTAGGCATATTTTCCACCTCATACGCCACTCTAGCTTCAATCTAGATGTTGTCTCTTTTCCTGTTGTAAATCAATATATGAAGCATTATTAAGTCTCTTGTGTCAACACAATCAGATTTTTCTAACAGTTGTGTATATTTGTGTACAGGAAATACAAAGATTACCAAAAAGTGCACGGGAGAGACAATTATTTTCCATGTACTCATATATCAATGATAACTGGTTTCCCTCAACACAACAGCCATACAGCTTCACAAGATTAGGATGCTGCAATGCAGATATCATGCCTATTTCATTGACAAATTCACGGGTTCCTTGTTTAGACTTTGATGAAAGTTGCTTCACTGCAATTATTGTTCCGTCTGCTAAAAAACCCTACAAGGGGGAACAACAGAAAACCAACTTCTTAATAAAAAATATATATATCATAGGAAGATTCGATCATTTATTATGCAATCAAATATTGAAAAGAAGTAATGAGAAACAACTATTTTACTTGAGAACCAAAAGCCACTGTCCTGAGTTTATTACAGTGGTTTAAATATTTAGTCTCTTAAAGCTTTGGATGACACCTATCCTTGAAATTTGCATTAAATTTCAGAAAGAATGGTGAGAAAAACAAATGATGAGTCCTTCTAGTTCTACAGGACCTTTTCAATTAAAGTTCTAAGGGGAGATAAATATCTTATGTAAAACTAGTCCTTACCCCAGGAATCATGTTAAACCACAAATGGTTAAAGATCCTACTAAACTAATAAACAATACTTTATAGTGACAACACATTCTTGCAACCCATATTCTTGATGATACTTAGTTCTATTAATGAGTAAATGTTAACTTTGCAGAAAAAAATATTACCTTGTATACTGAACCAAAACCACCTTCCCCAAGCTTGTATGCTGGATCAAAGTTCTTGGTTGCAGCTTTAATCTGTCTCAATGTAAATAGTCCAATTTGTAGGTCTAGGCCTTTAAGCTCTGCACAATATGCGTAGCTATGGAAAGTTAGTGTACCATCTTTAGATAACATGATATGAACACATTGTTGAAATAACAAAAATAACATAAGAAATTAAAAATATTTCATGTTTACAATTTGTTGCAACTTTTTAAAACTACTCCAAAGCTAACAAAATTAAAACTTAAAACCAATATGATGAACTTAGAATAAATATTTTCTCAAGAGTTCTCGTTGACTCCTTTAGAAAAAACAAGATGCTAATGAAAACTGCCAGTGAAATCTTGAGATGCTTTTTATACCCAAAAGTATAATGCATTTACATGGTAGATAAAAATTGATCTCAGCTTAGTCCCTTCATTGAAAATACCAACATTGAACACAACAATATATTTGGATTTGAAGTAACAGATTTATTTATAGAAAATCATACCTCCATCTGCTGAAATTTTGTGTCCCAGACAGCCTTTCCTCCACAAAATACATAGAACAAGAAGGGCCGCAAACAATGCTCCAGCAGCGACCCCAAGTACTACACCGGCATTATTCTTTTTACCATTAACTTTTGGAGGTTTGAAGTCTGCATAGAAAGAAGGAAATAACTGCACATTCAAATTCTTGTGACCCAAGAAAACTGATTAGAGTGAGGAGCTAACAAATGAAACTGACTAGATGAGATCTATAGGTATAAATCAAACTTTATAAGCTCTCTCATCAAATGCAGGATAAAGTGACCATATGCATGTCCTGGTCCAAAGGTTCTGAATTTGGAGTTGTCCTTAGCTTGTGACACAAATGAGATATCAACAAGCTTCTACACGTGCTTTGTGACAGAGACAAATGTGTGGACAAATCATATTGGGTGATGTAAAACATCAAAGAAACCGTCTAAATGGTCTTACAATTATTATTAAAAAAAAATATTTTTTTTTGGGTGAGGGCCGAGGGGAGGAGAAACAGACTACCATACTGAAATTGTATGCTACTGAAATAGACCGCAAATAATGAGATTCAGCATATAATTATATGTTTTGGATGAATGGGATAGTATCATATCAGTTTTCTATAGATGGTTAAGAATTAGGCCTTGGCCATTATTAAATCTTACTAAGATAGCATTTGAAATTTATATGTTTCCCTGATGAAAAAGGATATTGTTAATGATATTTTCATAAACCTGTTAAGTACCCAACATAAGCAAGAAAGATTTAGATCCATCAATTGTCAAATAAATCTAGACCCAATAAATAACAACACTCAACGATATAATATGGTTCATTTTGACCAAAGAAGTCCATGGTCATTAAATTTCATTGGATTAACTGATAATGATTTCATTTATTTTTTGAGCTTCATCAATGATCCGGGACACCTAAATGTAAGGAAGTGCAGGAAAATGATGGTCCTAAAAAATGCAAAATAACAGCTTACTGGGTTCCACTGATATAGCTGATACAAGAGGACCGTAAATTCCTCTCACTGGGATTCCTGTAGTGCCTTTTCCAGCCCAGTAAAAGTGGATCTTCAATGTGTGGCTCGTTACAGATGCATTAAAAGTCTTTATAATGGGCTTCTCAGCCCCACCAGCCTCATTTTCAATATTAAAATCCTTGAGTACCAATTTTCCCTATATATTAGCATAAAACAGATTTAAAATTTATTTCCATTATGAATTCCAAAAGAAAAACCTCTCCCCCTCCCTTTATTCCTTGTCATAAGTTGTTCAGTTACCTGGATGTAGACATCAAATATACGCTTCCCAAGGCTGTCAAACGATCTGTCACTGGTGAAAACAATCTCTGCAAAATGGAGGTTGACAGTGTAATTCCCATTCCCAAGACAGAGTCCATAGTAAGTGAGAGAAATTGGAGATGCACGTGCTGTTCTATACAGTTCCGTTAGAGGTGCAGAGACATTATTCAGCGCAGAAGTGTTGGTATTGATATAGACATCTGCATCAAGATCATTGTCCATGAAAATTCCTGTGCTGCTGAATGCCCAGTTCTGTCTAGAGTAATACAGAGACGCTCCTCCTGCTTCTGAATCAGGTTCGAACTTGGTGTTATTGTTGATAACTACTTCCCCACCACCACAGTTAATGTTCAAGGAGTAACCATCTGTTCAAAGTTGACAACTCAGATAAGATGTAGAAAAAGAAACCATAGCAATGAAACACATAATCTTAAATCCCTCTTTTAATTAGTGGGAGTTTACCCCCAAGATGAAATATGTATAGCTATTTGTTCTTCTCCATCTTTCTTAATTTTACGGTTGTGCACGTGTTGGGTGACTTGAGTCATTAGACTCATTATAATCGATTATGTAAATATTGAAAACCTTAAACATTTAGCAAATCATATAATCCAATTACATGCAAAGAATTTCCTCCCCAAAATAAAATATTTGCACTCTTTACCAAATTGATGATGATCGTAATAACAAAAATATCGAAGTAGCAAAAATTTACTCACATTGACTACTTGGAAGAGAACATGGAAAGTTTTGCTTTAGGCATGGATGAACTCTACTACAAGAGAGCATTTAAATAAGCACTATTAGTAGGCAGTAAATTAGCTTGCACCTGGACTATGTAAGTCAAAGGTCTAAGCTTTTATCAACCACAAGAAGAAAAAATGACAATCTTCTCTGAAAAAATCAACGTAAAACTGCTTGGACTTAAAACACTGACACAAGTATCTTACGCTTTATCTGCTGACGAAGAGTAGCTCTCCACTAAGTTTCTGGAAAAATGAATGAAAAGTTTGGTATTACAAATATATTAATTTTTCAGTGTAAGAAAAAAGTACAAGTAAGATTTCACTTACACACTCCCTCTAGGACATTCAAATGGAGTTGAGCTTTCCCAAGTGAAGTTGTTGTAAGAAATATCCCTGCATACCAAAATGGAAGTCAAAACCAACAAAAATTCAGCAGTTTCAGAATAACAATAACTCTCTACATTTTATTCTTTGTTTCTTTTCTGATTTTAACAATTTTGTCTCCTGGATTTTTCATGTTGACGAAATGCCGAACACAGACAAGAAAGTTGTGATTATAAAAGGTGATCATCTCTTATCTGGTTCTAGTTCGTGTATAATTGTCAGCAATCTTGTGTACGCTTATAATTAGAAAATGCTCATATGTTTAACAGAACTGATCTATTTCCATTTGTGCACAGTAATTTCTCATAAGATAAGTCTGACTAAGTGATCAAACAAAATGCAAGCAGGTCAAGGAAAATAACTCCTTGTGACTCAAATGGAATCAAAGAATCTGATCAAATTTAAGGAGAAATCCATACGCATTCTTGTTCCGTGATAAGATCCAATCAGGTATAGGCCCGCTAAGCTTGTTTCCTGTCAAATAACTACAAACAACATACACAACTAAGTGTTGATATATGTACAACCAAGAAAGACAGAAAAAGTATTTAAGGATATAAACTTACATGAAATCTGCTTTTGCTAAGTGGATGAAAGATGATGGAATTTCACCAGTCAAGTTATTAAAACTGAGGTCTCTACATTGACAAATCAATTAGATAAGTTACGGGAACTCTATTGTTACCAACTCATATTATCAAAGTTTCTTATTGAAAAAGGAAATAAGAAAAATTATGGAGTCTTAGAGGAATATATAAGAGCAAATAATAGTAATATAGCCCATAAAATGGGTTTTAACTTAAACTAGTCAGTTTATAGTTATGATCTTTCTAACTCCGCACATTTAAAATTTCATTAGTTTCAGGATCCATTCTGTCTTGATATGCTTTATCACACAAGAGTTCAAAAGAAGTTTGCAATTGTTACTAAATCAAGATTAAGATTATGAATATCGAAAATACAATAAATATTGCATAAGATAGTTTTGAGTAGCTTCATCCAGAGGACATTAATAAGTATGTTGAGCAGGTTTATTATCTGTACAGTCAACAGTGGCATTCAACTTAATATCTATCTTTCTCATTGTTTTAACAACAATTCTAAGACTTCGCAACATTCCAGCCTCTACTCTTGATAATCCAAACCTATCTGCATCTTATGTTGAATTCGAAAATATGAAAACAACTACACTAAAACGGCAATGGTCACTAATGCAACCCAGACTACATGAGATTAATTAGTTTGAAGGTATAGCATACGTACAAAGTTTTCAATTCTGTTGCCTCCCCAATATATTCAGGGATTTCTCCATTAATTAAGCAATTCCTCAGTATCCTGCATTGCATACTTGAAATTAAAAATCTATATGAAGATTTGATAAAGTGGTCTTTAGAGTGAAGAGATAAAATCTCACAATGTCTTCATCGACTCCATGTTCACTGGTGGAAATCTGGATCCTCTTCCTCCTAAGTCACTGATCCTCCTAAAAATCATTAAAAAGAAACCAAAAAGAAAAGGGAAAAATGCAGTCCATTTAAAATATGCAACCAAATACAATATAAAATAAGAAAAAGAAAATTGAATTGCATACAGATCACTTAAGCTTGTCAATTCAGAAATGCTAGACGGAATAGGCCCCTCAAGAGAACAACCTTGCATGTGCCTGTAAAATAATGCAAATAAAATATCTTTTACAAACGTGTGAATAATTAGTTCAAATGGTATTAGCACATGCACTACTTTTCTAAACTTTCTGTACTCCGCTCTTAGATCTCAATGCACACACAATCTGAAGTCTGATACCAAAAGCAAACCCAGTTTCAAAAAAATATTAACAAAGCTTACAATTTCTCAATCTGTGTCCAGCTCCGGATAAAATCAGGTATCTTGCCAGTAAAGTTATTGTCACTTATCCTCCTACAGTTTGTCAACAATTAAATGTCAAGTAGAAATTACAATCAAGCTCAGAACTGTAAAAAGGAATATTTAGAAGTGAAGAAAATTACGAGTATATCATAAGTCGGTCTTTTCAGTACATGGCAAACATTTTTTTCATCAGTTTTGTTTTTGGTTCTCTCTTCATTTTTAAATCCCTGAACAGCACTCTACCAACTAAAATAAATATTCTGGAAAGAAGTAAAAGAATTTAGACAACTAACATCTTGCTGAGATTAAGAAGCCCCGGCCCTTGATCAGATAAAGCTGCCCGCCCTATGACCCAACTTCAATTTTTTTTAAAGGCAAAAAAGACTGAAACATTTCTATAGAAATTTACCACTTACCAGAAACATGTTAAACAACAAGTCTTCTAATTAGTACAAACGGCTCAAGCAGCCATTCTAGTTTGTACTTGTATGAAATTTGCCTATATACACACATTAATCACGCAAGGAAGAAAATGTGCTTACATATCAGTCAAGTTGGCCAGCTTGGAAAGTGATGCTGGCAATTCTCCTGTGAAAGAATTCGATGATAAAACACTGAAAAGAGAGGATATCATGATATTAATAACTTCCATTGAAGAATCTAACAATGATACTTAGTGCCTTCCAAATCTCAAACAACAAAAAATTGCACAAAAAGGTAAAGACAATTACAGCTTCTGTAAATTGACCAAGTTTCCAATATCTGAGGGGATGGGTCCCGAGAAGTGATTTCCTTCTATGCTCCTGCAATTTCCAAAAATCATCATTAATTTGAATGCAATTTTAAGAATCTTTAGCCCAGACCAGCCAGTGTACCATTACTAAGCTAGTTTAAGTTAGCCAAGTCAGGAATGACTCGAGTTATCCAAATATAAATGGGACATATTTAGGTCAGTCTCAGAAATAATCATCAAACAATATCGATGGCTTTGTTCTTTTTATGTGGTTCAATAGGAATTTTTCAGTACAAGGGTTGACAAAGAAGAATAAGTAATATATAGGGATCGGCTCAATGTTTACACAACATTATAGGCATATATGATTGAGATACTTTGAAGTTGGATGCAGTTGACAAAAGACAAAGCTTCACATATTACGAACTTGGAGCCACCCTGTGTCCACATTGACCAACTGCTAGGAACAATAATCAGTCATAGGATCATTAGGAAGAGATTCAACGTACAGGTTTGATAGAATGATAATCTTTGTAAGTGCTATTGGAAATTGTCCGGATAATCTGTTTCCCATAAGAGAACTGCATATTCAATCACAAACACGATAATATGTGAGATATTTATATAAAGAGAAAATGCAATGAAAATGGTGGCAATGGTGCGTACAGATCAGTCAAGTTCATGGAACTCCACTCGGGAGGTATAGTGCCATTTAGATAGTTGCGACTCAAGTCCCTGAAAAAAGTAACTGTATAATTAGAGATGCTTTCAATATTGAAAACTTAAGTCAAAA
Source organism: Panax quinquefolius (assembly GCA_020205615.1). Lineage (NCBI taxonomy): Eukaryota > Viridiplantae > Streptophyta > Magnoliopsida > Apiales > Araliaceae > Panax > Panax quinquefolius. The sequence continues at coordinate 100,680,294 of CM035170.1, read as the reverse complement.
TATTGACTGAGCTTCTACATTACTTTTAACCATAAAAAGTATTCCAGTCGTCATTCACATTGTGATTGTAGATGGCATAACTATTGTCTAACTAACAGTTATATCGTTAAGATGAATAGATACACTAATTTAAGTATGGCACCGATATGAATGGTAAGTAGGTCCTACATTGTGAGAGAGGAACATGAAACTATCAAAAAGGCTTGTGGAAATAGCAACTATCTTGAATAAAATGTATTATCACACACTGGATTTTGCTTACAGGCTTTTAAGGTGGCGCAGCTTGGAAAACTCTGGTGGAACACCTCCTGAAAAGTTTTGGCCTTTCAAAGCTCTGCAGTAGTTTTGTACACAAAATAAGAACAAGTTGCTAGAAAATAGAAACATTCGACATAATTAGAAGAACTAAATCAATAAAGAAACATTGATCTTTTCTGTGATACAAACAATTTTCCACAAGGGCTTAGCAGCATTAAAAATTATGCTCCCTCTATCAGGGAGTGCTAAAAGCTAGTCTAAAATGATTCTTGTCTAGAACATGATGGTTACTCATTCTTATTTTTATTTAATTAGGGAAAAAATTGAACTCCTATAAAACTTATTCTTCTCTCTTTTATGTCGGCATTTGATTTGAGCTACATAAATTATCCTACATTCTAAATATAAGTACTAAGATATATCAAACACAAATTCTTGGAAAGGCAGACAACATTTGATACTTGTATACAGATGTGGATGGAATAAAGGAGATTATTGTATTTCAACCCTTTACCTGAAACATAGCTAAATTATTAATAAATGAATAAAGAATTAATGTGCTCCACCACTTTCTTGCTTGTATATTCATTCTAAATTAGTGTACTGCTGCTGCTTCTTCTCTTACAAATCTTAAGCTCGTGATTTCTTTATGAGACTCAATTCCTAACTTTTCATTTGAGGACTTATTTTTAGACATATTTAAACACATATATGCATAAAAAAATTCTGACATTAATTTAATTAGATATTATATACTCAAAGTTTATTAAAATTTCAAGAAGAATTATATCATATGTATTTTTGACACGTTGTCTAATTTATGTGAAATACATCCAAAAGATGTACTAACTATATTCTAAAGCCTCCACGAGAGGTTGTTGATTTTGTGTCACACTTTTTTCAATTTTCCTCTTTTTTCTTTACAACTTTAGATATACTACTATTTTGTATTTTTTTTATTAAATTTTTTATATCTTTTTATTTAGTTCTCTAAATTTATAAAATTCTTATTTTAATCTACATAATTTACACACGCCATTACTTATGTTGCGTTTGGATCAAAAGAATAGAATAGAGGACGGAATGAAATGATTTTAAAATATTTTAAGTTGTTTGGTTGTTATTGTTGGTGGTGGGTCATTGGTGTTGTCATATAATAACAAATTTATCACATATATTCATTACATTAGAATGAATTTTATAATTTAACCTTTTTCATATGGAATAAAAAAACAATGGAATGAAATGAATTTTTATAATACACTATTTTTATTTAATTCATTTATCTATTTCATTCTTTCAATGCAATGATAACATTATATCCTCTTTACCAGCATTAGGCTTCCATAATGTACACATGCTATCAAACAAACAAACAAAAAAATGAAAAAAACAAAGACCCCCCCTAACCCCAACCCCAACCCCAACCCCAACCCCCAACCCCCAACCCCAACTGTTTAGTTTTATTTGAGTTGGGCTAACTGTATCAATAATGACATTAGTAGATGTGGCCCACAAAGGTGTGAAAGTAAAAGAGGGCGGCCAATCGTACACGTTGACTGGCTGTTTAGTCAACAAAACCCTACATTCTTTTTGAAGAATAGAGAAGTACTCCGTAAATATAAGTAAGACGAAATTTCCGACCTCTCTCTTTAGAACCAGTGATTAATAACTATACTGAAATTTTCTTTGTTTTGGGAGGACAAGAAAAGGTAAAAATAAAATACAGCATATATATATACACTTCAGCTCCAATTAATCATCTCTGACTACCTAAATTATATGGATTGATTATCAAATATGTGTGTATATATATATATATACATATATATATATAGAGAGAGAGAGAGAGTACGTACATGGCAACGACATGACAGGTGGAATTGGCGTTAAAAGTGCAGTCGCAGGTGACGGAGGTCTCAAATCCCTTTCTGGTCACCGGAATACTCCAATTCCCTCTACCACTACAGGGATCCTTGTTAAAATCCCAGTCCTTTTTACCAAATCGCTTCCCTATTTCTTTCAATGCCCTCGCTGCATTTGCTTCCCAATTAATTAATTAATACTACTTTTATACCAGCATCGCATCGCACCGCATATATAATAGAATAGATAGATTAATAGTTAAGCTGACCAATTTACTCATATTATCCATCCTCTGTTTGGCAATTAATTAAGCTACAGTAATTCCACCAATTGAGGCAAACAGAAGTAGCAAGTAGAATTAATGAGTTGGGTAGTTTAGTAATTACCTTCATCTTGGTGGAGCTTGGGTGTGGCTGCTGACCCAAATGTTAACAGTAGAAATGAAGAAATGATGATGAAGAGATGAAGAAGGAAAAGCCTCGTAGCACTAAAACCACCCCCCATTTGATTCTTCTTCTAGCTAGCTAGCAACTCCAATTTGCATGGAGAAAGATTCACTACGCACTCAGTAGTAGTACGTTTATAATTAGAGAGAGTTGAGTTATTGATAAATATATAGAGAGAGAAAATATGTACTTTTATATGCTGGACTGGGGTTCATTACTTCATTCCGAATAGCTAGGTATTATTACATATTGGAGAGTCAGCTGAATGGTCGTAGGAGGAGGATATAGAGTTTGGATTGTTAATTAATTAACACACTCGTTTATTTTGAGCAAGATATTCCAATTTACTTCTGCGTACGCTGACTTACTAAATATTGTAGTATATTTTAATATTTTTTCAAACGATTTTGCAACTCTAATTAATAAACTCCTCCTTCTTTTCTTTTCATCTTTTTTATTATGTGATTCTCATTAATCGAACAAGAAAACAATGTCATTTTCATCAACAATGGCGTCCAAATTCTGATTTTACTCCCCCCTTATAAAACAAGTTCATGGGAATTCCAATGCATCTTTGCCAAATTAAAAATCAAGGGTAAAGAATCAGTAATTGAGTCAACATCAAGAGATCTAGCTAATTAGAATTCAGACATTGCATTCTAGGATCAACGTTAAAAAATTGTCAGATTATATGGATTAATTTACCGACCTTATGCAGAAATATACATCTAACAACGTTGGGGATTTACGGTCCGCACTCGCACTTTAACAACTCCAAATTAAAATGCGGACAAAGAATTATTTTCACTAATTGGAAGGCTACGATCGGTTGTAAGGATAATATTATGAATTAGTTCTTTATACGTCCCAGAATTAAAGTACGAACGGAGGATTATTTTTTTCGTTAGATTCGCGATTAGACAATCACAATCTATTGTAAGAATAATCTTAAGTTTATAATATATATTAACTATGAATCGATCCCCATATACATATTGTTAAAAAAGTAAACTTACGTGAAATCAAGATTGTTGTAGAAGAGGCGTGGATATAATTGATCCATGTCCCCTAAGCCTTTTATCGCTTCACCACGATCGATTTGATATGGGTTATAGACGATATATCTCCAAGATATATGTCAAGCCTCAAAACTGAATAAATTTGTGATAACAATTCACATTTGTTCCACACGAACACTTCTTTGTACGTAGTAGTTATTTGTTTGTAAGAAGAATAGCTAAAAAAATGAGAAATTTTCATAGTGCAAAATTATTATGTCTAAAATGTATATATATATATATAAGACTTCTCTCAATATACATATATGTAGTATAACTATATCTACACATTTAGATACATACATATATCTATAATAGTTTCACCATTAAACTACTATTTATTTCTATTTTAATTATACTTATTACTACTAATGATGTAAGTTACATATTAGTAATAAACTTATAATTAAATAGAATTTCAAAAGTCTCACAAGAACATCTCTTGTTTCAAAATAAAATAAGACTATACCCTTGTACTTATAAAGTGACAAAGTAGTCTTTTTTTTATTAAATACGACAAGAAATAATTAGTTTTATTAAACAATTTTGCACCTTATTAAATGTCTCACTATGTATACAAAATCAAATGAAGTTCTCTCTTATTTTTTATAATTAGAGAAATAAATTACACCTTTATGTTTACTTAAATTATGTCTACTAATAAATTTTATTCAAACCCAAACTTAACAATAATTAAATCTCTCAAATATAGAATAAGATACAATTTCTAACCCATATATATTAGCTTGCTAGTAATCAACATTCTGACATTATGTGGTTCAATTTTTATTCACTAGCATGGCCAATATACAATATTTCGAATGGCTAGTTATGATGGTAGATGGTCACATATATAAAATTATATACTGCTACTAAAAAAAGGATAATAATAATAATATTTTTTTCTTCTTATATATAATATAATACTACTAGGATTCCCAATTTATCTAAGGGCGAGGGAGTATTAAATTAAGTTGGATCCCTTATCATGGAGACTTAAGCTATTAGATTCAGCGATTGGCTGCTGCTATTTTTGAATTTGGGTTGTGAAAATTGAGTGTAACAAAAAATGGATGGTCATGGTAGTGACAGTTATCTTCAGATTTAAATAATTATTAATTATAAAAGTGGTTGGGGATATATAAATTCCAATTCTTGATACGGATAGTTTATTATCCAAATAATGCATGGCATGGCATGGCAACTCCTACGCGTTTTCAAGACGACTCAAGTACTGCATTGACCACTTGTAAGTTAAAAGGATTAAACAAAGAGCTGTAGTGACAGTGGAAGCATAAAACATGATTACAAAAATACCGAGTGAACATCTCTAAACTAATACTCCAGTAGTAGTAATATGTGTGTTTGTTTGTTTGTACCTCATCATATTTTAATAAGAAGGTTCAAGGATAAGGCTCTACTCTAATTTAATTTGGCCTTCAATCAATATACGCGTAGGATCAAATAGTGCATCCACTAAATCCCTTTATATTTATATATCGTCTCAATTCCGTCTTAAGAAACAAACGTACATACGTGAGGAAAAATTATCATATATATATATAACAATGATTGAGATTAAAAATGATTTTACCCTTACTTCTAGAAGAAGTATTTTTTTTTGACCTTGACGCTACTCCTTCGAACAACACCAATATATATGGAAATATATATATATATATAACCGTATAGATATCGATCGCATAACTTATAATGACGATTTTTTTTGATTATAAGCGACGATGATTTACGGGTGGCTGCTTATCATAGTCAAAAATATTATCGTTATAAATAATCGTATCTTCACGATTATATATATAAATGTAACCCATATATATATATATATATATATTATGTAATCAAGCATATCAACTTTTGAGTCCCTTATGAACTTTCATATCCAACTGTCATGATCTTGAAGAATATTATAAAAGCATACAAAATTTTAGTTTCCTCCAATATATCAAATGTATTAATTCCTTTACAAGATAAAAAACATATTTTACAAAAGTGAACCAGTGAAGACGTGTTACTTCCTCCCTTAAATTATAGATATATTTTATTTTTAAGTTAATTTATGAAATATTAAAATGTAAAATATTAAAAGTAATAAATCTAATAATAAATAGTGTTAACGCCAAGATCTTTTTCCACGTCCCAATCACCAAGACGCAGCGTCCAATATCCCATAGCATATTCAACAAGTCAACACTAAAGTTTGACTACCGACCACGTCGAGGATAATTTCCGGCGTGAGAGTCAAGATCAAAGCGATCACAAGGTCAACAATGGAGAGAAAAATATTATCTAATTATGCGAGAGAGATAGAATTAGAATCCTCATTGAAATGTGTGTATTCTTACCCTTTTATGTGATCTTAGCCCCATGCATACTCCACTCTCCTGGTTTCTGCAGCACCCCACCACCTCCTCGACACCTTTTTTCCTCACTTCCTATTCACTTCACCAGAAAGTAAGCGATCTACCTTCACCCCTCTCATTCTTTGTTTTGCCATCACGGCCATCCGAGTCCCATCCTCATTAATGCCATGCAAAGAAAGTGGCGGAACACAATAGTTAACCGTCATTTAAAGATAATGATTCTTTGGTCAAAGTTGGGTTAAGTAACAATTTGTATAATGGGCCAATATAATGACTAAGCCCAAATAATAGAAATGACCCAAGTGACCGGATCCAACCATGACTTAGCATAACATGATCCAAGGGAGGAGCCCAATAAATTCGGCCCGATAAGGAAAAGGATTATGGCTGACATTTACCCCCTAGTCTTATATTAAACAGGTGTTTAATGAAAGACTATGAACAGTATAGGCCCAGGACGTAACCAACTATGATAAGTCATAAGAGATCCAAAATGAAACTTGCCAAAGCCCATCAAAATCGACCCAAATCTTTATCAGGTACAGAAGTGAAAAGCCCAATAGACGCAAGCCCACATAAGTGAAGATATTTAGGTCTAAAAGCAGATGAAACCTCTTCCCATTCATCATCATTGCGTTGAATTAAATGTGCCAGCCCTTAATTACTGCGTGTGCAACCACGAAGATAAAAGGTAAACTTTACCAATTCTGACGGTTTTACCTGCTAATTCAAAATTTGAACCTTAGAGCTTTCTTCTTCTCTGCAAATTTCTTTCTCTGCTTCACAAAATCTTAACAATTGTGACCGAAACCTCTGGCCAAAACTCTCCTCTTCGTGCAACTCCCATCAGCATAGTTTCTCCCAACCCAAACCCTAACCAAGAGGGTTCGAGTTCCAACCCTCAATCAACCACCATGGGGGGAAACCCTTCTCTGACCTCCTCTACCTCTGATTTCTTCAAGGATGGGGAACAATTCCCTAATGCCAACATCCGTTCCTCGGTCACCCATTTGAATCAAATATATCGTGCTCGGGACTCGTTATCGATTCCTACATATGCAGCGATAAGGGCCCCTCGCCTCTGAAGAAGCGTATGTCAAATGCAAATGACCGGACGGTTGGGTCGCCATGCCATCCACTCTTACGGAAAAGGGGGTTCGCCTACTTCTCCATGTCTTCATCATTACCCTCTTGGGGTTTATAGGAGTGGGCTTCGCCCGGTAGTGCCCAACTCCTACATCCACATCTTGGCATTTATTGCTTACGCCATGAACTAGGGATTGCTCCTCTGCATCCGATATCTTCTTCACCCTCTTTTCTACTGGTAGGTCTCGGGAACGAGGCTTCAAAGTGTTGAGCAAGCAATCTCCTCGACCCAACACCAGGTTCGAGAGGAGACCCCTGATGAATACTCCTTCCAGCAACAAGGGTTGGCATGAGAAGTGGTTTTCATCACGGACCTCGAGATCTCTTCTCTTCAGACCGACCACCTCCCGACTGTGTCTCTGCTGACTTTGGAGACATATCCGAAGAACGGGTGAGGGAGATGGCAGACTTCTTGAGGAAGATTCCTCCAAAAGAATGGAGTTTCACACTTTTGACCAAACAAGCCTGGTTATACAACCACAAATGTAAGTTTTGAATAACTTTGTAACATAATTTCTGAGCTATATAAGTGATACAGATTCTGATGCGTGGTTTTTTGCAGTGTCTCTGATCAAACCGACTCCCTTGGAGGTGAGAGACCTGGAAGATTTTTGGGCAGGGAAGAATGCAGATGCAAGTGAAGAGCATCCGGCCGAAGAATCTTCCCAGGTTAACCCCCCTATTGCCGACCCACCAACTTCTTCCCTTCAAACTGACGAACCTCAAACTGACGAACCCAACATACCCGAAAAAAACCTTAGACCTCGCCGAAGAAAGAGATCCGCCAAACGATCCAAGACCACCCAATCAGAAACAAACCCTGAAAGTGACCCTGAAACACTTCCTGAAACAACGACCCAAACAACCTTCTCAACCAATCCCAATCCTCCAACCTTTGAACCTACCCCGGTGAGGAGGAGTCTACTCGATATTCCTTTGCACGATCGGGCTAAGGTCCTTCGTGTAAAGAAAATAAGAACCAAAATAACCCCTCGACCGCCAAGAGCTTCGAAGTTTCTACCTCTTGGTACATCGTTCCTCCGACCACATCCATAGAAACCCACATGCCTGACAATGAACCAACCGGGTCGATCCTCACTCCTTCCCGAAAAAGAAAACAGCCATCAGACATCCACCCCGGTTCATCGCCTGCTCCTTCGTCAACTCCTGAACGCATACCTGCCCGATCTCCTTCTCCCGAAACTATACACGCAGACCCTCACCCCATTCGCGAAGAACCTCCACCTTCTCCGCCAAGAGAAACCAACCACCGAGATTGATCGGGAGCCATGGCCTCTCCAACAATGTGGCCCCGACTCAATGCTCATTTTCCTTCCAACTGCTCAACACCTTTGTTCGTGAAACCGAAGCGATCATCGGTTCGCTCGAACATTCGAATGGAGATCTACTCAACGAAGGCATGAGCTACTACTGGCGAAGGTAAACGAGTATCTTCTTTATTTACAATTTATCGCATACTTATATATTTGAAAACCGATCAATGGTATTGGAAACACATAGGCCAATGCGGTGTTCTGGACGTCTTAAATCCTAGGTCTCTCGGCCGAAGCGGAAGAAGAGATCTTGAGAAAGGGAATGCCATGTCAAGTCTACTTTGGCGAAGGAGAAAAACTCAACGTGAATGCCTTCTTTATACAAATGAAGGTCTTCAAAAGAGTTAGCCCAAGCCAAAGGAGATGTGAAGGCCTCCATGGAAGAACCGAAGTCAACCAAAGCACAAAGACGAGGAGATCGTGAAAATGAATGTTGACTTGGTTCGGAGGAGCCGAGATAAGGATGGAGAAGATCGAGGAATTAAAGGTCGATGCTAAGATCTTGACCAAGACTATCCATAAGTCGAGGCGTGAAAACTCGTCACACGAGTAGAAGCGCTCAAACTCGAAGAGAAATCCGAGAACTCAAGGCTCTTGGGACTTTGGGCCTCCTTTAATCGACGACCTTCGCAAACAAATATGCTAAGAAAATCTGCAACTCCTGGACGAAATCAACGGGAAATAATGAAGATATACTCGAGAGTTACGAGCTTTGGTCAAGTCGTGGCGCGAGAAGTCGTCTGCGCAGCTAATCTGGACCCATCCTTACTTTCGATTCTTCGAGACGAAGATGGCGCTGAAGTCGATGTTCTTTTATGTCTTTCCGTCTTTAATTTACAATGATTGTAAAATTATCAACAATGTAATTAAATTAAATATTAATGAAAATGACTTCATTCCTTATGACTTGTATATTTATTTTCTCGCGCCATACTCCAATATTTATCTAAATGAAAAGATGCACAAACCCCATCATGGGTTTGAACCCGAATCATTAGGTAACAACTAAATATGCCATATAATGATAAGATGAAATATAAGAATGAAGCTTCCTAACTCAACACTTAGAAAAATTTTAGGTAATAAAGTAAAGGGATACTTATTAGTTACATCAAGTGTGAGATATATCTCGCTTCATCGAAATTTGTTTACCCCTAAAGGCCTAACAAAACCAAAAGATGACATTTGCTTACCACGGAAGGGCACCGATAAAGTCTTAAAGATGACACTTGCCTACCACGAAGGGCCTGACAAGGTCTAAGTGTCGACAATTGCCTACCACGAAGGGCTGATAACGTCTTAAAGATGACACTTGCCTACCACGAAGGGCCTGACAAGGTCTAAGTGACCACCTGTTGAAAAGGCTACCATCGAATGGTCAGCGAGTCCACCCGAACCTCCTAACACCAATGACGTTTACCTACCACGAAGGGCCCGACAAACTCATAAGGACCACTGCATGAAAAGGTTGCCATCGAATGGCCAATGAGTCCACCCGAACCTCCTAACACCAATGACGCGTTTGCTTACCACGAAGGGCCCGACAAACTCATAAGGACCACTGACGAAAAGGTCGCCATCGAATGGCCAAATGAGTCCACCCGAAACCTCCTAACTTCAATGATCCGATCAAGAATGAAGACAAAATTTGTTCGAGAAAAAGGGAACTTTTATTGATGATGACATAAATATTTACGACTTCCAATGTACGGACATCATTTCTATCAAAGTACTTTCTAAGCCTTCGCCAACAAGCAAGTATTCTTAATTCTTGACCCATCTAATGCTTTCAATCGATAAGTTCCGTGCTTCTTGACTTCAGTTATTTCATACTGTCCTTCCCATTTGGCATCGCCTTTCCTATATTCGAGGTGTAGATGCTTGGCTTCTCTCGAGGACAAAATTTCACACTTCAACCTTCACATTTTAACCCTTATTATAATGCTTAGCCACTCTTTCGTTGATAGGCTACCAACCCGACATTAAATGCTTTCTCTTACTTCTTCAAGTAAATCAAGATTGGCCTTAAGCCCTTCCTCATTATAGATTTCTCTCGAAATGGTCAACCAAGATCGGGAGATCCAATTTCAACCGGGACTAAGGCATCGCATTACCATAGGCGCCTAAAAGTGTGAATCCTGTTGTAGTCCCTGGAGTAGTTCGATAAGCCCACAACACGCTAAATAGCTCCTCCGCCATCTCGCCTTTGTCTTCATTCAATCTGCGCTTGATCCTGCTTCGTGAGTTACATTCGCGCTGTAACTTGTCCATTTGACCGTGGATGAGCCATCAAGTCTTTCTGTGTTGAATCCCCAGTTCTTTCAAGAATGCCTCAAATTTCGATCCCACAAACTGACGTCCATTGTCTGATATTACCACCTTAGGAATCCCGAAACGAAATACTACCGATTCTTTCAAAATTTCAAGCATTCTGTTCAAGTTATTGACCTAAGTGGTTTTGCTTTCTACCCATTTGGTCATATAGTCGATGGCAACTATAACAAAGTCGACTTGACCTTTTGCCTTGAGAGTGGACCCAAAGATATCAACCCCCGCATGCAAGAAAGGGTATAGGAGATAGATCGAGTATAGCTCTTCCGGTGGTGATGTAAGACCCCAGCTTTTATAAATAAAGATGAATTTTCTATAAATATTATTTTTGAATATTATGGAATAATTTGATATAATGTTATAGTTAGGGTAATATTTATAAATTTTGCAAAGTATACAAGTGGTTATATTATATTCGATTGGTCTGGGAATATTCGCTTTAGCAGGAATATTCGCATAACTACTCAATCATCGGTGGACCCCACACAATGTAATTATCATTTGATCGAGAAAAAGACAAAATATTTTATCAAAATAACTACGGAAGTTTTACCGCTGATACTGCTTGAACTACTCAGAAGTAAAAGTACAAAGAATACGTGTGGTCGATAAGAAGCACACCAGTATTGATTATCGATGCTTATGTGAGAAGTCACTTAGTTTGATTCCATTATCATTGATTAATAATATGAATTATTATAATGATAATGACGCTTTTGTTTTATTCAGATTATTAACGTAATAAAAATGTAAACATCTTTTATATATAAAATGTAATACTTTATTAAAGTTATTTTATAAATAAAATATATTATATTTTATTATGCATAGTGTTTTTATAAGTAGTGTTTTGCATAGTGTTTTGCATAGTAAAATGTTTTTATATAAATAGAATATATTATATTTTATTTAAAAGATTTTTCTTTTTAAATATGGACCGTCGATTAAAGTAAATCAATCTCGACCGCTCATGGATTAGTTACTATGCATTCCATTTTCCTATAAATAGAAGCTCATTCCTTCATTATTTTCTTACTTAATTCATTGAAACTCTGTAGAGAAAATTATAGAGAGAAGCTATAGAGAGAAAGTTATAGAAAGAAGAAGAGTATTCTCGCTACTTCACTACTTCTATATTCATTTTTTTACTGTAGGGGTGTTATTCTTTCTTCTTGAAGAGAACTTCATATTCCATTCACTATTATTCTCATTGAATAACTCGTAAAAAGTGGCATACCCTATACATAACCTCAGATACGCCAGATACCCTATACTTGGTGAAATCCTTATGTTATTCCATCGCTTATTTATTCATTGAATAACTCAGATACGCGGCTTACCCTATACTTGGTGACATTCTTCTATTATTCTCGCTTGAACATCCTCCTGCTCGTAGTTACACCGACCGGTTCCGCCTTTTTATTATTATTCGCTGAACATCCTGCATGTGTTTTACACCGACCGGTTCCGCTTTTTATTATTATTCTGCTGAACATCCTCGTCATGTGTGTTTTTACAATTTGACCGGTTCCGCTTTTTATCATTCTCGTTGGAATATCCTATCTCGTGTGTTTTACACCGGATCCGGTTCCATCTTTATTATTCTGTTGAACATCCTCATTGCGGTGTGAATTTCACCCCGACCGTTCCGTTATTATTATTCTCGCTGAATAACTCGCTTATGCGCGGTACCGCATGCACGGTGATTTCTTTTGTTATTCCATTCTTTATTATACCCAAATTGGTTAAAACTTTGACTTATATACTCCATGAAATTAGTAGAATATCCTCGATATTTGCGCTTTCATCCAAAGATCTTTCACGGAAATATTCTTCCGATCATTCTTGAATTTTACTCTACAAAGCAAGATCATGTCGACAATTTGACGTTAAAAATTCCCGGATAAAATAATTTTGAACTTGTTTTATCAATTCTTATATCATTGTCATCATCCCTCATTTTTATATTTTTTTTTTAAAGTCATCTGTGGCCCAGTAGAGTATGGATGGACTTGGTATGATTATGACCGTGGATTATTCGTGCGTAATCACGACCGTAATGTTACAAATGATGTGATTAAAAAAAAATCCTCAGTTGGTCAGTAATGATGGATGGATGTTATCATGATCATTGACTATTAATGAATACACAACTATTCTCGCCCGAAAAGTGTGAATAATTGTGATCGTGATACTAAAGAATATCCGGCCAGAAGTGTGGGTGATTCGATGATGTGGATTATTTATTAAAGTCGAGTCTCAATTATATAAAGATGATGAAAAACCTTTAAAATCATAAAAGATAGTAGATTTTATTTTCTACTGACTTTTTAATGGATCAGATATTCCGTCCGCAGCTTAAACCGGTTGTCTATCATTGTATTTTATCGCTTTAACATTGTCAAGACTATTGATAATTTATTTTGCATTATCTTAGTCATAATATTTCTTCTTTGGCTAGTTGAGCTCACCTTTTTTCACCGTTTTCTCTTCAGAAATGAGAATATAGCCGGGACGAGCCTGGGAAACGAGTGATGGTCCTCAAGATAGCATTAGTAGTCCTCACTATTCGTGAAATAGTGTGATAATAATTGTAATGAGGACTTTTTGTTTGAGTTTGTATAATATCTAGTAGATTTATATTTGTATTTAAACTCATGCTTATATGTCGATTGCATACACACGACGCTATGTTAATAAGTTGTATTTAAATTTCAGATCACGTAAGTGGCGACCCAAGATGGGTGATGTATACCTAATTTTGGGGCGCCACAACAGTATCAAAGCTAGGGATATGATCCTCGCTAAGATGTGAGAAAAGTACTAGAGGGGAGAGACGGGAATACCTTCGCTAGTATGACCTACCTAAGTTTTTTGTGCTATTTTATTGGTCGGTTAATATAAAGATAATTGTTAAATGTCAATTAATCTTTTGTTTTGTGGCGATGATCTCAAAATGACATCCGAGAATGTTGAGAATAAAGAATGGAGCACAAAGATCGCCGATTCACCACATATCAATAATCGTGATAATGTGCATCGTGAAGGCGATAATCCTCATGCAAAACAACAACACCGACCAAATGATGAATGATCAAATGTTCAGAGGCTTTATGCAATTTATGCAACAAAGAAAGTAGAGCGACTCTCGCCCAAAACGTAGGTGGAAACACGGAAAACTCTCAAGGCCACCGCTAAACAATTCAAGGAGCCGACCACCGGAGTTTAAGGGAGAGCCAAAACCACTTCAAGTGAAGCATGGATAAAGCAGATTACCAAGATATTTGATGTCTTGGGATGCTCCGAGAGCAAAAAGGTTCCTTTCGCTTTTATGTTGCGCGGAGAGGCAGACATCGGTGGGAATCCAGAAACGTACTCAACTCATTGCATCAAGATATCTCGGGAGAAGTTCCAGAGTCGCTCAACGACAAATACTTTCCCCGAAAGTATTCGCCATACGAAGGAGGTGGAGTTTATCAAGTCGAACAAAACAATACGACCGTGTCGCAATACGAGGCAAAATTTGCGAGTTATCACGGTTGGCCATATCCCACTCTGTGGATAATGAAGAGAGAATGGCGCTAATGTTTTTAAGAGGTTTGAAGTTTGAGATACGCCAACATCTTATTTCTCATAAACCGTGTTTGTATTCGATGTTGTAAATAGGGCTCATTAGTGGAGCGCGATAACGAGTCAACGCAAACTAAAAGAGAGAGCAAATTTAAGAAAGTTATAATACCAAATGAGTAGTCATCAAGCGGTTATGACAACAAGCGTGGAGGGAATCAATGTGCCGATATGGTAACCACTTTGCGGTGGTAATCGTACAAAACAATAAGAATGGACATTTCAAGAAACGGAGATTCAACAATGATGGAAAGACGCCAAAGACCAAAGACCCGTTGTTAAGGAAGGAGAAAGACCACCTATCATATGCTTCAAATGCGAGAAGAGGGACACATCATCCGAATCGTACATGCCATTCAAAGCATGTTATAATTGTGGAAGAGAAGGTCACTTAGCTCGATTTTGTCGCCATCAAGACAAATTCAACTAGGATGGAGGCACCAAAGGTCATTCCCGAAAAGTCAAAACCAAGAGTGCAAGGGAGAAGCGCTTTGTCAGACCTCCCAGAGAGCAAGGAACCCGAATGAGGTCATCACGGTGTAAGCTTATCATAAACTCTAATGAAGTCTACACTTTATTTGATACCTGCTTCTACCCATTCTTTTATTTCTCCTACTTAAGGCCATCGATTAAATTTGACTCGAGAAATTAGACTTCGACTTATCTCGTGGAAACTCCGCTGGGAGAAACCTTCATTACATCCACTCGCTTATAAGTCTTGTTTGGTTCAAATCGGTACCCTTCACATTACCGTCGATCTTATTTCATTAAAAATACTTGCATTTGACGTGATTCTAGGGATTGATCGGTTAACTACTTATCATGCAAAATTGATTGTTTTCGTAAGGTCATTAGCTTTCATATTCCTAATCAACCTATTATGCTAATTCAAACGACCAAACCATTAAAATCAATCACTACCATCTCAAGCCATAAAGCTATTCGCTTATTGAAAAATGGATGTCAAGCTTTCTTAGCTCATGTCACAGATTTAAACAAAATACGCCGCTTTTGAGCGATATTTCTATTGTTAATAAATTTCCGACGATTCTCAAGAACTTCCCCTGCCTACCCCAGAGCGTGAAATTGAATTTTGTATCGACTCAACCCGGTACAAAACCTATTTCCAAAGCCCCATATCGAATGGCTCCTATCAACTTCGTGAGTTAAAGACCCAACCGCAGGAATTGTTAGACATCGGCTTTATTCGTCCTAGTAGATTCTCCTCGGGGTGCTCCTGCTCTATTCGTGAAGAAGAAAGATGGGAGTATGCGACTTTGTATTGATTATCTGGAGTCAATCATGTCACCATCAAAATAGTATCCATTGCCACGTATTGATGACCTCGTTTGACCAACAAAGGAGCCAAATTCTTTTCAAAGATCGATCTTCGCTCCTGATATCACCAATTGAAGATTGTAACCACGACATTCCAAAGACGGCTTTAACTCCTAAGACGGCATTATGAATTCCTAGTCATGTCCTTTGATCGACTAATGCCCCGCCGCCTTTCATGGATATGATGAACCGAGTATTCAAGGAATATTTAGATCACTTTGTGGTCGCCTTTATCGATGACATCCTTATTTATTCCAAAAGCCGTGAAGATCATGAGCAACACTTGAGGTCGACACTCCAAAAGCTTCGTGAATATAAGCTTTATGCCAAGTTGAAGAAATGCGAGTTCGGCAAGAAGAAGTAGCATTCCTTGGGCACGTGGTATCAAGTCATGGAATATCCGCTGACCCGAAAAAGATCAAGCTATTCAAAGTCGGGAACAACCTAAATCAAAGGATCAAGTACGTAGCTTTCTTGCTTATGGGTTATTATCTGAGATTCGTGGAAGGATTTTCTCGAATCGCTACTCCATCGACTCAAATTGACTCGAAAAGATACAAAGTTCTATTGAGCGAAGAATGTGAGAAGAGTTTTCAAGAACTCAAGAAGAGACTTATTTCAAAGACTGCTCGACAATACCATTTGCCTCTTGAGGATTTGTCATCTACAAAGATGCTTCGAGCAAAGGGTCGGGATGTGTTCTTATGCAACATGGAAAAGTTATAGCCTATGCCTCATGACAACTCAAAGAATATGAGAGGAATTATCCTACTCATGATCCGAGTCATAAAATTGTTGTCTTCAGCACTTAAAATTTGGAGGCATTACTTGTATGGGGAGAAAGTGGAGATCTTTACGGATCATAAAAGCCTCAAATATTTCTTCACTCAAAAGGAACTCAACATGCGAAACGACGCTGGCTTGAATCTGCTGAAAGATTATGATCATACCATCCAATACCATCCCGGAAAAGTTTAACGTGGTAGCCGATGATCGAGTAGTAAGATCGTATGCAAGCACGAAAAGGCTATTGTCAACACAAAGGCCCATTTTGTGTGACTTGCAAAGGATGGAGATAGAGTTAAAGACTCTGTGGACGCATGTGATGATAGCAAATATACGAGTAGAACCGATTTTAATCGATAAAGTTAAAGTCGCCAAGCTACGCACTGAGCCGATGCGATGAAAAAGAAAGTGCAAGCAAGAGGGTGCTACGCATGCCAAGCAAGAATCGATGAAGAAGGAATACTTCGAGTCAACTCCAGACTTTGTGTTCCTAACGACCCTGATTTAAAGTATAATATCATGATGGAGGCGCACAACACACCATTTGCAATCCATCTCGGGAGTACCAAAATGTATCATGATATTCGCATACATTTTGGTGGAGCAATACGAAGAGGGAGATAAATACCGCTTATCTCAAGGTGTCTAACTTGTCAACGAAGTTAAAGCGAGCATCAAGTACCAAAAGGTCCATCAGAACCACTTGAAATTCCGTAATGGAAGTGGGAGCACATTACCATGGATTTCAAGCACGGCCTTCCTAAGGTTTCTCAAGGCATCGATGCGATTTGGGTCATTGTTGATAGATTGACCAAGTCCGCTTCATTTCTTACCGATACGAGAAACTTATACACTTGAACGCCTTGCTCAGATGTACATAAACGAGATTGTAAGATCGCATGGTATGCCGCAGATCCATAGTTTCCGATCGAGACCCAAGATTCACTTCAAGATTTTGGGTTAGTTTGCAAAAAGCTATGGGCACGGACTTTCACGATTTAGCTCTAAGATATCATCCTCGCATTTGGACGGACAATGGAGAGGACTATTCAAACTCTCAAGATCTATTAAGACTCGTGTTCTTGATTTCAAGGAGTTGGGACAAGTTTTTACCATCGGTGGAGTTTTCCTACAACAACAGCTTATCAAGCAAGTATCGGCATGGCTCCATTCAAGCGCCAGATGGAAGAAAGTGTCGTTCTCCAAAGATGCCGGGATGAGGTGGGTGAAGCAACGTTGTTGGGACCGAGTTGGTACGTATGACTACTAAAAAGATTCAAACGATCCGACAACGATAAAAACCTCACAAAATCGACAAAAGAGTTATACCGATTCATCGAAAGGACGGGAATTCAATATAGAGATCATGTGTTGTTAAAAGTCGCTGCTCCATGGAAAGGAGTTACAAGATTTGGAAAGAGAGGAAACTTAATCCTCGATTCATCTGGCCCATTTTAATCCTCGATCGAGTAGGAACGTGGCCTATAGACTCGCTTTTACCGCCAAATACGTCTCCGTGTTCATAACGCTTTTCACATATCCATGTTACGTAAATATGTGAAAGACCCGAACCATATTATCGAAGTTAGAACCGGATTTAAATAATGCGGAAGATTTGACGTATGAAGAGGTTCCTGCTCAAATTTTGATAAGAAGGAACATATTCTACGCCCCAAGGTTATACCTCAAGTCAAAGTTTTGTGGAGGAACCACGATGTCGAGGAAATGACTTGGGAGTTAGAATCAAATGAAATCAAGGTATCCTTACCTCTTCGACATACCAGTATCGCACTTCTAATTTCGAGGGCGAAATTTCATAAGAAGGGAGGTTGTAAGACCCTCAGCTTTTTATAAATAAAGATGAATTTTCTATAAATATTATTTTTGAATATTATGGAATAATTTGATATAATGTTATAGTTAGGGTAATATTTATAAATTTTGCAAAGTATACAAGTTGTTATATTATATTCGATTGGCTCTGGAATATTCTTGCTTAGCAGGAATATTCGCACAACTACCAATCATCAGTGGACCCCACAATGTAATTATTTCATTGATCGAGAAAAAGACAAAAATATTTTATCAAAATAATCTATGAAGTTTTACCGCTGATATCGCTGAACTACTTTGGTAGTAAAAGTACAAGAATACGTGGTCGCATAAGAGACACACCAGATTGATTATCGATGCTTATGTGAGAAGTCACTTAGTTTGATTCCATTATCATTTATTAATAATATGAATTATTATAATGATAATGACGCTTTTGTTTTATTCAGATTATTAACGTAATAAAATGTAAACATCTTTTATATAAAATGTAATACTTTATTAAAGTTATTTTATAAATAAAATATATTATATTTTATTACGATATAGTGTTTTGCATAAAGTTTTGCATAAAGGTTTTTGCATAGTAAAATGTTTTTATATAAATAGAATATATTATATTTTATTTAAAAGATTTTTCTTTAAATATGGACCGTCGATTAAAGTAAATCAATCTGGACCGCTCATGGATTAGTTACTATGCATTCCATTTTCCTATAAATAAGCTCATTCCTTCATTATTTTCTTACTTAATTCATTGAAACTCTGTAGAGAAATTATAGAGAGAAGCTATAGAGAGAAAGTTATAGAAAGAAGAAGAGTATTCTCGCTACTTCACTACTTCTATATTCAGCCTTTTTACTAGTAGTGGTGTTATTCTTTCTTCTTCAAGAGAACTTCATTATTCCATTCACTATTATTCTCGCTGAATAACTCGTAAAAGTGGCATACCCTATACATAACTCAGATACGCCAGATACCCTATACTTGTGAAATCCTTATGTTATTCCATCGCTTATTATTCTTCTGCTGAATAACTCAGATACGCTGCTTAATACCCTATACTTGGTGACATTCTTCTATTATTCTGCTTGAACATCCTCGTCATGTGGTGTTTTACACCGACCGGTTCCGCTTTTTTATTATTATTCTGCTGGAACATCCTCGTCTCGTGTTTTACACCGACCGGGTTCCGCTTTTTATTATTATTCTCGCTGGAACATCCTCGTCTGGTGTTTTACACCGATCCGGTTCCGCTTTTTATCATTCTCGCTGAATATCCTATCTCGCAGTGTTTTACACCGGATCCGTTCCATCTTTATTATTCTCGTTGAACATCCCGCTTGCAGTGAATTTCACCGACCGGGTTCCGTTATTATTATTCTGCTGAATAACTCGCTCATGCGCGGTACCGCATGCACGGTGATTTCTTTTGTTATTCCATTCTTTATTATACCCAAATTGGTTAAAACTTTGACTTCTATACTCCATGAAATTAGTAGAATATCCTCGATATTTGCGTTTCATCCAAAGATCTTTTCACGGAAATATTCTTCCGATCATTCTTGAATTTTACTCTACAAAGCAAAGATCATGTCGACAATTTGACGTTAATAATTCCTCGGATAAAATAATTCTTGAACTTGTTTTATCAATTCTTATATCATTGTCATCATCCTCATGTTTATATTTTTTTTTTTAAAGTCATCTGTGGGTCTCAGAGAGCATGGATGGACTTGGTATGATTATGACCAGGATTATTCTTGTAATCACGAATCGTAATGTTACAAATGATGTGATAAAAAAAATCCTCTCGGGTCAGTAGTAGTGCATCGATGGACAATTGTTGGTACGATCATGACCATTAATGAATACACAACTATTCTCGGCCGTAGTGCAGAATAATTGTGATCGCGATACTAAAGAATATCCTCGGCCAGAAGTGTGGGTGATTCGATGATGTGGATTATTTATTAAAGTCGAGTCTCAAATTATAATAAATGATGAAAAACCTTTTAAAATCATAAAAGATAGTAGATTTTATTTTCTACTCGACTTTTTTAATGGATCAGATATTCCACCGCAGCTTAAACCGGTCATGTTTCATTGATTTTATCGCTTTAACATCATGAAGACTATTGATAATTTATTTTGCATTATCTTAGTCATAATATTTCTTCGGGGCTAGTTGAGCTCACCCTTTTCTTTCACCGTTTCTTTCAGAAATGAGAATATAAATGGGACGAAGCCTGGGAAACGAGTGATGGTCCTCAAGATAGCATTAGTAGTCCTCACTATTCTCGTGAAATAGTGTGATAATAATTGTAATGAGGACTTTTTGTTTGAGTTTGTATATAATATCTAGTAGACGATATTTGTATTTAAACTCACAGCTTTATGTCGTATTGTACACGGCATGCTTATGTTAATAAGTTGTATTTAAATTACGTATCATGTAAGTGGCGACCCAAGATGGGTGATGTATACCTAATTTTGGGGCGCACAAATTTTATGTGGGATCGAATCATTGATGGTGAAATTTCTCGCACTTCTTGACGTACTCATTGCTTTTTTAAAATGGTAGCCAATAGTACCCAAAGTAAATAAGTACTTTATAGGCTAATGACTTAGCCACCATATGGTCGCCAAAATACCTTCATGTACTTCCATTCAAGAGCATAGTCAACTTTTTTCCGATGGAGTCAAGCATTTCAATAGTGGAGATGAGAAAGCTCTTCTAATGCATCTCCATCAATCGTAACAAAATTGGCACTTTTATACTTGATTTTCTTGGCGAGCATCCGATCCGAAGGTAAGACGCCATCTCGCCAGATACTCTATATATGGAGTCAACCAAATAGCTTGGTTCGTCGATGCACATTATCGATTCATACACTAGGATGTTGCAAAGTTTGAAAATAAACCACCCATCAAAGACGTTAACATCCGTAGTGGCTAATTTGGAAAGTGCATCAACAATTGAATTGTTATTACGCTCGATCCTTGAAACTCGTAGGATTGGAAATCAAAGTTGTTCCTTCAATTTCATTAGATATTTGATCATTTTTGGGCCTCGAGCTTCATATTCCCGTAAATTTGCTTAACGATTAATCGAGAATCACTAAAGATGATTATTCTTTGACTTCAAGACTCTTTGCCATAGAATCCTCCTCAATAAGGACCGTTTAATACTCAAACCGTTGTTTGTCGCTTTTGAAAATCGATGGCTCATTGTACCTTGAATCCTCCCGACTCGGTCGAAATAATACACTCCTCCATCGTCCAGTTGTGGCGCCCCAAAATAGGTATACATCACCCATTCTCGAAATGTCAATACATGGTATAGAAACAACTACAACTTTATTATTACAACAAGAAATCGTGAGTTTAAATATAAATATTATCTTCTGCAGACAATATCTATACTCAAATAAATCCTCATCACATTTATTGATACATTATTTTACAAAAATGGTGAGGACTACTAAACAATCCTTTCTAAAACCTTCATTCCATACCCCCGACTGCATTACTCGCTTATATTCTCGCCTCCCCGAGAAGAATGGAACAAAAAGAAAAGGGTGAGCTCAACTAGCTCAAGAAGAATATTATGACTAAGATAATATACAACAAATTATCGTTAGTCTTCAACAGGAAAAATTTAATAGAATACAATAGACAACAAATTTTAAATCAATATTCGCAATGAAATAATAATTCATTAGAAGAGTTAAGTAGAGAATGCAAACTACTATCTTCTATGTATGAATTTAAAAGTTCATCGCCTATCTTTTATCCCTCAGAACAACAATCATAAACATCTCGAATCAAATATTCATCTTTGCACTACAGTGCCAAAGATATTCATCATTGGTCATGTTCATTTAAACACTGCTCATCTTTGCACTACTAGCAAAGATATTCTTCAGAAATCATTCATCTTTTCTTAAGAATCATTCACTACAGCCAAAGATATTCAATAATATCATCATTTAAGACCGAGGATGATGAAAATATTTTTAAAGAAACGAATCCAAAGGAAACAAAATGACAAGGATTAAGGATTAAGGATTCGTATTTGTTTTATCCATGTTCAAAAATACCTCAAAATAATCATAGTGGTGTAAAATTCAAGAATGATCAAAACATGGATACAATCAAAGCTAGTATCCGTAATAGATATTTTGGAAGAAAAGAAGAAATTTTATTTTTCGATGAATAAGGCCAGATATCGTGAATAGTGTCAGATATCGTGAATAAAGGCCGATATCGTGAATAGTAACTCCGACACCAAAGATAGAAATTCCACAAAAAAAACATTTTCACGCTTCATTTAATAGTACTCGTGAATAAGAATCTCGTGAATAGTAACTCATGAATAGTAACTCGTGAATAAGAACTCATGAATAAGTAACCCCGACATGAAAAAGTTCCAAATTTGATAAAAAGTTCCAACCAATATTTCAAAGATAATGATATCAAGAAATAATATCATTTGAGAAGAAAATAACATCCCTTACCTCAAAGAATCAAGATTTCTAAGGAAAGATCGGAAGTGATGTTTGAATGAAACTTGTCTTGACAAAGAACTCTCAAAGTATCTAAATACTCACAAAATACGCTCAATAATATAGAGAGAGAAAGAGAAAAACTTTGTTTCGTGTGATTTTCAATTCTAACTTAGCCCTCTATTTATAGGAAAATGTTAGCCCACCAAGCGGACTTGACCACCACACCGATGGCTTTACTATAAACTATTGCCACCCACCACATTTGAAATAAAATTCAGCACATTTTTCACCAACCACAAGTGGGGCCCACTCAATTCTAGAATTTTCCACCAAAATCAATTATAACCCTACTTTCCTAATCAAACACCTCTTAAAATTTATAACAAATCATTCTAATCAGCAAGTTCATTTTTAACGGTTCAAAATTTGTAGACATATACTCAACTTATATATGTATAACATATCCAAAAATCGCAACGATCCAACTGGCCGATTAAAAAATTATAACTCACGCAATATATCGTAAAAATATATATTTGATTTTTAATACCTCCATTCCTAAGAAAAATAATCGATAAAACACCTCAACATTAAATCCTTCAATTATAACCACATATAATAAATAAATCCATCATTTATATCCATATCAAATAAATATTTTCTTATCATCAATAATTAATTATTCCCAAATAATATTACAGTAATCACAATTATGATAACCAGTGCGGCTCCTCAGAAAGAGGGCTTTCCAATAAGGATCTCTCTTCATCGGGCGCCGCAATTAGGTGACCAAACCTCTCCTTAGACAAAACTTTCTAGACATTGCCAATAATGTTATCTAATAATATTATTCAAATAATATGAATTATTGATCCGATAATGGAAATATCGTAAAGTGACAATTATCAAAACAATAATAATATAAAATACCAACGCAAAGAATTATTGAATCAATAAAATAAAATATCGAATAAGAATTATCGTAACAATTATTGAGTAATGCCTTCACGTAAGAATCAATAATTGGTGCAATACTGCAGTCTTCTTTGCTCAACAACGCCAGATTAGTGTGTTTTAACCACCGGGTATTCCAACAAGATAATTCTGAATAATTACGCCGCTTATTTTTAAACAACTTATATTTGTCGCTTTTCTCATCCAATCGCTTTCACATGGGGCCCACATGGTTGCAAGCTGTCGCATTTAATATTCCCGATATTCCACGACCAAACGAATATTCCCCGACAACAATGAATATTTTATAACCACTTGCTTATTTTAAAATATTTATGTATTTTACCCTAACTATCCACATTAATCAAATCAACCCTTACTATTTCAAAATAATAAATAAAGGAAATTCCTTTTTATTTAAAAAAATTTGGGGTCTTACAACCTCCCTCCTTATGAAATTTCGTCCTCGAAATCGACGTGACGATTCTGTGTTTCAAAAAGGTGAGGATACCTCGCTTTCATTTCCGCTTCCAATTCCTGTGTCATTTCCTCTATAGCATGATTCCTCCACAAAACTTTAACTTGTGGTATGACCTTTCTTGGCAGTAGGACATGCTCCTTCCTATCCAAAATCTTGACAGTACCTCCTCATACGTTAAGTCTTCTATTATCTCGTCCGGTTCTAACTCTCTATAACGTGGTTGGGGTCTTTCACATATTTACGAAATACGTATATGAAACACATTATGAACACGAGACATACTTGGAGGTAACGCAAGTCTATAGGCTACATTTCCTACTTCGGTCAAGAATTTGAAATGGACCAATAAATCGTGGATTGAGCTTTCCTCTCTTCCCAAATCTTGTAACTCCTTCCATGGAGCAACTCGCAATAATACATGATACCTACACTAAATTCCACGTCCTTTCGATGAAGATCCGCATAACTCTTTTGTCGATCTTGTGCCGCTTGTATATCGTTGTCGAATCATTTGGATCTTTTCGATAGTCATATCGTATTAACTTCGGTCCCAACAATGTTGCTTCACCCACCTCATCCCAACATATTGGAGAACGACATTTTCGTCCATATAATGCTTCAATGGAGCCACACCTATACTTGCCTCGATAATCTGTTGTTGTAGGAGAATTCCACCAATGGTAAATACTTATCCCAACTCGCCTTGAAGTCTAGGACACGTAGTCTTAATAAATCTTCAAGAGTTTGAATAGTCCTCTCTCGATTGTTCGTCTGCTTGGGGATGGTATGCGAACTAAATCGCAAATCTGCGCCTATAGCTTTTTGCAAGCTAACCCAAAATCTTGAAGTGAATCTTGGGTCACGATCCGAAACTATGGATACAGTATGCCATGCAACCTCACAATCTCATTTACGTATATATACTAAGAAGACGCTCAAGGGAATAAGTCTCCGTGACGGCAAGAAATGAGCGAGACTTGGTTAATCTATCAACAATAACCCAAATAGCATTGATGCCTTGAGAAACCGTAGGGAAGACCCAGAATCTAAATCCATGGTAATGTGTTCCCACTTCCATTCCGGAATCTCAAGTGGTTGCAACGGACCCTTAGGTACTAGATGCTCTTTCGCCTTTACACGCTGACAAGTTAAACACATCGAGATAAACTTTGCAATCTCTCTCTTCATATTGTTCCACCAAAATGTATGTCAAGATCACGATACATTTTAGTACTTCCAGGATGGATTGCAAATGGTGTATTGTGTGCCTCCATCATAATCTTGTTCTTCAAATCGAGTCGTTAGAACACAAAGTCTAGAGTGGACTCAAGTATTCCTTCTTCATCAATTCTCGCCCTAATAGCTCCTTCTTGTACTTTCTTCTTCATATGCATCAGCTCCCGCCTGGTGGCTTGAGCAACCTTAACTTTTCTATTAAAGTTGGCTCTATCGTATATTGACATCATCGCACTCATTCGTGATATGATCTTCTACTTAACGCGCCGTAACCTACCACGTTCGCTTTACCAAGATGGTATTGAATAGTGTGGTCGTAGTCTTTCAATAGTTCGAGCCAACGTCAGCCGCCGTATGTTGAGTTCTTTTTGAGTGAAGAAATATTTAAGGCTTTTATGGTCCGAATATATCTCCACTTTCTCCCCATATAGATAGTGCCTCCATATCTTTAATAGCGAACGATCACGCTAACTCTAGATCATGAGTAGGATAATTCCTCTCATACTCTTTAAGTTGTCGCGAGGCATAGGCTATGACTTTCCCACGCTGCATGAGAGAACACATCCTAACCCTTTGCTCAAGCATCGGCAGAGATAACAAATCCATCCGAACCGTATGGTATTGTTAGAACAAAATAAATAAGTCTCCTCTTAAGCTCTTGGAAACTTTTCTCGCATTCTTCGCTCCAAACGAATTTTGTATCCTTCCGAAGTTAGCTGAAGTTAATGGAGTAGCGATTCGAGAAAACCCTTCCACGAATCTCCGATAATAACCAAATAAGCCCAAAAAGCTACGTACTTGATCACCACCGACTTTGGTTGCTCTAACTTTGATTGCTTCAATCTTCACGGGATCAACAGATACTCCATGTTTTGACACCACATGCCCAAGAAATGCTACTTCCTCGCCGTAACTCGCATTTCTTCAATTTGGCATATAGTTGGTTTTCACGAAGCCTTTGGAGTACTAGCTTTCAAATGGTGCTCATGATCTTCACGACTTTTGGAATATATAAGGATGTCATCAATAAAGACAACAACAAACCGATCCAAATATTCCTTGAATACTTTGTTCATCATATCCATGAAAGCCGCAGGAGCATTAGTTAGTCCGAAAGACATGACTAAGAATTCATAATGCCCATACCGAGTTCAAGGCGCCTTTGAATATCCTCGCTTTAATCTTCACCGATGATATCTAGAAACTAAGATCGATTTTTGAAAAGAATTGTGCCCTTGCAATCGGTCAAACAAGTCATCAATACGATACGTAGAGGATACCTATTCTTGATGGTGACATGGTTCAATTCTCGATAGTCAATACAAAAGTCGATACTCCCCGCCTTTCTTCTTTACAAATAAAACAGAGCACCCCAAGGAGATGTACTAGACGAATGAAACCGATGTCCAATAATTCCCGTAGTTGGACCTTTAACTCCTGAAGTTCAATAGGAGCCATTCGATATGGGGTTTTAGAAATGGGCTTTGTACCAGTTCAAGATCAATAAAGAATTCAACTTCACGCTCGGGGGTGACCGGAAGTTCTTCGAAATACGTCGGAAAAGTCAATAACAACAGAATATTATTCAAATTTGACGTGTCTTTATTCAAATCCATAACATGGGCTAAGAAAGCTTGACATCCGCTTTTCAATAAACGAATAGCTTTATGATTAGATATGATGGTGATTGATTTTAATGGTTTAGTTGCTTGAATTGCATAACAATAGGTTGGTTAGGAATATGAAAACTAATAACCTTACGAAAACAATCAATTTTGGCATGATGAGTAGTTAACCAATCAATCCCTAAAATCACATCAAAAGCAAGTATCTTTAAAGAGATAAGGTCAACAGTAAGGTAATGGTGCCAACTTGAATCAAACAAGATTTATAAACAAAGTGGATGTGATGAAAGTTTCACCTAACGGAGTTTTCACGAGATAGGTCAAAGTCTAATTTCTCCTGAGTCAAGTTTAAACGCTGAGCACATGCAGAGAGATAAATGAATGGGTAGCACCCAAAGATTGCGAAGGTATAAACTTCGCAAGAATTTATAAATAAATTTACCCGTGATCACCTCGTTGGGTTCCTCGATTATGACCAATCACAACAAACGCCTTCCTAATCGTTGACTTTGACTTTTAGGGACGATCTTTTTGTCACCGTCCCCACATTGAACTAGGTTTCGCTACCGTATAATCTCGAGTGATATGTCCTTCCTTTCCACAACTATAGCATATCTTGAATCGTCATTGTGGGCGATTTGACCGATATGTCCCTCTTTTCCGCATTTAGAAGCATATGATCGGTGGTCGTTCTCCTCCCTTAGAACCGCTTCTTTGCAAGACCGCCATCTTCACATGGTCGTTGTTAAATCTCCTCTTTTAAAATCTCCTCCTGACTTCGCTTTCTTTTTTCATGGCTATGATTACCACCAGAGTGGTTACCATTTCTGTCCGTCTCGCTTTTTTCTCCGCATGATTATCATTATTCTGCATGATCGCTATCTCTCGATACGATCCCGGTTGTGGTCCTCAAATGACCGTAGTTTCGTTATCTCGCTTCTAATAATTGAGCCTACATTTACAACATCCTGAATAGAGAGAAAATTTATGAGAAATGAGATACCGACGTATCTGGGTTTCAAACCTCTAAGAAACATCCGCCATAATCGTTCCTCATTCTCCACCAAATGAGGTGCAAACACGATAACTCTCGCAAACTTTGCCTCGTCTTCGAGACAATTGTCATGTTGTTTTGCTCTAATCGATGAACTCCACTTCCTTCATATGACGAACACTTTCGTGAAAGTATTTGTCATTAAATAGTCTCTCAAACGCTTCCCAAGACATCTTTGAAAAGCGGCCGGATGGTACGCTTTCACGAACTCCCACCAATGAATCCGCCTGCCGCCATGAACATAAAGGTGGCGAATGGAACCTTCTGTTCCTCCGCATCCCAAGACATCGAATATCTTGGTAATTTGTTTGACCCATGTTTCCGCCATGATCGGATCTCGCTTTCCCTTAAATTCGGTGGTCCCAACTCTTTGAACTGTTTGCCGCGTGATAACCCGTGAATTGCTATCATTTCCTCTCAGATTTTGAACACGAGTCTCCTCGCCTCGATTTTTCGCATGAACTGCGCAAAAATCTTCTAAACATCCCTCGTTCATCATCTCGCTTCAATGGTGTTGTTCACAGGAGGAACATTGTCCACTGTTGTTGCGTTCTCCTCGTTGGTGAAATACAGCAGCGTCTCCACGTCCTCATTTCCATTGTTAATATTCTCGATCGACATTCTCAAATACGCCATAAAACAAGGGTTAATTAAGAAATCAATATATCACATAATATCCCTATATATCGACCAACTAACAAATAAAGCTTAGGTAGGACACACTAGCGAAGGATTTACTCGCCTCTCCCTCCTAGTTCTATTCCCCGATCTCCGCCAGGAGATCATATCCCTAAGCTCGATACCAACCGCGACGCGCCCCCAAAATAGGTATACATCACCCATTACGAGTTGTCAATACATGGTATAAAACAACTACAACTTTATTATTACAACAAGAAATCGTGAGTTTAAATACAAATATTATCTTCTGATATGCAATATCTATACTCAAATAAATCCTCATCACATTTATTGATACATTATTTTACAAAATGGTGAGGACTACTAAACAATCCTTTTCTAAAACCTTCATTCCATACCCGACTGTACTCGCTATATTCTAGCCTCACGAAGAATGGAGCAAAAAAGAAAAGGTGAGCTATTCAAATGATATCTGAAGCCTTATTCACGTATCTAAATTGACTTATTCACGTGATACGGCACTATTCATCTGAAAAATAAAATTTCTTCTTTTGTCCAAAATATCTATTACGGATACTAGCTTTGATTGTATCCATGTTTTGATCATTCTTGAATTTTACACCACTATGATTATTTTGAGGTATTTTTGAACATGGATAAAACAAAGTACGAATCCTTAATCCTTAATCCTTGTCATTTTGTTTCACTGGATTCGTTTCTTTAAAAATACTTTTCATCATCCTCAGTCTTAAATGATGATATTATTGAATATCTTTGGCACAGAAAAAAAAGATGAATGATTTCTGAAGAATATCTTTGGCTGTGGTGCAAAGATGAATGTGTTTAAATGAATACTGAATTAATGATGAATATCTTTGGCCTCGTAGTGCAAAGATGAATATTTGATTCAGAGATGTTTATGGATTGTTATTACGGGATAAAATTTAGATGATGAACTTTTAAATTCATACATAGAAGATAGTAGTTTGCATTCTCTACTTAACTCTTCTAATGAATTATTATTTCATTATAATATTGATTTAAAATTTGTTGTCTATTGTATTCTATTAAATTTTTCCTGTTTGAAGACTAACGATAATTTGTTGTATATTATCTTAGTCATAATATTCTTTATCGAGCTAGTTGAGCTCACCCTTTTCTTTTTTGTTCCATTCTTCTCGTGGAGGCGAGAATATAATGAGTACTTAGCCTGGGGTATGGAATGAAGGTTTTAGAAAGGATTGTTTAGTAGTCCTCACCATTTTTGTAAAATAATGTATCAATAAATGTGATGAGGATTTATTTGAGTATAGATATTGTCTAGAAGATAATATTTGTATTTAAACTCACGCTTTCTTTGTTGTAATAATAAAGTTGTAGTTGTTTCGCACCATGTATTGACAACCTCGTAATGGGTGATGTATACCTATTTTGGGGCGTCACAATTGGTATCGAGCTTAGGATATGATTTCCATGCGGAGATCGGGAATAGAACTAGGAGGGAGAGAGACGAGTAAATCCTTCACTAGTGTGTCTTTATTATTTGTTAGTTGGTCAAGATATAGGGATATTATGTGATATATTGATTTCCTTAATTAACCCTCGCTTTTATGATTTATTTGAGAATGTCGAATCGAGAATATTAATAATGGAAATGAGACCGTGGAGACGCTCAGTACACCAACGAGGAGAACGTGTAACAGTCGGGCAATGTTCCTCCCGCAAACAACACCACTGAAAGCGATGATGAACGAGGGATGTTTAGGTTTTTTTACAGCTCATGCAAAATCGACGAGGGAGACTCGTGTTCAAAATACAGAGGAAATGATAGCAATTCACTGCTTGTCACAAAATGCCAAGCATTCAAAGAGTCAGGGACCACTGCAATTTAAGGGAAAGCCGATCCCCATCACCATGGAAACATGGGTCAAAACAAATTACCAAGATATTCGATGTCTCGGGATGCACGGAGAACAGAATGTTCCATTCGCCACCTTTATGTTCCGTGGCGGAGCAGACATCGGTGGGAGTCTCAGGAAGCGCACCCATCCACCGCACTCAGCATATGTCTCGAGAGACGCTTTCAGAGACTATTTAATGACAAATACTTTCCGAAAGTGTTCGTCTATATGAAGGAAGTGGAGTTCATCGATTAGAACAAAACAACATGACTTTGTCTCAAAGACGAGGCAAAGTTTGCAGAGTTATCCGTGCTCAGACCTCATTTGGTGGAGAATGAGGAACGTATGACGCAGGATGTTTCTTAGAGGTTTAAAACCCAAAGATACGCCAAGATCTCATTTCTCATAAACTTTCTTTATTCAGATGTTGTAACAGTGCTCAATTATTAGAGCGAGATAACGAGTACTGGCCAACCGAGGACCATAACCAGGATCGTACTGTAGATAAGAGCGCCAATGTAATAATGATAACTCATGGAGAAAGAAACAGACGACATGTAAATGGTAACCACTCCGTGGTAATCATGGTCATGAAAATGTAAGAAAGTTTAGTCAGAGGAGATTTTAAAAGAGGAGATTTAACAACGACTATGTGAAGACGATGCGATTTAAAGAATCGGTTCTAAGGAGGAGAACGACCACCGGTTATATGCTACAAATGCGAAAAGAGGGACATATCACCAAACCGCCCACAATAGCTCAAGGTATGCTATAATTGTGAAAGGAAGGACATATCGCTTTCGAGATCAGACGGTTTAGAATAAAACCTAGTTCAATGGGACTCATGACTCAAAAGATCGTCCCTTAAAAGTCAAAGTCAACGATTCCGGAAGAGCGCTTTGTTGTGATCGGTCATAATGCGAGGAACCCAAACGAGGTGATCACGGTAAGCTATTTATAAATTCTCAAGTTTATACCTTACTCGATACCGGTATACCCATTCATTTATCTCTCCGCATGTGCTCAACGCTTTAAACTTGACTCCTGAGAAATTAGACTTTGACCTATCTCGTGGAAACTCCGCTAGAGAAACTTTCATCACATCCACCGCTTATAAATCTTGCTTTGATTCAAGTCAGCACCATTACCTTACACCGTTAACCTTATCTCTTTAAAGATACTTGCTTTTGATGTGATTTTAGGAATTGATCAAGTTAACTACTCATCATGCCAAAATTGATTGTTTTCGTAAGGTCATTAGTTTTCATATTCCTAACCAACCCGTTGTATTTAATTCGCCAACTAAACCATTAAAATCAATCACCGCCATATCTAATCATAAAGCTATTCGCTTATCAAAACGGATGTCAAGCTTTCTTAGCCCATGTTATGGATTTGAATAAAGACACGCCAAATTTGAATAATATTCCTCGCTGTTATCGACTTTCCCGACGATTTCTGAAGAACTTCCTTTGCCTACCCCCGTAACGTGAAGTTGAATTCTTTATTGATCTTGAACCCGCATAAAGCCCATTTCTAAAACCCCATATCGAATGGCTCCTATCAACTTCAGAGTTAAAGGTCCAACTACGAATTGTTGGACATCGGCTTCATTCGGCCCCAAGACATCTCCTCGGGGTGCTCCTGCTTTATTCAGAAAAAGAAAGACGGGAGTATGCGATTTTGTATTGACTATCGAATTGAACCATGTCACCATCAAGAATAGGTATCCTCTACCTCGTATTGATGATTTGTTTGACCAAATGTAAGGCACAATTCTTTTCAAAAATCGATCTTCGCTCGGATATCATCACCAAAATTAAACCGAGGATATTCCAAAGACCGCCTTCGTAACTCCTGTAGATGGGCATTACGAATTCTTAGTCATGTCTTTCTGACTAACTAATGCTCCCGCGGCTTTTCATGGATATGATGAACCGAGTATTCAAGGAATATTTGGATCAGGCTTTGTTGTTGTCTTTATTGATGACATCCTTATATATTCCAAAAGTCGTGAAGATCATGAGCACCATTTGAAGCCGGTACTCCAAAGGCTTCGTGAAACAAACTATATGCCAAATTGAAGAAATGCGAGTTCGCTCGAGGAAGTAGCATTTCTTGGGCATGTGGTGTCAAAACACGGAGTATCTGTCACATCCCACCAAGATTGAAGCAATACAAAGTCGGGAGCAACCAAGCTCAGCGATCAAGTACGTAGCTTTTTGGGCTTAGCCAAGGTTATTATCTGAGATTCGTGGAAGGGTTTTCAATCGCTACTCCATTAACTCAAATTAACTCTAAGGATACAAAATTCGCTTGGAGCGTAAGAACGCGAGAAAAGTTTCCAAGAGCTTAAGAGAGACTTATTTCTAAGACTGTTTCTAACAATACCATCCGTTCTGATGGATTTGTTATCTACAATGATGCTTCGTGCAAAGGGGTTAGATGTGTTCTCATGCAACGTGGGAAAGTCATAGCCTATGCCTCGCGACAACTTAAAGAGTATGAGAGGAATTATCCTACTCATGATCTAGAGTCAAGGCAAAAATAAGCTGCTTAAAGATACGGAGGCACTATCTATATGGGGAGAAAGTGGAGATATATTCGCACCATAAAAGCCTTAAATATTTCTTCACTCAAAAGAACTCAACATGCGGCAAACACGCTGGCTCGAGCTATCGAAAGACTACGACCACACTATTCAATACCATCCCGGTAAAGTTTAACGTGGTAGCCGACGATTGAAAGTAGAAGATCATATGCGGAACGAGTGCGATGATGTCAAGTATAATGACAGAGCCAACTTTAATAGAAAAAGTTAAGGTTGCTCAAGCCACCGAATCTTGAGTCGAATGATGCGTATTAAGAAGAAAGTACAAGAAGGAGCTATTCCTAAGCGAGAATCGATGAAGAAGGAATACTTCGAGTCCACTCTAGACTTTCAGGTTCCTAACGACTTTGATTTGAAGTACAAGATTACGATGGAAGCACACAATACACCATTTGCAATCCATCCTCGAAGTACTAAAATGTATCGTGATCTTCTACATACATTTTGGTGGAATAATAATGAAGAGAGAGATTGCAAAGTTTATCTCGATGTGTTTAACTTGCCAACGGTAAAGGCGGAGCATCTAGTACCTAAGGTCCGTCAGTGCAACCACTGAGATTCCTAATGGAAGTGGGAACACATTACCATGGATTTCAAGTACGTCTTCCTACGGCTTCTCAAGGCATCAATGCTATTTGGGTTATTGTTGATAGATTAACCAAGTCCGCTTCATTTCTTGCCGATACGGAGACTTATTCTCTCGAACGCCTTGCTAGTATGACGTAAATGAGATCGTGAGGTTGCATGGCATGCCCAGATCCATAGTTTCGGATCGTGACCCAAGATTCACTTCAAGATTTTGGGTTAGCTTGCAAAAAGCTATGGGCACGGATTTGCGATTTAGTTCGCATACCATCCCCAAACGGACGACAATCGTAGAGGACTATTCAAACTCTTGAAGATTTATTAAGACTCAGGTCCTAGACTTCAAGGGCGCTTGATAAGTATTTACCATCGGTGGAATTCTCCTACAACAACAGCTATCGTGCAAGTATAGGTGTGGCTCCATTCAAGCATTATATGGACGAAAATGTCGCTTCCAATATGTTGGGATGAGGTGGGTGAAGCAACATTGTTGGGACCCGAAGTTAAGACGTATTTACTCACCGAAAAGATCCAAATAATTCGACAACGATACAAACCGGCTCAAGATCGACAAAAGAGTTATGCGGATCTTCATCGAAAAGGACGGGAATTTAATGTAGGGGATCATGATTGTCATGAGTCGCTCCCACGGAAGGGAGTTACAAGATTTGGGAAGAGAGGAAAGCTCAATCCACGATTTATCGGGTCCATTTCAAATTCTTGACCGAGTAGGAAATGTAGCCTATGTATCATAAGCTACTACTCCGAGTATGTCTCGTGTTCATAATGTGTTTCATATATCCATTTCAGAAATATGTGAAAGACCAACCACGTTATCGAAGTTAGAATTGACGAGATAGCCAAGACTTAACGTATGAGGAGGTACCTATCAAGATCTTGGATAGAAGGAGCATGTCCCACGCTAAGAAAGGTCATACCACAAGTTAAAGTTTTGTGGAGGAATCATGCTATAGAGGAAAATGACCGGAATTGAAACTAAATGAAAGCGAGGTATCCTCATCTTTTCAAACACTGTGTACGCATCGTCAATTTCGAGGACGAAATTTCATAAGAAGGGGAGGTCAGAAGACCTCAAATTTTTTTTTAAATAAAAGGAATTTCCTTTATTTATTATTTTGAAATAGTAAGGGTTGATTTGATTAATGTGGATAGTTATGGGTTAAATACGCAAATATTTCAAAATAAGCAAGTGGTTATAAAATATTCATTTTGTTTGGAATATTCGTTTGGTCGTGGAATATTCAGATCGTCGGGAATATTCGTATTTATTTGCACAATGCAAATGCATGTGGGCCCCATAACTGAAAAGCGATTGGATGAAGAAAACGACAAATATAAGTTGTTTAAAAATAATCTACAGAAGTTGTTACCGTTAAGATCACGCTGAATACCTTGGTTAAAATACAAGAATACGCTGTGGTCAGCACAAGAAGACACCAGATTGCACAAGATTGTTGAATTATTGATCCTTACGTAAGAAGGCACTACTCAATAATTTTTACAAAGAGTTACCGCTCAATATTTTATTTTATTGATTCAATAATTGTCGCTATTGATATTTTATATTATTGTTGTTCAATAATTGTCACCGCATTATCATCTCCATTATCGATCAATAATTCATATTATTTAAATAATATTATTAGATAAAGATTATTGGCAATGTCTAGAAAGTTCTCACAAGGAGAGGTTTGGTCACCTAATCATGCTAAAGAAGGAGAAATCCTTATCTAAAGCCCCTCTTTCCTCGAACTACCGGTCATTATAATCAGTGATTCTCAGAATATTATTTGTGAATAATTAATTATTGATTCATATGATAAAGAAATATTTATTTTATGTGGATATAAATGATGGATTTATTTATGTGGTTATAAATGAAGAAATTATTGTTGAGGTGTTTTATCAAGATTTTACCGTATCGGAGGTATTAAAAATTAAATCAGGGTTTTAGATATATTATGGGGTTATAATTTTTAATCCTACCGCTGGATTGTGGTAATTTTTGGGTATGTTATACATACATAAGTTGAGTATATGTCCACAAATTTTGAACCGTTAAAAATGCAATGAATGATTTGTTATGAATTTTAAGAGGTGTCCCATTCTAAATCGTGGTTATAATTGATTTTGGTGGAAAATTCTAGAATTGAGTGGGCCCCACTTGTGGTTGGTGAAGAAATGTGCTGAATTTTATTTCAAATGTGGTGGGTGGCAATAGTAGCGGTAAAAGCCATCGTGTAAGAAAGTCAAGTCTGCTTTCATGGCTAACATTTTCCTATAAATAGAGGGCTAAGTTAGAATTGAAAATCACACCGTAAACAAAGTTTTCTCTTCTCTCTATATTATCGAGCGATTTTGTGAGTATTTAGATACTTTGAGAGTTGTTGCTCAAGATAAGTTTCATTCAAAGATCACTTCCGAATCTTCCTTCCTAAGTAATCGATTCTTCGAGGTAAGGATATTATTTTTTTCAGAATGATATTATTTCTTCAATATCATTATGCTGAAATGTCGATCCAAGTTTTTATCAAATTTGGAACTTTTTCATGTTTGGGTTACTATTCATGAGTTACTATTCATGAGTTACTATTCATGAGTTACTATTCACGAAGTTACTATTCACGCAGTACTATTCACGTGAAGCGTGAAGATGTTTTTGTGGAATTTCTATCTTTTGGTGCCGGATTTATCTATTCACGATACTTGATATTCACGATATCTGAGACTATTCACGATACTAAGACTATTCACGATACTCTGACTATTCACAAAAAAATAAAATTTCTTCTTTTCGTCCAAAATATCTATTTTGGATACTAGCTTTGATCAGATCCATGTTTTGATTATTCTCAAGTTTACACCACTATGATTATTTTGAGGTATTGTCGGACATGGATAAAACAGTACGTAACTCTTAATCCTTAATCCTTGTCATTTTGTTTCACCGGATTCGCTTTTTTAAAATATTTTCATCATCCTCGCCTTAAATGATGATATTATTGAATATCTTTGCCTCGTAGGCAAAGATGAATGATTTCAAGAATATCTTTGGCCAGAATGATGAACAAAGATGAATACATGGACTCATTAATATCTTTGCCCAGAGTAAAGATGAATGTGTTTAAATGAACACGACTTAATCGATGAATATCTTTGGCTCAGAAGTGCAAAAGATGAATATTTGATTCCGACGTGAATATCATTGATGTTACAGGATAAAATTTTGATGATGGACCGTTAAATTCATAGATTATAGTAGATTTCATTCTCTACGTAACTCTTTCTATGAATTATTATTTCACCATGAATATTGATCCGAAAACTTGTTGTTATCAGATTCTATCGATTTTTCCTCGTCAAGACTAACGATAATTTGTCAGATATTATCTTAGTCATAATATTCTTTATCGAGCTAGTTGAGCTCACCCTTTCCTTTTTGTTCCATTCTTCTCGTGAGGCTAGAATATAAATGAAAGACGAGCTCTGGGGTATGGAATGAAGGTTTTAGAAAGGATTGTTTAGTAGTCCTCACCATTTTTGTAAAATAATGTATCAATAAATGTGATGAGGATTTATGTGAGTATAAATATTGCCTAGAAGATAATATTTGTATTTAAACTCACGCTTTATCATTGTAATAATAAAGTTGTAGTTGCTTCGCATCATGTATCGACAACTCGAATGGGTGATGTATACCTATTTTGGGGCGCCACACCCACGCAAAAGGTCATACCACAAGTCAAAGTTTTGTGGAGGAACCATGTTATTGAAGAAATGACCTGGGAGTTGGTAACGGAAATGAAAGCGAGGTATCCTCATCTTTTTGAAACACCAGGTACGTACGTCAATTTCGAGGACGAAATTTCATAAGGAGGGGTGGTTGTAAGACCCCGAATTTTTTTTTTGTTAATAAAATGGAATTTTCTCTATTTATTATTTTAAAATAGTAAGGGTTGAATTGATTAATGTGGTTAGTTATGAGTAAAATGCGCTAATATTTTAAAATAAATGGTGGTTATAAAATATTAATTATTTTTTGGAATATTCGTTTGGTCGTGGAATATTCTTTGCGTCCGCTTGGAATATTCGTGACGACGACGTAGCAGCCTTTTGTGGTCCCCATAACTTCGAAAGCGATTGGATGAAGAAAAAGACAAGTATGAGTTATTTATAAATAACTACATAGTTTTTACCGCTAATATCGTTGGAATACCCTTGCGGTTAAAACACAAGAATAATGCTGTTGTTGCAGCGAAGAAGACACCACGGTATTGCACCAATTATTGATTCTTACGTAAGAAGGCACTACTCAATAATTGTTACGAAGAATTACTTTGCTTCAAGATTTTATTTTATTGATTCAATAATTGTCATATTGATATTTTATATTATTATTGTTGTTTCAATAATTATCACTACACATTATTTTCCATTATCGAAGCAATAATTTATATTATCCTGAATAATATTATTTGATAACATTATTAGAAATGTCTAGAAAGTTCGCCTCAAGGAGAGGTTTGGTCATAATCATGCGCCAAGAAGAAGAAATTCTTATAGAAAGCCCCCTCTTTCCTGAAACTACTTAATTGCTAAGATCTTTGATTCTCAGAATATTATTTGTGAATAATTAATTATTGATTTATATGATGAGAAAATATTGATTTTATGTGGATATAGATGGAGAAAATTTTTAAAGTGACAATTGTTAAAAATTGATATTTTATCTTTATCGATAAAATAATATTTTATTATATTATTATAATATAATAATGATGATAGTTTTACAATGAATGTGGGATATACGAGTATATGAGGAGGAGGAGTATTTTTGTTGTAATAAATACTAAAAACATGTTAAACATGTTGGTGGACCCATTTCTTGACTGAAATTTGATTATAAACTTTAAAAATCGTCTGCTTATGGATTTCGGTCAATTTCTGCTTGAATTTGGAAAAATTTCTTCTGCAAAGTTGTAGAGAATTGAATTTCCTATAAATATTCGCAAGATTTGAATTTTCTGATAAAAAGACTATTTATTATGAATTATTGAAGTTTTAAGGTTCCAGAATAATTGATTTTTGGAAGTTTAAAATATTTATAGCTAGAAAAATGTTTTTATTGTTTTGGTTGGCCCCCATTTGTTGCAAATGGCTGAAATCAGATTTTCAAAGTAGGCGTAGGAATTTTTTTTAAATATTATTATTATATTAAATTTTCTGTTTTAGTGTTCTAAGCAATTTCATATAAATAGGGTGCTTAGGTTAGAATTGAAAATCACACCAGAAACTAAAGATTTCTCTCTCTTTCTCTCTATATAATATCGGTGTATTTGTGAGTATTTTAGTACTTTGAGTATTGCTATACTGTGCAAGTTCTTTCAATCTTATATCCAAAGATTCTAATCGTAAGTATTATTCTTTCTGAGGTAAGGAATGTTATTTTATTTGAAAATGATATTATTTCTTCAATATCATTATGCCGAAATATTGGTTGGAAATTTTTATCAAATTTGAAACTTTTTCATGTCGGGGTCACTATTTATGAGTTACTATTCACGAGTTACTATTCATGAGTTACTATTCACGAGTTACTATTCACGAGTACTATTCACGAAGCGTGATGATGTTTTTTTGTGAAATTTCTATTTTTGAGGTCGGAGTTACTATTCACGTATACGGCACTATTCACGAATACGACACTATTCACAGAAAAATTAAATTTTATTTTCTGTGTCCAAGATTGTTTGTTATGATTCCTATCTTTGATTGGATCTATGTTTTGATCTTCATTCTTGAATTTTACTCCAATCTGGTTATTTATGAAGTATTTTTGAACTTGGATTATTTAAAGTACGAATCTTAATACTTGTTCTTTTGTTTCAATTGATTCGCTTTTCTTTAAAATATTTTCATCATCCTCATCCTAAATGATGATATTATCGAATATCTTGGCTCAGTAGTGCAAAGATGAATGATTTCTTGATGAATATCTTTGGCCCGTAGAAGGCAAAGATGAACAGTGTGTCGAGATGAACACGACCGATCGATTAATATCTTTGGCCCAGTAGTGCAAAGATGAACAGTGTTTAGATGAACATGACCAACCGATGAATATTCGGCCCAGAAGGTAAAGATCGACATCTCTTTCCACAATATCAACGCTGTCGATGCGTGTGTTTTACCCATGCATCACTCATTCTCACTGCTCGCTTATTTCTTCTTTCACATTTCGATTCCACTTTATCATCTTATACTCGCCAAAGAGTGCTTCCGCTCAAGCATAACATATCGGGTAACACAAACTTGAATCGTTGCATCCTTTTGCTCCACGACCATCACCGCCGCTCTTCACCGCTTCTTCTAACTCATGAATACGATTTTGCAATTCTACATTTTGATCATAAAATACCTCTAATAAATTCTCCTCGTGTACCTCTTCTTCCACTTCTTCCTCACTCTCACTATTACCTCTGCGACTATCTCTAAAAGTAAACTATCAATTCTTCACTCACCATACGGATATCTCTAATTCCTTCTTCTTTGACATCACATTAGCTTCGGTTGGTGACTAAAGGTGTCTCCACAATCTCATTCACTCTATTGTTAATGTTCTCAGTCGACATTCTCAAATACCGCCATAAAACAAGGGTTAATTTAATAAATTAACAAATCACATAATACCCCTATATTATAACCGACCAACAAATAAGCTTGTAGTAGACACACTTTAGCGAAGGATTTACTCGCCTCTCCTCCTAGTTCTATTCCCCATCTCCGCCAGATCATATCCCTAAACTCGATATTTAACCGCGACGCCCCCAAATCGTATACAACACCCATTCTCGAAATCGCCAAATACACGGTACGTAAATAACTACAACTTCATTAATACAATTGTCGTGCAAAATACGACAACACATAAACTCCGAGTTTAAAATACAAATATTGTCTTCTAGACAATATCCACACTCAAATAAGTCCTCATTATAATTATTGATACACAATTTTACAAAATAGTGAGGACTACTAAAACAACTGTCTTGAACCATAACTCCACACTCCGACTAGTTCCCGCTATATTTTCGCCTCTCGAGAAGAAAAATGGAACAAAAGGAAAAGGGTGAGCTCAACTAGCCCAAAGAAAGAATACTATGACTAAGATAATGTACAACAAATTATCCTTAGTCTTCAATGTGGAAAAAATCGATAGTATCTGATAGATAAAAAATTTTAGATCAACAACCGCAATGGAAACAATAATTCATTAGAAGAGTTAAGTAGAATGAAATCTACTATCATCTATGATTTTAAAAGTCCATCATCGATATTTTATCCTCAGAAAATCAATATACATCATAAATCAAATAGTCATCTTTGCACTACAGGCCAAAGATATTCGTCTGTTGGTCATGTTCATCTCAACACCTGTTCATCTTTGCACTACGGGCCAAAGATATTCATAAGTTGGTAATGTTCATCTAAACACCTGTTTATCTTTGCACTACGGGCCAAAGATTTTCATCAGAAATCATTCATCTTTGCACTACAGGTCAAAGATATTCAGTAATATCATCATTTAGGACTGAGGACGATGAAAAATATTTTAAAGAAAATGAATCCAGTGAAACAAAAGAACAAGTATTAAGGATTCATACTTTAAATAACTCAAGTTCGAAAATACTTCATAAATAACCAGAGTGGAGTAAAATTCAAGAATGAAGACCAAAACATAGATCCAATCAAAGATAGGAATCATAATGCATAATCTTGGACACGTAAAAGAAAATTTAATTTTTCCGTGAATAAGTGTCGATTCGTGAATAAAGTCAGATACGTGAATAAAGGCCGATATATGAATAAGAACTCCGACACTAAAAGATAGAAATTTCACAAAAAAAATATTATCACGCTTCATGAATAAGACTTATGAATAAGAACTCGTGAATAAGAACTCATGAATAAGAACTCTCATGAATAAGAACCCCATACATGAAAAAGTTTTAAATTTGATAAAAGTTCCAACCAATATTTCAAAGATAATGATATCAAGAAATAATATCATTTGAGAAGAAAATAACATACCTTATCTCAAAAAGAATAAGATTCCGACCTGAATACCTGGATATAGTGCTAAAAAAGAAGTTAGACCAGTATATAGCAATACTCAAAGTACTAAAATACTCACAAAATACGCCCGATATTATAGAGAGAGAAATCATAGTTTCGTGTGTTTTTCAATTCTAATCTAAGACCCTATTTATAGAAAATGCTTAGAACACCAAAGCAGTAAAATTTAATAAAATAATTTTATTTATTAACATTCAAGCACACCACCCAAT
Organism: Panax quinquefolius; assembly: GCA_020205615.1. Taxonomy (NCBI): domain Eukaryota; kingdom Viridiplantae; phylum Streptophyta; class Magnoliopsida; order Apiales; family Araliaceae; genus Panax; species Panax quinquefolius. The sequence goes on along the minus strand of CM035170.1, from coordinate 100,637,924 downwards.
AATCTGAATTCAAATTATTTACCACACATGTGGGATTGCAAAAAATATTTTTCTAATTAAAATAATTAAAACTTTCAAAACCAATTATTTTAACTACTTTAACTTCAATAATTCATAATAAATAGCCTTTTTATCGTAAAATTTGAATTTCGTGACTTTTTATAGGAAATTCAATTCTCTACAACTTTGCGTAGAAGAAAGTTTTTCCAAATTCCAAACAAAATTGACCAAATTCACAAACTGACAATTTTACACGCTATAATCAAATTTCAACCAAGAAATGGGGTCACCAACACACAAAATATGTGTTAATCATTTAATGCAACAAAAATACTCTTTCTCCTCATATACTCATATATCCCACATTTATTATAAAATATCATCATTAATATATTATTAAAATAATATATTTAAATGAATTATTTTATCGTAAAAAGATAAAATATTAATTTTTAACAATTGTCACATTAAAAATTTTCTCCATCTATATCCATATAAAATCAATATTTTCCTCATCATATAAATCAATAATTAATTATTCACAAATAATATTACGTAATCACAAGATCGACAACTGTGTCATTCCTGTGAAAGAGAGGGCTTTCCAATAAGAATTTCTTCTTACCTACAAGCAATTAGGTGACCAAACCTCTCCTGTATGTAATTTTCTAGACATCGCCAATAATGTTATCTAATAATATTATTCAGATAATATAAATTATCGTCTCGATAATGAAAAATACTTGTAGAAATGACAATTATCAAACAACAAGAATATAAAAAAAAATCAACGCAAAGAATTATCAATCAATAAAATAAAATATCGACCAAGAATTATCGTAATAATTATCGAAAGTAGTGCCTTCTTTACGTAAGAATCAATAATTGCGCAATACCGCAGCCATCTTGTCAACAACGCCAGACATCGCGTGTTTTAACCACCGGTATTCCAATAAGATAATCAGAATAAATCATACCAAGTATTTATAAATAACTTATACTGTCGCTTTCTTCATCCAATCGCTTTTATGTTGGCCCACACAAAGGTCGGTCTTGGTCGCATTTAATATTTTCCCGACAAAGTTAAGAATATTTCACGACCAAACGAATATTCCCTGACAACAACGAATATTTTATAACCACTTGCTTATTTAAAATATTTATGATTTTTTACCCATAACTAACCATATTAAAAGAAATCAACCCTTACTATTTCAAAATAATAATTAGAGAAATTAAATTTTATTTATAAAAAGTTGGGGTCTTACATTTTATATTATTGCTCCTATCATTTATTACATGCCCGCCGCCACGCGATGTAGCGACGATTAATGGGTCTCAACCATATTACATTATATAATGTAAAGAAGATGAGTTTATTTTTGCAGTATACATAATATAAAAATAAAAGATAATGTAAAGATACATAATGTAAAAATAAAAGATAATGATAAGTCTAAATAAAAGATAAATTTATTTTTATAAATACATAATATAAAAATAAAAGATAATGTAAAGATACATAATGTAAAAATAAAAGATAATGATAAGATAAAAATCGAATGAAAGATAAATTTATTTTATTATAAAAGATAAATTTATCTTTTATTCAAAATTATCTTTATTTTTACATTATGTATTTATAAAAATAAATTTATCTTTTATTTAGACTTATCTTATAATTATCTTTTATTTAATACATTTATTTTATTATAAAAGATAAATTTATCTTTTATTCAAAATTATCTTTTATTTTTACATTATGTATTTATAAAAATAAATTTATCTTTTATTTAGACTTATCTTATAATTATTCTAACAATTTAATACTCTTTGTCGCCATGTTCGTAGCTTGTTATGAAATTTTCACCAATCTAAACTATTAAATATCTAGATCAACGAATGGGAGCTTGTTTGCTGAACAATATCCGTAGCAAATTTTTGTTACGGATGATATATATATATATATATATATATATATATATATATATATATCACACTCAAAATCATATCATAGTTTAATAGTAATTTCCAGGAAAGTGCTCCGTGGTCCCGACCATCCTAACTTTGTTTGATCGAGGGGCAGCATCTATATCTTCTTAGCTCTTGCTGGCTAGCTGGCTGGCAGACGGTTTGTCAGTAGTACCTTCCTCAGCAGTTTTGTTTTCATTGATCAATTCAACTAACTGGAGGCTGTACCTGTAACACGCACACCATCTTGGATTGTGATGTTTCTTATTTAAAATTTTTAATTCATGTATTAAACGAGTTTAACACCATTAATAAATAATTAATTTAATAATAAACTCTTTCAACTCAATTTACTATAAGACAAATATTAATGTCTTAAGTTAATGTAAAATAACTTTAAACATTAAATTAATTAATACTGATTCATTTAACTTTTGTTAGTAAAAAATTATAAATATTTTTACTAATAATGAGATTTATTATTTTCAGAATATAATGAACTTAATTTCAAAATTAAAAGGTCTTAATTTCAAAAATAATAATATTTTGAACATCATATATCTTTCAACTACCTTACTATAATTATAGTTGGTTAACTAAGATTACATAATTTCTTCACTTTAATTTTTAAATTTTTCTAAATTAACTTACAAAAACAACTTTTATTATTTATTTTGAATGTAGGAAATAGTAATTTTTAATTAATATAGTACTAATATTAAATAAGCTATATAAAATTTAAAATTTAATATTTAACAAACTAATTTATTTTTTTCTTTTATAAGTTTTAACTTTATTTTCCTTCTCTCTGCACAATATTCGTCATCCAGCCTGGAAATGACTGTCTTGTCGTATACGACAGTCACTTTAGGACATGAGAACTGCGTGGAAGATTTATTACTTATTAATAATACTCCCTAATAAGTATATATGGCTCATGTCCAATCCTGCTCTACCATGAATTTGGACCGGCACTAATAAAGTGGTATAGGACTATTAAGTGATCGGTTTGGTTAATATATTTTAATAAATTAGATATTGAAATAGCATCTTTATTTAAAAAATTATTTAGTAATTAAAAAATTTAAAACACCTTAATACATTTAAAATTTAAAAATATTTTAAATTGATTTTTGTAAACTCATTAATGATCTTAAAATTTAGAATAGAGTATAATATTTATAGAAACTTTATAGATTTAATTTTTCATTAAAGATATATTTCTTAATTATTTAAATTTATATCTTACTCTTACCGAATTAAGAGAGGCGATAAGAGTTAAAAGAAAATTTTACCAAACAATTTATCATTTTAACGAATCAGATATAGAACTATTAAAAGGTATTAATAGGTAAATAAACACATCTTACTTTGTTTTATTCATAATTATTAATTATTAATAATTTGTTTTATTCATCATATTACTTTGACCCTTCTTCCTTCATGATACAACATGACATATAACAAATTCCATGTTTATGAAACTTAGCTTTCCACCCACTTGTAACAATGCCCATGTATCGGTAATGTTAGGTATTTTTTTAATATATTTAGTTTTTAAAAAGTTTGTGTAATTTTGTTATTGATTATAGTATAAAATATTAATAAATTATTAATTTAATACTTATTTGAGATTAAGAATATGAGATTCTTAGCATAGCCTTGTGTCTTAATATAAATATGATTATTTAATCCTATTTAAATTTACATACAATATAACATGATAACATCTATAAATGAATGTTGTTGGGACTGATTTTTTTTTTATTAATTTAGAGAGTTATTATTTAATCGATAAATTAATAATTTATTAGTTTAAAGAGTATTTTCCTATTCGGTGAACATAAATTTAATTACATTAAAATTATTGCATTTTATTGATGTTTATATTATTTTTTTTGATGCAATGTATCAAACTTATTAAATTAATGTAATAATAGAATTCATTGTAAGTGATATTAATTATTTTAATAATTAAATAATGTTCATTGTATCCACTTTTCAAATTATATTCATATTTTATTTCAAAAAAAAATTATATTCACATTAAGTTTAATTAATTTGTATATATAAGTTCATTGTGCTAGAATTTAAGGATGAAATTCAAATCTAAACAAATGAATAGAATCATATTTTACAAGATTACCCTAGATATATTTGTAATTTAAAAGAATTATTAATTTATGATTTTGATGGGACCATATATTTATATAAGGGTCTTTTTAAAAATTATTATTTTATTATTTTATCAAAATTATAAATTTATCCCATTAACCCAAGTTGGGAATTAAAAAAATATTTTCAAGAGATTATTAATTTATCAACTATTAATTTATAAAGGTTCTACTGTATTTGTGTTATATTTGGGATGAAGGAATAAAATGAGGTAGTAACATAATGTATGCAAGAATGAAATATATTTAAAACGAAATGGAGTAATTAAAAATTAAATGGTTTTAACATTTTAAATGTGTATTTGGTTGAATTCAAGAATGAAAACAAAAATTAAATGACAAAAATTAATGACTCAATCATAAGTCTTTAAAAATATATTTTTATTTGTTCTTCTTTGGGTGAGACTTGATTGATTCTTGATATTGTAATAGTAATGAGATACTTAATTATGAATTATATTATATATTTTTCAAAAAATAAAGCTTTCAAAAAATATATATTCAAATACTCCTCACCAATAAAATATTATATTTTATTGCGATGGTGGTGGTAGGACACAAGTGGTGTTGTGATAATAAATGTATAATTGCTAAGTTAATCCATTCTATTAAGAGTTTGTTATGACAAATTAATTTATATCTACTTACAAAATGGTGAAGTTTGTAATCAACTTATTATAAATTACAATGGTGATAGTAAGTTACAATGGTGAAGTTTGTAAGAATTATAGGAGGGTACCACTTATTATAAATTTTTCTACAAAAATTATCACTAATATTTATTCGAATAACAATATTCGCAATATATATAATTATCTTTCTACTAAAATGAATCTCATTCCACAATTTATTTTATAAATAAAAGTAAGTAATAATAATTTTTTATTTTTTATTTTTTAATAAGAGAAGTTCCTAACCTTGCGATCAGTCAGTCTCTTCTTCCCGAATAAGATTTTCGAAACAGATCTAAACCTACAGTCCGAAGTTCATTTTTTTCTAATCCAAGGGAAAATGATTGAGTTGAATATGTGAACTCTCCTTCACACGTATCAATCACCCTATTGATTATTGTAAATTTGAAATTGTTGAAAAGTAAGCAATGGAGAAAACATATATATATATATATCTACAGTGGCGGAGCCAGGATCCTCAAAGGGGACGAATAATTACATTAAAAAAAGTTTATTATAAAAAAAAATTAGAAATCAAGCTACATCATGTACTAGTTTTAATTTGTTGAACTAGATAATTGAATTCTACGAGTATCCATGTTCAAAACGCTTTGAAATGTTAACGCCAAGATCTTTCTCCACGCCCCAATCACCAAGACGCTGTCCCAATATCCCGCATAGCTTCAACAAGTCAACACTAAAAGCTTCGACTACCGACCGCCGAGGGATAGCTCCTCCACGCCCCAGAGTCAAGACAAAAAGCGATCACAAGGTCAACAATGGAGAGAAAAATATTATCTAATGCCCGAGAGAGATAGAATAAGAATTCTAAAGAAAATGTGTGTGTTACTTACCCTCTTATGTGATCTTAGCCCCACGATACTCCACTCCCTTGCCATCGTGCACCCACCATCTCCCCGACACCTTTTTTTCTCACTTCCTATTATTTCAAATTAAAGTAAATGTAGACTACTTTCACACCGCTACCACCGCTTGCCACCACGGCCATCCGAGTCCCATCCTCATTAATGCCATGCAAAGAAAGTGGCGTATACAATAGTCAACTCATCATTTGGTATAATGATTATCGGTCAAAGTCAAGTTAAGGACAATTTGTATAATGGGCCAATTTAATGACTAAACCCAAATAATGGAAATGACCCAAGCCGACCGGATCCAACCAGACTTAAAGATAATATGATCCAAGGAGGAGCCCAATAAGTTCTACCAATAAGGAAAAGGATTACGGCCAATGATACCCCCCTAGTCTTATATTAAATGGTGTTTAATGAAAGACTATAAACAAGATAGGCCCGTGACGTAACAAACTATGATAAGTCATAAGAGATCCAAAGTGAAACTCACCAAAGCCCATCAAAATCGACCCAAATTGTTATCGTGTATGTAAGTGGAAGCCCAATAGACGCAAGCCCACATAGTGAAGATATTTAGGTCTAAAACTGACGAAACCTCTTCCCATTCATCATCATTGCAAAGAATTAAATGTGCCGCCTTTAATTACCGCGGCAAATCACAAGATAAAAGGTAAACTTTACCAATTCGACGGTTTTACCCGCTAATTCAAAATTTGAACCTTAGAGCTTTCTTCTCTCTCAAACTTCTTTCTCGCTTCACAAAATCTTAACAATGGTGACCAAACCCCGCCAAAACTCTCCCCTTCGCAACTCTCCTATCAAGATTGCTTTCTCCCAACCCAAACCCTAACCAAGAGGGTTCGAGTTCCAACCCCAATCAACAACCATGGGGGAAACCTTCTCCGATCTCCTCCTCCGCCGATTTCTTCAAGGATGGGGAACAATTCCCCATGCCAACATCCGGCCCCTCAACACTAATCCGAGATATGATGCTCAGACTCATTATCGATTCCCGACATGTACGCTGATAAGGGCCCCGCCCCCAAGAGCGATGTACCAAATGAACGGACGGTTGGGTCGCCATGCCTGCACTTTTCCGAAAAGGGGTTCGCCACCTCTCCATGTCTTCATCATTACCTCCTAGGGGTTCATAGGAGGGGCTTCACCAGCTTAGGCCCAACTCCTACATCCACATCCCGCATTTATCGCTTTTCGCCATGAACTAGGATTACTCTCTCCGTCGACATCTTCTTCACCCTCTTTTCACACCGGTAGTCTCGAGAACGAGGCTTCAAAATGTTAAGCAAGCAATCTCCTCGACCCAACACTGTGTTCGAGAGAGAGACCGATGGATACTCCTTCCAAAGAATAAGGGTCAGGTACGAGAAGTGGTTTTTCATCACGGACCTCGAGATCTCTTCTCTTCCAGATCGACTACCTCCGACCGGGTCTCTCACGACTTTGAGACATATCCGGCGGATCTAAAGGGAGATGGCGATTTTTTAGGAAGATTCCTCCAAAAGAATGGAGTTTCACACTTCGACCAAACAAGCCCGGTTATACAACCACAAATGTAAGTTTTGAATAACTTTGTAACATAATTTCGAGCTATATAAGGATACAGTGTTCGATACATGGTTTTTTGCAGTTGTCTCCTCGATCAAACCGACTTCGAGAGGTGAGAGACCGAAAGATTTTTTTGGGATGAATGCAGATGCAAATGAAGAGCATCCTACCAAGAATCTTCCCAGTTAACCCCCTACCACCGATCCACCAACTTCTTCCTTCAAACCGACGAACCTCAAACCGACGAACCCAACATACCCAAGAAAACCTCGACTCGCCAAGAAAAAGATCCGCCAAACGATCCAAATCCACCCAACCGTAAACAAACCCCGAAAGTGACCTCAAACACTTCCCGATGCAACCCCCAAACAACCTTCTCAACCAACCCCAATCCTCCAACCTCTCGAACCTACCCCATGAGGAGGAGCCTACTTGATATTCCTTCTCACGACGATCGCTAAGGTCCTTCGTAAAGAAAATAAGAACCAAGATAACCCCCCGACCGCCAAGAGCTCGAAGTTCCCACCTCTTCTACCGCCACCCTCCGACCACATCCACGTAAATCCATGCGCCGACGATGAACCAACCGGGTCCGTCTCTCACTCCATCCCGAAAAAGAAAACACCCATCGACAAACCCACCCCGGTTCATCTTCCGCACCTTCGCCAACTCCCCGAACGCACTCCCGCCTCGATCCCCTCTCCCAAACCATACACGCAGACTCTCACCAATTCGCTGATGAACCTCCGCCTTCTCTCCTCCAAGACAACCAACTACCGAAGTCGACGGACGCCACGGCCTCCCCAACAATGTGGCCCCGACTAATGCCCATTTTCCTTCCAACTGCTCAACACCTTTGTTCGTGAAACCGACGATCATCGGCTCGAACAGCTTCAATGGGATCTACTCAAATAAGGTACGAGCTACTCAAGCAAAGGTAAACGAGTATCTTCTTTATTTCAATTTTATCTTCATACTTATATATCCTCGAAAACGATCAAATAATATTGGAAACACATAGGCCAATGCGGTGTTCTATCGCCTTCGCCCAAGGTTTCTCGTCAATCAAGAAGAGACTTTGAGGAAGGAGAATGCCACGTCAAGTCTACTCAAGCAAGGAGAAGACTCAACGTGAATGCCTTCTTCATACAAACGAAGGTCTTCAAAAGAGTTAGCCTGCCAAGGAAGATGTGAAGGCCTCCAAGGAAGAACTAAAGTCAACCAAAGCACAAAGACGAGGAGATCGCCAAAATGAATGTCGACTTGGTTCGTAGGAGCGAGATAAGGATGGAGAAGATCGAGGAATTAAAAGTCGATGCTAAGATCCCACTAAGACCATCCATAAGTCGGAGGCAAAGCAGAGACTCGCCACATGAATAAAGCGGCTTTAAACTCAAGAAGAAATCCGAGAACTCAAGGCTCTTCGACCTCGGGCCTCCTTTAATCATTTACCTTCGCAAACAAATATGCTAAGAGTACCGAAACTCCTGACGAAATCAACGGGAAATAATGAAAATATATTCCGAGAGTTACGAAGCTTTGGCACAAGTCGTGGCAAGGAGAAGTCGTCATACCAACTTGGACCCATCTCTTACTCGATTCTTCTGACGACGAAGACGGCGCCCAAGTCGATGTTCCTGCTTTTGTTTTTTTCGCCTTTAATTTATAGTATTTATGAGAATTATCCAATAGTGTAATTAGATTAAATATTAATGAAAATAGCTCCATTCCTTATGACTTCGATATATTTATTTTCTACCAATACTCCAATATTTATTTAAGTGAAAAGATGCACAAACTCCTTCACGGGTCAAACCCGAATCATAAGTAACAACTAAAATATGTCATATAATCGATAAGATGAAGTTTAAGAATGAAGCTTCCTAACTCAACACTTAGAAAAAATTTAGGTAATAAAGTAAAGGGATACTTATTAGTTACCAAGTGTGAGATGATCTCGCTTCATCGTGAATTTGTTTACCCCGAAGGCCTAATAAAACCAAAAGACGACATTTCGCTTACCACGGCGGCGGGCCCGACAAAGTCTAAAGGATGACACTTGCCACCCCAAGGGCCCGACAAGGTCTAAGTGTCGACAATTGCCTACCACGTAGGGCCCCGATAACGCCTTTAAAGATGACACTTCTCGCTTACCACGAAGGGCCCCGACAAGGTCTAAGTGACCACCGCCAAACGAGGTCCCATCGAATGGCCAAAGAACCCGAACCTCTCCTAACACCAATGACGCTTGCCTACCACGAAGGGCCCGATAAACTCATAAGACCACCGCCGAAAAGGTCGCCATCGAATGGCCAATGAGTCCACCCGAACCTCCTAACACCAACGACGCTTGGCTACCACGAAGGGCCCGACAAACTCATAAGGACCACCACGAAAAAGGTCGCCATCGAATGGCCAAATGAGTCCACCCAACCTCCTAACACCAATGACGCTTTGCCTACCACGGCGGGCCCGACAAACTCATAAGGACCACCGCCGAAAAGTCGCCATCGAATGGCCAAATGAGTCCACCCAACCTCCTAACACCAACGACGCTTGCCTTACCACGAAGGGCCCGATAAACTCATAAGACCACTCATTAAAAGGTCGCCATCGAATGGCCAATGAGTCCACCCGAACCTCCTAACTTCGCTGATCCGATCAAGAATGAAGACAAGATTTGTTCGAGAAAAAGGAACTTTTATCGATGATGACATAAATATTTACAGACTTCCAAAGGTATCGACATCATTTCTACCGAAAGTACTTCCTAAGCCCGCCAAATAAGTGCTGCCATTCTTAATTGTCGACCCATCTAATGCTTTCAATCGATAAGTTCCCGCCTTTGCACTTCAAAGATTTCATACTTTCTTCCCAATTTGGCATCGCTTTCCCAAATTCTCGAGGTAGATGCTTCGCTTCTCCGAGGACAAAATCTCCTACTAACCTTCAAATTTTACCCCTTTATTATAATGTTTGGCCACTTTCACCGATAGTCGCCAACCCGATTAAGGCCGCTTTCTTACTTCCTCAAGCAAATCAAGGTCAGCCTTAAGCCCTTCCTCATCAGAGATCTCTCTCGAATCGGGTCGACCAAGACTTGAGATCCAATTTCAACCGACTAAGGCATCGCATTATAGCCGCCTAAAAGGTGAATCCCCGTCAGTAGTCCCTGAGTAGTTCGATAAGCCCATAACACGCTAAGTAGCTCCTCCGCCATCTCGCCTCGCTTCGCCTAATCAAGGCTGATCCCATTCAAAGCAGCTGCTCGCTGGTCACTTCAACTTGTCCATTCGACCGGGATGAGCCATCAAGTCTTTCTCTGTCAATCCCCAGCTTCTTTCAAAAATGCTTCAAATTTCGATCCCACAAACCGACGTCCATTGTCTCGATATTACCACCTTAGAATCCCAAACGAAATACTACCGATTCTTTCAAAATTTCAAGCATTCCTGTTCGTATTAACCTAAGTGGTTTTGCTTCACCCACTGGGTCATATAGTCGATGGCAACTATAACAAAGTCGATTGACCTTTTGCCTTCTAGAGGGACCCAGAGATATCAACCCCCGCATAAATAAGGGTATAGAGATAAGATCGAGTATAGCTCTTCCGTGTGGTCACGGGATCTGACCGCTGAGTCGACACTTCTCGCACTTTTTGACGATTCAACGCTTTTTCAAGATGGTAGCCAAGAGATCCTCGTCAAGTACTTTATAAAGCAATGATTTAGCCGCCATACGGTCGCCACAGATACCTTCATGTACTTCCCAAGAGCATATTCAAATTTCGATGGAGTCGACATTTTAGTAAAGAGATGAGAAAGCTCTTCTAATGATCCCCATCAATCGTAACAAAATTAGCACTTTTGTACTTGATTTTCAAGCAGCATCCCGATCCGGCGTAGGTAAGACGCCATCCGCCAGATACTCTATATATGGAGTCAACCAAATAGCTGTTCGATCAATGCACATTACCGATTCATAATGACACTAGATGTTGCAAAGTTTCTAAATAAACCGACCCATCAAAGACGTTAACATCCGTAGTGGCTAATTTGGAGAGTGCATCAAAGAATTGAATTGTTATTACGCCGATCCTCAAACTCGTAGGATTGGAAATGTCAAGTTGTTCTTCAATTTCATAGATATTTGATCATTTTTGGGCCTCGAGCTCAGATTCCCGTAAAGTTGCTTAACGACTAACCGAGAATCATCAAGATGATTATTCTTTGCAGACTTCAAGACTTTTCGCCAACAGAAACCTCGCAAGTACCGCCTCATACTCAAATTTCGTTGTTTGTCGCTTTGAACTCAAATCATGGCTCATTGCACTTTGAATCCTCCCACTCGCTGTAATAATCCTCGCCCACCGACGTCTGTGGTAAGACCCATCTCGCATACAAATATTCACGAACTCGCTCATTAAGAATCGCAATCGCTTCGTCTGATCCTTCACTTCGCTACAACTTCATCACCTTCGTAAAACGAGCATTCAACAACAAAATCAGCCAAAGCTTGCCTTTCACGGCGGTTCGGGGATGATATTCAATGAAAAATTGTGACAACTCCATCGTCCACGCAATTAATCTCCCCGATACCTCAGTTTGCCCATAATCTTCTTTAAAGGTCGATTCAGATATATACTATTACCAATCTACCCCGAAGTATCGCTTAAGCTTTCGACTAGCAGCTTATTAAAGCAAAAGCAAACTTTTCAATGTTCGGGTACTTTGTTTCAAAGATCCCAAGGACACGGCTTATATAATAAACCGTGTCGCTACTCCCCAACTTCACGCACACAAAAACGCTTCCTACCGCCAAATCTAACTAGCCGCTAAGTACAAATATAAGGGTTCAAGAGAGCGGCTTCACCAACAAAGGCGCCAAGATAAGTAGGACTTGATGCTCGAAGGCGCCCTCACACCAAGTCCATCAAACGCTCAGCATTCTTCTACTTTTTTTCAATGTATCAAAGAACCAGAGACATCTTTCCGCCGACTTGACACATGAACCTCCTTAAAGTCGCAATCCTTCCAAATGACGTTGAACATCTTTAAATGACCGAGGAGTCTTCATGTTCGTGATCGCTTGAATCTTCTCGATCGGCTTCGATTCCTCTCTCGATCGACAAGATAACCTGTAAATTTGCCACCCCTGAATCAAAGGTGCACTTAGTGGGATTCAATCTCAAATCAGGTCGATTTAATTGTCTCAAAAGCATTCTTCTAAATCATCCAGATGTTTATGCACCAACATGCTCGACAAATCATGTCATCCACGTACACCTCCACATTCCCGCCAAATTTGATATCCGAAAAAACACGGTTCATCATCCTCTCGATATGTGGTCTCCTGATCGATGAGGCCAAGGTCATTTTCTTATAGTATATACCGAACGATGCGTAATGAACGCCGCCTTCTGTGATATCCTCCTCAGCACATGGAAATTTGATGATATCCAAAAATGCGCCCATGAAACTTAATAAAGCATACCCCGGCGGCATCGATTAGTCGGTCAATGTGGGTAGAGGGTAGAAATCCTTCTGACAAGCCTTATTTAGATCAAGTAGTCGATGCAGCACTCGCCATTTACCATTTTGCTTCGCACCAACACCACATTCGCCATCCATCAGGGGTAGTCAATCTCAAAATGAAGTCACCGCCAACAATTTTGCAATCTCTTCATCAATTATTCACGACGCTCAAAGTGCGAAAATCCTCCTCTTCCGCTTGACCGCTTTTTTCGACGGGTCTACTCTCCAAATTGATGCTCAATGATATCCCCGCTTACTCCCGCATATCCCGAGGCTCCCATGCAAAAATATCAACATAGCATTGCAGAGCTCCATGAGGTTCGTCTCGAGAGGTTCCGCAGACCAACCTATTTTCACCGCCTTGTTCTCCTCGCCAGGATAAGCTCTATCTCCTCCGCTTTCTTCACCGGTACGACCAATGGTTCGTAACTACTCTCGTGAAGGGTTCGATCTCTATCGCCATGGTCCGCTTCGCTTCTTCACATTCCCACTCCCAAGTGATCACAAGATTTCTATAACATCTTCCGCCGCATCCAAGTCCCCTTCACCTCGCCAACCCCACGAGCCAGAGGGAATTTGATTTTGAAATGAGGAATAGAGGTCACAACTTGCAAAGCAATTAAAGCAGCCTTCCCAAAATAAAGATTATAAGCGTAATCTACACGCACAACATAAAATTTGCAAATAATTTCTACCGTTGGGGGCCGCTCAAGACGACCGGCAGTTCAATGGTTCCAAATGCACTCGACCGGGTCATTACTAAAACCATATAAAGGAGCCTCCCCGTCTCTATCTCCATCTTTCGCCCATCTAGTGCATCCTCCGATAAGCGCATACACGTAATATCTACAAAGACCCATTATCTACCATCATCCGCTTCATATCCACCAACCCACTTCAGGCAACAAGACCAAAGATCCTCGTATGTGTTCGATGACTTCCGGCGGTAATCTTCATCAAGAAAAGAGATTACCAGATTCGAATAAGGTCTCGCTACCGGAGGGTACCACCATCGATACGACCAATCCAAGTAGCTTCTGCCTTCTTTTTTCAAACGAATTTGCTGTAAGTACCCCAAAGATTTACATCTACCACGCGCCTTCAGCAGTCGCTCCGAGCCGGCAACACTTGGTTTAATCGGGTTGAGCTACGGAACAGCCCTCCGTCTCCGCATTGCTGATTAGTTCTCGCAACCACATACCAATCAAAGCCCCGCCAGACCTTTCTTTCAATAAAGTCCTTCAAACTAGCACAACTGTCAGATTACGACCAAGCTTGATGGTAATCACAATACTTACGAGAATTTCCTTTCCCGCTTAATGTTATCTCGAGGTGGTTCAAAAATAGGTCGATTCTTAATTTGATCCAAGATAATGTACTTTCGTCTCGTGTTAAGTGTCAGGTACGCCCTATTCACTTTTTTAATGGAGCGATTTAACGCCCTCCACCCTCGCTCCAATTGTTATACTTTTTCAATTCGCCTTCAGAGCTTGCGGCTTTATTACCCTCATTCTTTCTCCGGTCTCTATCTCGCTTCTATCCCGATCTGCGCTCCTGTTTGGCCCCAAGCAGACGCTTGAGGTCATTCCCACGGCTTCCTCCACCACGATATAACCTTCACTTTTGTCAAAGGCCTCAATGAGACTCTTCTAGTGATGAAACATCAACTTCTTCACTAACTTCTCCGATTCGACCAGATCTAACCCATTCTCAAATAAAATTAACGGCCAGAGATCGCTCAGTTCCGCTACTCGCCGATCGCTTCACTAATCTCTTCACATATCGCCCAAAGACTCATTCAAAAACCGTCGAACTCGAGCCAACGAACCAAATTGGTTTTCCCTTCTTTGTTGTTGCTCCCGGCGAGCATGAAATTTATCGCATACGTCCGCCCAAGATGAAATCAACTGAGGGCAAAGTCCCCATCCACCGCCGCATCTTTTCTCGAAGCGTTAGGACAAAAGTATGACACTTAGCAAAGATCGCTAAAGTCATAATAATCCATCACCATCGAACGCTCGATCGGGGGTCATAGGATCCCCGATCCATCATAACTCTCAATACGGGCAACTTCGTGGGGTCACTTTTTTCTTTAAGAATATCCGCGAAAAGGGGGATGCTTTCTTCCCAAGTATCCTTCGCTTTTTGTACTTCTAAAAGTCGCTCAAGTTCTTTAACTCTTTAACCAAATACTCTACACCTTCCGTCGAGATGATGCTTCTTTTTCCATGACTCCTTCCTCCTCCGAGTAGAATCGGCTTTCAATAGAACCTTCAACTCTAGTAAGGCTTTCTTCGATGACGAGTGTCCATAGGGTGGTGTACCCTCAGAGACTTTCTGAGTACGATCTCTAGATATGCTTCGCCTCTTTGAACCCGAGCACTAAGGCGAGAATGTGCAACAACAAGGGCCTTTTTTGGGTTTCAGTGAGTACGATCTCCGGATCGACCTCTTCGCTCTTCTTCGACCTTGCTCCTTAAAATCGACAGGGGATGTACCCTCCTCGATCTTTGAGGAGTAGGGCTTCGGATCTTCTTCTTTCTCGATTTCTACCTCGAGACTCTCGGGCCCCGAATGAATGTGTTCTTTTCCACTTTGTCCTCGCTTTCTTCTGACCGATTATAACCGAGCTCTTCATCTCTCAACTCACTATCCGCCATCCGCTCAAATTTATATCCCGTCGTTGCTTCACGAGTACTTCCATAGCTCTATCCGCCTTCATCCGCCATCTTAGCCACCGTGAAGCTTTTTCATCCTCGTCCTCTCAGATCGAGTTCTAGCGGCGCCTTCTACTCGCTTCCCACCGCGGCCAGACGCTTTTATCACGGAAGACTAACCCACGCTTAGCCTTGCCCATCGCTTCTTCGAATCGGTAATCTTCAGGGGATCGCTTGACGCCGTACAGCATGAACACTTATCACGGCCCCCAAACGATCTCGATGACACTCGCGGTGTCGATTCACCGGCAAAATTCTACCGCCTCTTCAGTGTAGGTGTTCTACTCTTCACCATGAATATCGACGAGAACAAACACAACCGTGGATTGAAAATACTCGTGACACTAGAACTCACCTCCTTTCTAGCGCCAATGTTAACGCCAAGATCTTTCTCCACGCCCCAATCACCAAGACGCTATCCAATATCCCGCATACCAACAAGTCAACACTAAAAGCTTCGACCGACCGACCCGAGGGATAGCTCCGCAGAGAGTCAAGACAAAGCGATCACAAGGTCAACAATGGAGAGAAAATATTATCTAATGCCCGAGAGATAGAATAAGAATTCTAAAGAAATGTGTGTGTTACTTACCCTCTTATGTGATCTTAGCCCCACGATACTCCACTCCCTGCCATCGTACACCCACCATCTCCTCGACACCTTTTTCCCTCACTTCCTATTATTTCAAATTAAAGTAAATGTACTACTTTCACACCGCTACCACTCGCTTGCCACCGCGGCCATCATCGAGTCCCATCCTCATTAATGCCATGCATATCTATATCTGTATCTATCTATATCTATATCTATATTATATAACCTCCATGAAATCTATATTATAAAAGCCTCTATGAAAAATTTGGTGATTTTGTGTCACACTATTTTCTTTTCCTTTCTTGCACTTACAACTTTAATTATATTATTATTTTTTCCCTTTTTATATTAATCTTTTTTATTTTTCTACTAGTACTTTAAATTTTGTTAATTTTTTATTTTATCCACATAATTTATGCACGCAACGTGTATATCATTGGTGTTAGTAAAAATAGATAACATGATAGTAAGTTTAAAAATAGGGACGATCCTGAGATTTGGGTGCGTTAGGTCGAAAAATAAAAACGATACTCTCTTCGAAATATTGTCTTTACCTAAAAAAAATATAAAAATAAATTAATAAAAAGTACAAGTTGTATACAAAAAAATGTCTTTACGGAGCTTAAAACATAATAGTTCGACTACAACAAAATATATGAGACCTTCGATTACAACAAAATATATGAGAAGTTCGATTACAACAAAATATATGAGAATACATCAATTGAAAAATATTTTTCTAATATTTTTAGAGCCAAAATCTTCAATCAAATTAATGATCAAAATATATATATATATATATATATATAACCTTCTGATAGATCAAGCCGGGATCCAGGACGATCGACCTTTCTGTCCGTATTCATGAGTCATGACCATAATTTTAATTTTCTTTTCTATTTACCAAATAAATAGTATCTCTTCCCCCAACTTCTCTTTCAAGTATTCACGAGTCATGACCATAAGAATATTAGCAAAAATATAAAGGAAAAATAAAATTGAGATATTTATAAATTTAAAATTAAGATAATTCATTAAAAATTATAAAATAATAAAATTTATAATAAATAATACTTTATGGATAATTTACGTTATTCACCATTATATTCACTAGAACTAAAGAAATTTATGTCAAATTTGAATTTTAAAATTTCTTAAGTTGATTTCAAAAACTCAATAATGATCTTATAATTTAGTTAGCTAGATGAATTGAGGTACCATGAGGATAAAATTATAATGCTAAACTTAAAAATAGTTATTTTATATTAATACTACTAATAGAAGTGATACTTTTTTTTAAATAAATATATAATTCATTCTTGAATATGGATTAATACCTTGAACTTTTAATTTTTTTTCCACTTTGGAGATTGTCTTCTCAATTTTTTTGATTAGGAGATTAAACATTTTTTTTTCACTTTGGGGATTATCTTCTCAATTTTTTCAATTAGAGGATTAAACTTTTAATTTTTTCTTATTACATCTAATTGATAGTGTCGCGTTAGAAAATTGATGACATGACAACGACATATGGCTAAAAAATACTTATGTTTAATATTGAGTCTTATTTTAACATTTGTTCAATTAATTTTTTGTATAGTAAATTATAATTAAATTTACCCTTTTTGGTATAAAAATTAATGTTAAAATGAGACTCAATATTAAACATAAACAATTTTTTAATAATACGTACGTCATTAAATAATGTCATCGATTCTGACGCTAGATTATCAGTAGATAAATCGAAAAAATTAAAAGTTTAATTCTTAATCGAAAAAATTAAAAGAAAAATTCATAAAATGAAAATAAAAATAAAAAATTTAATTCTCTAATTAAAAAAATTGAGAAAACAATTTTAAAATAAATTTTTATAAAAAAATCAGGTATTAATTCATATTTATCCCCCTTCATTTTATAAAGAAGATGGAGTATTTGAAAACTTAATCCTAATCATTTAGAGATTGAAAGTCGCACGTAATATGCAGTATTCCATGGACCACTTCTTATGCAACTTTCTGTGGGCCTCCAGTGTTACTCTCAATCCACATAAAATGTTTCGGCTGGCGGCTGCTGTATCATCTGCTCTGACATCTCATGTACATGTATCATCTAATTCTTATTTGATTGTTGAAAGAGAATAAATTATATAAAAATTATTTGTAAAAGGATTATTTTATATTATTTAACAGTCACATGTGGTATAAATGATTTATAAAAAAATATTTAAAAACTGAATTGTATTAATAGATTTTGTATGATTACTTGACCGGTTATACAATAATAATTGATAATTTCACATCCTATCAATACATTTAAAGTGGTAAAACTAAATTTTTTTCAGTATAGTTGACAGATTTTATTTATAACATTATTAAATTTTTAATTTTTTAAATTATATTATTAAATTAATTAAAATTTTAAAATTGAATGATTCTGTTAAAAAAACTAACAGTCATTAACTTGATACATACGTGGCATTAAAAAGAAAAGATAAAAGAAAGAACTAATGACATAGCCAATTTGACTGAACAAAAACATAATAAAAAATTATGGGCCCTAGTGGCTCTTCTTAAGGTCTCAACACTATGCTCCCAAACCAACCAGAACATCGACGAACTGCAAACCGTCGAAGATCAGAAGACGACCAAATTGGAACAG
The DNA here is from genome assembly GCA_020205615.1 of Panax quinquefolius. NCBI lineage: Eukaryota > Viridiplantae > Streptophyta > Magnoliopsida > Apiales > Araliaceae > Panax > Panax quinquefolius. The sequence continues at coordinate 100,619,163 of CM035170.1, read as the reverse complement.
GAAAATATTGAAATCCACCACCAAATCGAACATAAATCACATAGTTCCACCGGAGCAGGTCATAAGACCAAAATACCAAATCTAACCACTGAAAAATACGAGAAGATAGATGCACCGACGACAAACTACCCAAAAGATTCAAACAAAAAATGATAAACAATAAAGAGAAAGAATGGAAACGTGAAAATCAATACTTCAAGCCCCAAGATTTCAAACAAGAAATCAGAGGAAACGACCAAACAAACAAAGGAAAAACAACCGAACAAATATGGAGCAGATCAGACGAAATAAGAACAACCCAAATCAAACAGGTTGGAACGGCGAAATCTAGTCCAACCTAGAACTGAACTAGCTATAAAACAAACGAAAAAGAAAATAAAACACCAAAAATATGATATTGAAAAGATAACAAATATGAACACAATTTATCAGATCTGGAGCAGATCCATCTGCCAAACCATCACCAGAACAAATTCAAACCCTCGGACAAGAACCCAAACCCGATTCTCAGCTCAAATCATAACCCCCAGAATCCAGGTCACACACGATCAACCCCTACTAATATCGCAAGAACGCCATACAATCTATAAACCCTTAGACTTGGCATATAATAGATCGGAGAGGAGATTTTGGAGGTACCCATTTTAGTCATCGGTAAGACTAAACAGAACCAAGCAGATCGAAAGAGGCGGGACAAGGAAGAAGGAATTTTCCTACATGATTATGCCTTTTGCCAGGCCTATCTTCTTCTGCAATCTATGTAACGCCTGAGAATTTTGAATTTTCAATGAATTAAATTTTTTATTTGATTATGTGGATTAAATGAATTTAATTGAGTAATTATGTGAGAAGGTTGTTCGAAGGTTGTTTTATGACCTAGAATGTGCGGATGTGGTTAGTATTGATTCCTTTGTCTTTAGAATTAATTGTTGTGAATTATCAAGAGCGAGAACGAAGGTTTTTCGAGAATGTTTGCGTAAAAACACTATTCATCCGATTTAGATTCGAGCTAGGGTTTGAAATTCGATAAACGCGTAATGTTAGAATATTACGATAGTATGGAATATCCGATAATAATTACATTATAAAGCGAAGTTTTCGCTGCATGACTTAAAACCTAAGGGTTGAGTATATTGATTTCCGAGAAAGAAATAAAACGCGTGGAAGTAATTGCGTTAGGGTTAAGGCATGTGTTATACAATTAAGATACTATTTAGTATCTATGTATAATATAATGAGTTAATACGAAGTACAATACGATAATCATACTAGTATTATACGGAAAGAATACGTGAAGTATATGTAGGGAATACGATTCGTATTCTAGAATTAAGTTAAGACTTAATCTTAATTCATTTGGTTGGATTATGATTAGCAAGCCCAAGGGATTAAGTGGTAAACCCAAGTCAAGGCCCAATATTAGATTGGTTAAGCCCAATGCAAGAAAATCGAACCGTGGATCGAATCCTGGGGATACTAGAATGGGTAAAAACCCATAGGCAACCCATGGGGATGACATACGGGCAAGGTGGTAGGCCACTTGGTGTGCAAGGCAAGACATCACTTGGTCACCAAGTATTTTACTTGGTGACGCGACGCTTCTAAAATTAGGTATCATCACCCATTCCGAAATTAAATCGGATCGTGGTCAAAAATCAAATACAACTTCATTTATACAATTGTTGAAATTGCTTAGTGTAGAATACGACCACGATTAATTGTGAGTTTTAATACAAATATATGTAACTCTCATGCATGCCACGACCCTGAACCTTCTGATGGTATTTTACATAAAAGTATAGTCAAAAACTATTTTAGAAATTAAATATGTGAAAGATCCGAACCACATTATTGAGTTAGAACCGGACGAAATAGCAGAAGACTTCACGTATGAAGAGGTACCTGTTCAAATCTTGGATAAGAAAGAATATATTTTACGCCTCCAAGGTTATACCTCAAGTCGATGTTTTGTGGAGAAACCACGATGTTGAGGAAATGACGCGGGAGTTAGAATCAAATGAAATCAGGTATCCTTACTCTTCGACATACCAAAGTCGTCGTCTTCCTAATTTCAAGGCGAAATTTCATAAGAATGGGAGGTTGTAAGACCCCAACTTTTATGAATAAAGATGAATTTTCTATAAATAACATTTTTAAATATTAAGGTATTAATTTGAAATAATATTATAGTTGTGGGTAATATTTATAAATTCTGCAGTATCTGAGTTGTTATATTATATTCGATTGGTTGGGGAATATTTATTTAGCGAAAATATTCGTCTGAACGACTCAATCATTAGTGGACCCCATTAATGTAATTATTGTCGGATTGAAAAACGACAAAATATTTTATGAGAATAACAATGAAGTTTCTGGTTAATCTTTGTTGAACTACTCGATGGTAGAAGTGCGATGTCTGCATTGGTTGCATAGTAGCGCACGGTATTGATTATTGATGCTTACGTGAGAAGTCATTTAGTTTTGTTCAATTATTGCTATAAGAGTTGTTGCGTAAGATCTCACGTTATTTGATTCAATTATTGTTGATATTCTTTATATTATTAAATCAATAATTGAGACGACAAAGTTATTAATATTATTATTTGTAATATTAACGATGTACTGAAGTTACATCGAGGAGAGGTTAGATAATCTAATCATGCTTGCCAATAGGAGAAATCCTTATTGAAAAGCCCTCTTTCACAGGAACGACGCAGTGGATTAATATTGTGAATTATAATAAAGATGATAAATGTTGTTAAAATTATTAAGGTGATTTTTATGAAATTTTGCTTATTTTATGGATTCCTATTTATCCATTTTTCAAAATAATTGGTAGAAAATTTCTTAAAGGTGGGGCCCACATGTGGGGCCCATATGTGTTGGAAAAATGATTTTGGAAATGGAAGAGTATACGTATGGAAGTATATGTATGTATTGAGTATATGGTGGGAGAAAATGATATGTGAAAGTGATAAGTGTGTGATGTGTGTGTGAGTGGAAAATGGTGGAAAGGTGGTAGTGTGATAGTGATGGGTAAGAGTGTAGTGAAATTGATTTTTGGGTGAGTGGGGGATTGATGTTGGTTATGGGGAGATATAAAAATCTAGTGGTATATATTATATTGATAGAAAACATGTGTTTATATATATATATATTGTATTTTATTTTTGTGGTTTTGTTTTTATAGAATGGTTGATTGAATTGTAACTCTGCAGAATTATTTCATACTTGAACAGTGCCCTTCCATTCTTCTATAAATAGAAGCTCATTCCTTCATTATTTTCTTACGAATTCACTTTGAAACTCTGAGAGAGATAAACTATAGAGAAAAGAAGAAAGTATTCTCGCTACTTCACTACTTATATATCCAAATTTCTCTTCTTCTTAAGGTAGGGAATATTATTTGTTGTACTCGTAAGGGGTGTTATTCTTTCTTATTCATGAAGAGAATTGTTGTTATTCCATTGCTTATTATTCATTGGAATAACTTTATATCTGTGATACTACCTTATACTTGGTAACATTCTTCTATTATTCTGTTGGAACATCACATGCGTGTGTTTTACGGACTGGTTCCGTTTATTATTATTCTGTTGGAACATCATGTATACATGTGTTTTACACCGGACACAGTTTCGCTTTTTATTATTATTACATTGGAACATCCTGTTTGTGTGTTTTACACCGACTGGTTCCGTCTTTATTATTCTCATTTGAACATTACTCCGGTTGCAAATTTTGCTGACTGGTTCCATTATTATTATTCTGTTGGAATAACTTTGTTTATCTGCAATCTGCACGCACGGTGATTTTTTTTATTTCATTCTTTATTATACTCAGTTGGTTAAAGTTTTGACTTCATACTCCATGAAATTAGTAGAATATCCTTGATATTTAAGGCCCATCCAATATCTTTTCATGGAAATATTCTTCGATCATTCTTGAATTTTACTCTCTGAGCAAGTATTATGTTGACAATTTGGACATTATTAGTTCTGGATAAATTAATTCTTGAACTTGTTTTATTGAATTCTTATATCATTGTCATCATCCTCATATTTATATTTTTTTTGAAAGTCATCTGTGGCCTATAAGTGCATAGATGGACTTGGTATGATTATGACCGAGGGATTATTCGATTGTAATCATGATCGTAATGTTACAAATGATGTGGTAAAAGTCCTCATTGTCCCGTAGTGCATTGATGGACGAGTTGTTGGCATGATCATGACCATTATTGAACACACAAATATTCTTGGCCCGTAGTGGTATGGATAATTGTGGTCGTGATACTAAAGAATATCCTTGGTAGTAGTGTAAGGGGTGATTCGATGATGTGGAATATTTATTAAAAGTCGAGTCTCGTGATAATGATGATGAAAAACCTTTTAAATAATAAAAGATAGTAGATTTTATTTTCTACTTGGCTCTTTTAATGAATTGCTTGTTCCACTGCAGTTAAACTTGATGTCTATTATATTTTATCAGTTTAACATTGTTAGAGACTAATGATAATTTATTCTGCATTATCTTAGTCATAATATTTCTTACTGGGCTAGTTGAGCTCACCCTTTCTTTCACTGTTCTTTTCAAAAAAATGAGAATATAGCTGGGACGAGTCGGGGAACGGAGTGATGGTCCAGAGGATAACATTAGTAGTCTTCACCATTCTGTGAAATAGTGTGATAATAATTGTGATGAGAACTCCTTTTGAGTTTGTATAATCTCTAGTAGACAATATTTGTATTCAAACTCAAAGTTTATGTTTTGTCGTATTGTACACTGCAGCTTATATTAGTAAGTTGTATTTGAATTACGTACCGTATATCGGCGACCCAAGATGGGTGATGTATACCTAATTTTGGGGGCGCCTCAACGAGCCAAAGATACATAATCAGAAAACCAATAATCTTTGAGACTCGAAATTTTAACAAATAATCCACATCATCGAATCACCCTCGCACTACTGACCAAGGATATTCGTTAATATCACATCCATGAATTATCCATGCACTACTACCAAGGATATTCATTATTATCACATCCATGAATTAATATGTCATTCTTTGAGACTCAGCTCAATAATTAATCCACATCATCAAATCATCCCTGCACTACAGGCCAATGATATTCTTTAGTATCACGACCACGAATTATCCATGCACTACGGGCCAAAGATAATCGTGTTTTCATCAACAGTCCTGATCATACCATAAAATAATTCATCTTTGCACCATTGGCCGAAGAGAATCCATAGCCATAATCATACCAAAAACTGTCCATCAATGCACTACGGGCCAATGAGGACTTTTTCATTAGTATCACAACCACAAATTATCCATGCACTACGGGCCAAAGATAATCGTATTTTTATCAACGGTCCTGATCATGCTATAAAATAATTCATCTTTGCACCCTTGGCCGAAGAGAATCCATAGCCATAATCATACCAAAAGCGTCCCATCAATGCACTACGGGCGATGAGGACTTTTACCACATCATTTGTAACATTACGGTTATGATTATACCGAATAATCCCTGTCATAATCATACCAAGTCCATCTATGCACTTCTCAGCCACGAGATGACTTTCAACAAAATATAAATATGAGGATGATGACAATGATATAAGAATTCAATAACACAAGTTCAAGAATTAATTTAACCAAGAACTAATAATGTCTCATTTACTCATAACTAGATTATTTTCATAAAAAATACCAAATCAGTCCCAAAAATTATTCTTTTCTGGGATTAAGCAAAATATAGTTCCATATTGAACATATATTTTTCTCGGAATTTTTAAAATTCATTTACTATTTTTCAAAAATCAATTTCTAATTAATTCCTTAAGAAATTAGCTACCTTAAGTTTAACTTCAGAAAATCCCAAATCTTAGCAGGATCTTACACATGTTAACGTGAGCTTCCAGTTTAAATTTCATGGTCATCAGAGTTATAGAACTCCGGTTATAGCGTTTTTCGTCGGAAAAACCCTAAATATTGAAATGGTCATAACTTGCTCATTTTAAGTCGGAATGAGCTCAGTTTTGGACAGGAGGTACTTTATACCATATACTTTCATACCCCAAAAGGCCAAAATTTTTCTCATAAATTAAGTGGCCGAAACAGCCCTTTTAAATTTCTGGGCAGTAGCATTTTTCTCTTTTGCAGCTTTTGACTCCTTTGCTAAAGTCAGTCCACACGAAAATATACAACTCCTTTTACAGTGATTTCACTTGGATAAGTTACAAAACTCATAGATCTAACTCTAGAACTTGACCTCACTCAAAAATTCAAAATATAATAGGAGATATGGTCAATTGAATTTTATGTTCCGTTTTCACCAAAATATGATTCTCAACTCTTTGTGATTTCTAAGAAACTTTTATGTTTTCACATAATAACCAACATAACTCATCATAACACTTACTAATATTCAAAACATATGAGGACATCATGTATACAGATCATTTCCATAATTTAATAAGGAATGAATACACAGGATCATTCACCATGCATGTGGTAATCCACATAGACAGGTTATTCCAACAAAATAATAAAGAATGAAATAACAGGAGGATTCACCATGCGCGATATAGTACGCATGCATGTGTTATTCTCAACATAATAATAAATAATGGAACCAGGTCCCAAGAACGTTACATGCATGTGATATTAAGCCAGAATAGTAAAAAGATTTTAACCGGTCCCACAGAAACGCATGCATGGGATATTCCAAATGTAATAATAAATAATGAAACCAGTCCTAAAGTAAATGCACGTATACGATATTCGGCGAGAATAATAAATAATAGAACCCGTGTTAGGCGTAAAAACGCACGGACATGATATTATTCGTGGCATAGTAAAGAATGGAATAATAGAAGAATTTCACCATGTATGCTGTGACAACCCCAAAATAGGTCCATACCATCTAACCTATTCTGAGTCGCCAAATACATGGTACAGAAAACAACTACAACTTTATTATAACAATTGTTGTACAAAATACAATAACACATATGCTTTGTGAGTTTGGATACAAATATATACCAAATGTGACATGTCCCCAACCGTGGATGAAAGACACCTCACAAAGGACACCTTACATAAAGGTATAGTCAAAAACTGTTTTAGAAATTAAAATCTTTGGGAAGTGCTTAAGGAAACCTTCGTACATGGGAGGCCATGCGTCTAGGTTATGATAGATATCATATGGCCATAGAATTATCCTTGGTTGACCCAATAGACCCCAAAGAAAAACAAGAAGATTACTGTGACGCCCCCAAAATTAGTTATACATCACCCATCTTGGGTCTCCAGATACATGGTACAGAATTCAAATACAACTTACTAATACAACTGTCGTGTACAATACGACAAAACATAAACTGTGAGTTTGAATACAAATATTATCTACTAGAGATTATACAAACTCAAAAGAAGTCCTCATTATAATTATTATCACACTATTTCACAGAATAGTGAGGACTACTAATGCTATCCTCTGGACCATCACTCCATTCTCCGACTCGTCCCAGCTATATTCTCATTTCCTGAAGAGAACAGTGAAAGAAAGGGTGAGCTCAAGTAGCCCAGTAAGAAATATTATGACTAAGATAATGCGAGAATAAATTATCATTAGTCTCCAACAATGTTAAACGATAAAATATAATAGACATCAAGTTTAACTGCAGTGAACAAGCAATCCATTAAAAGAGTCAGTAGAAAATAAAATCTACTATCTTTTATGATTAAAAAGATTTTCATCATCATTATCGGCGAGACTCTCATTTCGATAAATAATCCACATCATTAAATCATCCACTCTTCTACAGGCCAAGGATATTCTTTAAGTATCACGACCACGAATTATCCATGCACTTTCGCGGGCGAAAGATAATCTTGTTTTCATCAACCAGTCTGATCATGCCATAAAACAATTCATCTTTGCTACCTTGGCGAAGAGAATCCATAGCCATAATCATACCAAAAAGCGTCCATCAATGCACTACGGGCAATGAGGACTTTTAATTTTCACATCATTTGTAACATTACTGGTCATGATTATACCAAATAATCCACAGTCATAATCATACCAAGTCCATCTATGCACTACACAGAACACGATGACTTTCAACATAACATAAACATGAGGATGATGACAATGATATAAGAATTGATTAAACAAGTTCAAGAATTAATTTGTCCAGGAACCAATAACGTCCCAAATTGTCAACATGATACTTCTTTGTAGAATAAAATTCAAGAATGCTCGGAAGAATACTTCCATGAAAATCTTTGGATGAGCATAAATATCAAGGATATTCCACTAATTTCATGGAGTATAGAAGTCAAAATTTTAATCAATTGAGTATAATACCGAATGGAATAACAAAAGATATCACCATGCATGCGGTACCATGCATAGGCGGTTATTCAACGTAATAATAATAACGGAACCAGTCGGTGAAATTCACACCAACAGGATGTTCAAACAGAAAAAGAAATGCGGAATAATAAATGATGGAACCAGGTCCGTATATAAGATGAGACATGATATTCCGGCGAGAATAATAAAGACGGAATAATAAAAAATGGAACCAGTCCCAAGTATATATAACGTACTGTGATATTAACGACGAATAATAATAAAGATGAATAATAGAAGAATGTCACCAAGTATAAGTTAGTCCGCATATCTTTGGTTATTCCAAAGAGAACAATAAAGAAATGGAATAATGAAGTTCTCTTCTTGAATACAAAAAGAATAATATCCCTTACCGTAAAATAATACTTGATATAAGAGTAGTGAAGTAGCAGAAAACTTTTCTTCTCTCTCTATAGTCTCTCTCTATAGTTTCTCTCTCTAGAGTTCAGTGAATTCATAAGAAAATAATGAAGGAATGAACTTTTATTTATAGGAAAATGGAATGCATAAGAACTTAATCCATGAACGGTCCGATTGATTTACTTTAATCGACGGTCCATATTTAAAGAAAAATCTTTTAAATAAAATATAATATATTCTATTTATATAAAAAGATTTTTACTATCTGCAAACACTATATCTAGCACTATGCAAATACTATGCATAATAAAATATAATATATTCTATTTATAGAATAACTTTAATAAAGTATTACATTTTATATAAAAGATTTTACTATCAAAACACTATTATTCATAATAGAATATAATATATTACATTTATAGAATAACCTTAATAAAGTATTACATTTTTTATAAAAAGATGTTTCTATTTTATTACGTTAATAATACGAATAAAACAAAACTTCTAAATCAACAATAATTGAATCAAATAATGTGAGATACTTGTCGTGACTATTGTAGCAATAATTGAACAAAGCCGGTGACTTCTCACATAAATATCAATAATCAATACCGTGTTACTCTTGTGCAACAACGCCAGACATATTCATTGTACTTTTATTCTTGAGTAGTTCAACGATGTCAATGGTAAAACTTCCGTCGTTATTTTCAATAAAATATTTTTGTCATTTTCTCGATCCGACATAATTCCGTTGTGGGGTCCACTTAATGATTGTCTTGAGTAAATGCGAATATTTTCTGTTTAAAACGAATATTCCCCGACCAATCGAATATAATATGACAACTTACATACTTTGCAAAATTTATAAATATTACCCACAACTATAACATTATCTCAAATTCACACCATAATATAAAAAAAAATTATTTCGAGAAAATTAATTCTTTAGTCATAAAATCTGGGGTTTCACAATTACTGTCATATTCTTCCCAATGGTAAGTCTTCTCTTGACATATCATTATCTCCACTATCTCTAATTGAGAATTATACTTCAAACAAACACTAAGATTATATAGGTAGTGCTCGTATATATACTCAGCAAGTGGATGCACATCCCTGTCTTATGATGATACGAGGTTGTATGTCTTTAGACATCTTGTATGATAGTGGCAAAACACCCTTCCAACGTTGGGTTCGCCTCATCCTAGTTGATTCACCAAATATAACTACTAAATGATGACCACCGTTTCTATTCCCTCATTACCCATTCGACCCAGCTACACTCTTTATTACGAAAAGGAATTGTGAAGCAAAAGGTGAGAGCACAACTAGCTCAAGAAAAGAATATCATGACTAAAGATAATTAAATTATCAATAGCCTTCATCAGTAATAAATCAGAGATTTAGAACATATGGTAGATGATAAAACTTTTTAACCATAATTGCAGCGGAACGAGCAATCCATTAGAAGAGTCAAATAGACCATAAAATCTATTATCTTCTCCATGTTAAAAGTCCACCAACAATGTTTTATTCCTGTAACATCAATCAATAATTCATGTCCACAATCACATGTATAACTCATAATCGTAATTATAGTTCTAAATTCCTTTTCTCATCCAGGACAAAGATAATTTTTATCACCTGAAACATCAAAGATCGTGGTTATACCAAATCACAGTTCATGTTCATAATCAAACTAATAAATTCATCTTTGCACTACAGGCCAAAGATATTCATCAACAAGTCATCTTTGCACTACAGGCCAAAGATATTCAACAACAGGTCATCTTTGCACTACGGGCTAAAGATATTCAACATGTCATCTTTGCACTATGGGACAAAGATATTCAACAATAATTCATCTTTGCACTACAGGCCAAAGATATTCAACAATAATTCAACTTTGCACTACGGGCCAAAGATATTCATATCTCAAAGAAATACATAATCATTTCAGAATTTATATAAACCATAATTATAACCATGTTGATCAATTCACCTTTGCACTTAAGCTAAAAATATTCAATTGTAAATTCAATGGTCATGATTATACTAGTCAACGATTCAACTTTGCACTACTGGCCAAAGAGAACCCATAGTCATGATCATACCAATAAACTACCCATCTTTACACTCAAGTCAAAGAGAAATTCAATATCAGGGTTATAAAAATGTTATATATAATAGTAAAATCAATATAATCAAAACATCTAGATTTAATCTCAAGAGTAATATTCATAAATCAACTATAATTTGGTCAGAAAAAGAAACTAATTTTATTGTGAATAGTACCCGTGAATAGTAACTCATGAATAGTTACTTTAGTGAATAATACTCAAGTATTTGTACATTGTCATCAGAGTATCGTAAATAATGTCATATATCGTAAATAGTGCCATATACATGAATAGTAGTCGTATATCGTGAATAGTAACCCCAGACTCAAAAGGTAGAAATTCCATAATAAGATTCATACCAATATGTCAAGATAATGATATTGAAAGAATAACATCATTATGAAGAATATAACATCCCTTAATATCCCTTACTATCCCTTACTTCAAAGAGCAGCATTTCTGACTGGATATCGGATATGACGCTGAAGGAAACTTGCATTGATGAATAGCAACTCACCAAGTATCTAAATACTCACAAAATACACTCGATAATCTAGAGAAAAAAGAGAAAAACTTATGAATTACGGTGTGATTTTCAATTCTAACTTAGCCCTCTATTTATAGGAAAATGTTAAGACAGCAAGTTAGACTTGACTTCGCTACACGATGGCTTTTTACCATGCTACTATTCCACCCACCAAAAATTAGCCATCTTCCCCAACAACCAAAAGTGGGGCCCACCCATTTCTAGAATTTTCCACCAAAATCATTTATAAACCTAATTTCTGAATCAGTCATCTCTTAAAATTTATAACAAATCATTCGTTCATTTTTAACGGTTCAAAATTTGTGAACATATACTCAAATTATATATGTATAACATATCCAAAAATCACAACGATCCAACGGTCAGATTAAAAATTATAACTCACACAATAAAGCTGTAAGAACACTGATTTGATCTTTTAATACCTAAAATTCGACAAAATACTGATAAAACGCTTCAACATTAACTCTTTCATTTATAACCACATATATAAATCCATCATTTATATTCGCATCAAATAAATATTTCTTTATCATATAAATCAATAATTTATTATTCACAAATAATATTACAAAATCACAATTATGACAACTAGGCAGTTTCCAGGAAAGAGGGGGCTTTCCGATAAGGATTTCTCCTTACTGGCGTGCAATTAGGTGACCAAACCTCTCCTTGACAGAACTTTCTAGACATTGTCAATAATGCTATCTAATATTATTATTCAAATAATATGAATTATTGATCTGATAATGGAGATATTGTGCAGTGACAATTATTGAAATAACAATAATATAAAATATCAACGTAGCAATTATTGATTCAATAAAATAAAATATTGAACAGTAATTACTGTAACAATTATTGAGTAGTGCCTTCTTACGTAAGAATTAATAATTCAAAAATACTGTGCAATACCGTGTGCTACTGTGCAACAACGCGTATTACTTTCTTTTACCCACCGGGTATTCCAACAGTGTTAACGGTAACAATTACGCCGTTATTTATAAAAACTAAAATTTATCGTTTTCTTCATCCGACAGTTATCCGTTATGGGGCCCACAAATGACTGCGCCGTCGTACGAATATTCCTCGACAGAAAGAAAATTCCGCGACCAAACGAATATTCCCCGACAACAATGAATATTTTATAACCACTTGCGTATTTTGAAAAAATTCATATATCACCCTTAACTTTAACCTTTTATCAATTTAACCATTTACTGAATAGTAATTATAAGAAAAATTGAATACTTTTATTTCATAAAATTCGGGGTCTTACATATGCAGTACTTTGCATATACAGGTTATTCCAACATAATAATAAAGAATGGACTAACAGAAGTTCTCTTCATAAATAAGAAAGAAATAATACCACTTACAGGTACAACAAATAATATCCCTTACCTTAGAATAAAGTCTGGATCTTTGGAATAGAAATGTAATGTACTTCTTTTCTTCTTCTCTCTCTATAGATTTTCTTTCTATAAACCTTCTATATAATTTCTCTCTATAATAATTGCTCTATAGCTATGGTGAATTGGTTAGAAATGAAGGAAGAATGAGCTTCTATTTATAGGAAAATATAGTTTCGATAATTGCACGTTTTGGGGCTCGAAAAATTACAATACAATACCTCCAACTTTTCTTTTATTTTTAATTTAGTCCTGCAAGTATTATCAAACTTGCACCACCTCCCCTAATAGTAAATAATGTGAATCAATAGTTCAATCATGTGAATCAATAGTATAATCATGTGAAAAATACGAATTACAGTATAGTACCTCCATCTATACCTCTATTTTTAACTTAGTCATGCAAGTATTATCAATCTTGCACCAACTCCCCTAATAGTAAATAATGTGATTCAATAGTACACACATATGAACAAATAGTTATATAAGCATGTGAATTAGTAGCAATTAATTGCTCATTTATCCGATAAATTAGCCGATTTATCAATATAACCCCCAAACATCAATTATCATCGAAATAGATGTCGATTTCCATTAACACTAATAATTCCAACACAATGGAACTATCAATTTCATCTTTAATCAACACAACTTATTCATCATTAATATTATAACTCACAATATTTAACAACCAGGTCATTCCCAAGAAAGAGGGGGCTTTCCGATAAGGATTTCTCCTTATTGGCCAAGCGCGCAATTAGGTGACCAAACCTCTCCTTGATGTAACTTCTGAACATGGTTAATATTGTAAATAATAATATGAATAACTTTGTAAATCTCAATTATTGATTTAATAATAATAAATATTATCACGATGATAATCTTTGTGACAATAATTGAATCAATAATATGAGAGATATGATCACGAAGAATTCTCGTAGCAATAATTGAGTATAACCGAGTGACTTCTCACGTAAGAATCAATAATCAATCTAGTGTCTACTATGCAACCACGCGTATTACTATACTTTTAACACCGGGTGTTTCAACAATTAACGGTAAAACTTCCGTCGTTATTTTCATAAAGTATTTTTGTCGTTTTCTCAATCCGACAATAATTCCATTGTGGGGTCCACCAATGATTGTACCGTCGTACGGATATTCCCCGACTAAACGAATATTTTATAACAACTTGCATACTTTGCAAAATTTATAAATACTACCCACAACTATAACATTATATCAAATCCACTCCATAATATAAAAAAATAAAAAATTATTTCGAGAAAATTAAATATTTATTCATAAAATCTGGGGTCTCACAGTGACAAAGTGGTAAATAAGTAAGGAGGTGGAGAATTGGATAATTTTGACCCTCGTTTGGTTTTCTATAAATAGAAAGCTAGGTTTGGATTTTTGTTGTTTTACAAAGCTTGTCCAATATATTTGAGAGAGAGAAAAGAGCTAGAAACTTATAATCCTTCTACTTCCAAGCAAACCATTAGACGTTTAACAAGAACATTAACTACTTCAAGGTAAATTCTCATAAACCGTAATCTTCATCTTTTTCGATTTCTTTCTCATAGAAGAATCGTAGATGGGTGGGGCATGTTTATTAAGGAGAGATAAGGATGCCTAGTAATGACCAAAACATTGATAGGACATGACCAAATAGAAATCGTAAGTGGTTACGTGAGTTAAAACCATAAGAAGTCTTGAACGTGAACTTAGTTTTGAATGAACGTTTAAGAATCGATATAGCTAAGGAATGTGCCTATTGCTTGGTTAAGATGTAAATATGAAGTCCATGGAGTATTCCATGTGATTTGGATTAGAGAACATTAGTAACGAAGTTATGGCAGATTTTGCGGAAATAGACGTTAAACGTCAAAAACGTATAAAGTTCGGATTAATGGTCAAAAGTTGTCGTGTGACTTGAAAATGTTGGTTTCCAATGTTAACACGTGAGAGTTGTTGGCGAAAGAATCGTCGCATTCCGACTTATAACGAAGAAAACGAGTATTGAAAGGACGAAAACGTTAAACGAACGCTTAAAAATGAACTTAAAGGTGAATTCCGAGTTAACGGATTCGAAAAGGTAAAATACTTATACGAACACGTAAAGGATGTAATTTGTGACTTGTAGGAATTCGAATGGATCAATTCGGATGTAAAATAAACAAATTAGGAAGCCGGGAGTTTCATTAAGAATCCAAACTGTTTTAGCCAATCGGTGCATTGTTCAGGCCGCAGTGACCAAACCCCATGTTTTTGTCATCACCATATGCGCCGATTATAATAGAGAGAAATAAAAAGGTTTGGAGACTCATGACCTTGTGCGAGAATTTGTGCATGGACTCATGACTGCAGTCACGAGTCCCGCAACAAAACTCTGAGAGTGGCCTTGCCACAGCACCACCGTAGTGTAAGAGATGCCTCATGCATGGCAAAGACAAGTGAAAAAGTCTTGACCAAGTTGGTTTTCATTCCATTTTGAATGTTGACTTAATGTAAGACAACGAAGGTACTTAATGTATATTATGAGACTTACCTTAACTCACTTATAAGATGTTAATGTAAGAAGATCTAGTAAGGTTCAATAGTAATTAAACGAAGAACATAAAGACGTAATAAGTGAACCGTGAATGACGTTCAACGTGTTAATTCACCAATAATAATCGAATGTCGGTTTAATAATGACGTAAGAACGTTAATGAAACGTAACGAAGGATAGAAAGTTGAATCGACTTTAATAACGAAGTTAATTCAAATAAAACATAGAAGAGAAAGAAGTTGGTTAGAACCATAAAATTAGTTTGTTTGATAACTAATTACAGTGTGCTATGTGAATGTATCATGTAGATCCTGTAAAGACTGAGAATAGTTGAATTATAAATTCGAAGACGCTTGAAGGCAAGTCTTTCTTGACGCTTGTCTGACCTTCGTGTTAGCCAAGTTTTTACGTGATGCATGTTATACTGATGCATGAATGGTAATAAGGAAAGGGTCGATGCTGCTTTTATTCGGCTGAACAAGTATCGGAGAGTTGATTGATTTGTTTATAAGTCTGTTGATATAGAACTGTTAACGCTATCATATGCCAAGTATTTGGTACGGATGAGAAGGTAAGTTTGTCTATGAACAAACAAAAGTATTTTCATCGATTATTTGATGGGCACACGAGGTTAACAAATGTTGAACGTAAATACATTTAACGTAAGAGTGTTGATCAACATAGAGTACAATATGTTGATCACCTAGAAGTGCTCGTAAGTAAAGACGGATGGATGGCCTTAGTGCCGGATATCTTTTTCAAGTATGAAATCGAAAAGGGTATGTTCATGGTCTATTGACCGGTTCATCATTCCTAAGTTATTATTTATGCTCTGGAATTGCTGTATGAGAAGTATTAGTCAAATGTTTCATAATGCTTCGTAGATAATTGTTCAGATATAGAATTAAAGCATGTATTTATTGAGGTGATATTCATATGATTCGTTGTTAAGACTTGCTGAGCTAGTTATGCTCATTCTTGCTTGAACCATATGTTTACAGCTAAAGTCGAACGAACTGAGTGTTCTAAGAGAGATAAAGGCAAGGCTAAGACGGACAATTAATCGTCCTGTAATAGACTTGTAAGTTTGTATGTAATATATTTATGAAGAACAACAAATGTATTCGGTTATGAACCTGGGAAAGGATTTATTACAAATGTAATACAAAGATAGTAATTACACTCATTTTGTTGTTATTTCAATGGAATGATTGTATGAAATGTAGTATCGTGGAGCACCATCTGTCGGGTTGGAAGATACCCGGATTTGGGGGCGTCAGAGGTTGGTATCAAAGCATTAGGTTATAAAACTTAAGGGGGGAAGGACCTTAGGCTAATAACCTCGTAGGAAAGGAAGAGTCCGAAGAAAGTTAACTCGAGTCAAATGAGTTAATAAGGTATTGAGGAAACTCAGTACCAAAAGATTTAAAAGATGGAAAGTAGCCCTAAATGGATTAAATGTGATTTGTGCTTATATTATTGTGTATTATGTGCTAATCAGTTTGTTATGTGTTATTGTAGATGTCGGTTGATAGCTTGATGTATAGGGATATACATGTGATCAGCGAGGAGTCCGTGAATCGAGTTGAGACGGTACCTGTGCCTATAGCAGACATACCTATATCAAATTTCCTAAAATGAATAGGAATATAAAGACTTGTGTCATTCTCTATATGGTGCATGATCTGGATGATTTCTGAAAAGTCTGGCCTCATAAGGGTCTTGCTGCTAACATATCTCGTGCAATTCCACAATTTTTGAATGTGTGTCCCTTGGTATGGTAGGCCTTAGACCATATAATTCACAACCACGTAGGCAACATCCCAGTTCATTTTTTGTTTTTTTTATCATTCACGTAGGAAAAAGTTTAAAACAATTTGACAAAAGTTTAGTCAATTTAACATAATGGTCCAATTTTAAATTTTTAATTAGTTCAATGAGTTAATTTAAAAAAATTAAAGTTTAATGGTGTAATAAATAAAAGCTGCCAACTAAAATGGAAAAATCCTTAATTTTGCCCATTTAAATTTCTTAATTTTTAAAATAATTTTACTTATAAATGATCATGTCAATTTTTGTTTGTAAAGTTTATTCTCTTATATAAATACAAGTAA
Source organism: Panax quinquefolius (assembly GCA_020205615.1). Lineage (NCBI taxonomy): Eukaryota > Viridiplantae > Streptophyta > Magnoliopsida > Apiales > Araliaceae > Panax > Panax quinquefolius. Next base: position 100,601,617 of record CM035170.1, on the reverse strand, counting down.
AAGGAAATAGTTAATAAGTCATTCACTTTAAAATATAAAATTATTATTAAATTTTAAAATGGGTTAAGTTCAGATGACCACCTGAGGTTTGGGCGTTTTCCCACTTAACCACCTGTAGTCAGTAAAGCTACATTTAGACTCCTCACTTTTTGAGTTGAAGTAAAAACGTTACCTTTTCCATCCAACTTAACTGTGCGTGTATATCAGACGCAAAAAGTGCGTGAAAATGGACTATAACAATTAAAAAAAGATTAGTAAATGTCCAAAATACCCTTTTAACTTTCACTTTCCTCTTGAAATGTTTCTAACTTCAGATCTCAAACTCTTTCAAAGAGAGAGAAATGGCGCTCTCTCATTCCATAGCCTACCTTAATTGCTCAATGGCGATGATCGCCACCGCCTTCTTCTCCTCGTCGGAACCTCCATAAGCATCCGATGCTCCGCTTCGAGCCCTATGTCTTTAGGCCGGATCTGCTTTTCCGTCGTTGCGTCGGTTGTGCTCTCACGTTAAATCGCTTTCCTCTTGGTCTGTTCGCACTCAAGTTCTAAAGAGAAGAGAATAGTTTTCTTTTATCGCTAGTTAGTCGGTTTGTGACTCTTGATTTGGTTTGGTTTTTGGTTTCGGTTTTCGGATCTAGATTTGATAGCCATTTATTTATTTAATAGTAGTTCTACTAATTCATTTCCTATTTGTGTTGTTTGATACCTTTACTACTATATTTTGGAGGGTTTTGTTGTGTTTGTATTGAATTTTGCGGGATATTTGTGAACACCGATTTTCGTAAGGTGTTTGATTTAATATTGGAAGTGGTTGTGAATGGGAATTTGAATGAGTACCGGATGATTAAAATGATATTTTGTTTAGTGACATGGAATTTGATCGGCCTCAAAACGTGATTGGGAGACCGATTATCAAGCTATAACCGAAAGTTTACTGAGAGAGGTTATAGTTCTTGTATACCGAGAGGTTGTGTTCGGAATTTGAGGGACTCAAGGTCCACACTTGCTCCAAGGAATCACCCGAGTGAGTGGCACTTTGGTCGATGGCTTGGATTAAGAATTGTCGATTCGGGAAAATTATCGGCGCCAGTCCTCTATTTTCTTGATGTTTTGGATTATTAGATTTTCTATCTTGGATGCTTATTGTACTTTTTTTAATGGTTGGTTCTTTAAAAAACACATTATTGAATTTGGTTCTCTGTTTTCATACTTATTATTTCAATCCGAGCGGATATTTAGTCCTTATCTTAACACAAAATTTGGGAAATTTTCTTTTTGTAATTGTTACATCTTATTATTTCCTCTTTGACTTAGTATTAATTCCCCTCTTATTTGTTGCCTTTTCCGGATTCTTTGGTATGAGCTTCAAAATGCATTAGATTGATTTTTGAGGAGCTTTTGTTGTATGCAGTTGGATTGCATCGTTGAAGCTTCGGTGTTATTTGTTTGATTAGATTTTGTTCAGTTGATTATCTAGAGATTCTAATTTTTGAGGTATTACCTGTAGAAGAAGGGGGATTCTAATTTTTGTGACTACAGGTTGTTTTTTGTTTGTTAGAAAAAGAGAGAGAGAGAGATGAACTTAACAGAGAGAGAGATGCTCAAGAACAGTATTTTTGTTTTTGTTTAAATGATTTTATAACTGGGTGTTTTAAAGTGAGACTAATTAAGTCATTAGTCAAATAAAGTAACGGAGTTAAGACGGAAAACACTTTTTCACTTCAACTCAAAAAGTGGGGAGTCTAAATGTAGCTTTACTGATTACAGGTGGTTAAGTGAGAAACTGTCCAAACCTCAGGTGATAATCTGAACTTAACCTTTTTAAAATTAATTTAAAATATTTTTAAATTTAAAATTAACATAGTTTTTTTCGTTTTATTTAACATAATTATAAAATTTGGTAAACTTTTAAAAATATTATTCATGGTAAGTATAATTATTTTAAGTTATTTTAATTTTAAATTAAAAAATACTTATATTAATTTTTAAAAGTCAATAATTAGCTCATAAATTGGAATGGAAGAAGTACGTGACAATAATGAGTTCCGCTATACTTGCAATAAACTCTTGTAAAAACTAGTTTATTAAATATTATGTCAAAATTTAATTAATAAATAATTCACCAGATATATAGATGGATCTACCGATTATAACCCATCAAAGCCATGCAAATTATTTTGTATTTTTTTATAACAATTATTTAATCATGACAGTGTTACTGGGCAATAATATATGTCTATAAAATTTGGTAGAGGAGAGAGAATATGAGATCTGGAGTTAATTTGTTAACTAGTATGAATTTACCGATTCAACAACCTCTACGATTTTGTTGACTAAGAATTTACCGATTCAACCTCTACGATTTTGCCCTCCCAAATCCCTATATAATCACATCTATTTCCCTCTCCAATTTTCTCACCATTCACCTCTCCTTCTTAATTACTCTCTCTCTAAAAACGTGAAAAGTTTGATTTGCGCCAGAACTGGCTAACTATCAGGAAGCTCTGGAGGAAACCAAAAACCAAAGGGTGGTACTCGCCCTCTATGAAGCGCTGACCGCTCGTGACGTCATCACCGTCCACAAGCTCCTTGCCTCCGACCTCGAGTGGTGGTTCCATGGCCCGCCGTCCCACCAGTTTATGATGCGCCTTCTCACCGGCACTGACACATTATCAACCGAATCTTTCGAATTTTCCCCACAATCCGTTACCGCATTCGGACCAACGGTCCTCGTTGAGGGCTGCGATCAAGGCCGTTCAATCTCCTGGATTCATGCCTGGACTGTAACTGATGGGATAATTACCCAGGTCCGGGAGTATTTCAACACTTCCCTAACCGTTACCCGTTTTGGAAACGGGTCGGACTTCTCGTCTTCAATTACCTCTCTCAATTGCCCTTCTGTTTGGGAGAGCAGTCTGTCGGATCTTGGCGGAAAATCTGTGCCGGGTCTTGTTCTTGCGATATAAGGACTTGATCTGGTGCGGCCGTAAGTAAAATAGTATCGTGCTATTGAATAAAGAATCCAATCCTTTTGCGAATGGGCTGAAGTGCCGTAGTATCTTGTGTCTGGGAGGATATAAGATTAACGGTTCTGATTCGTTTCTCTCAATTTGGTTTCGTTCGTCGTTTTCTTTTTTTCTTTTTTAACTTTACAAGGGGCTGTTTGGTTACGGTTGTGTTTGCTTGCTTCCAAATTTCGGGAACCATGACGGGGATACCCAATTGGTTACTGGTTTATGATGTTTTTAATTCCAGCTGTTTAATAAAATTGGTTTTTCTTATATGGCTAATTTTTTACTTCTTTTTTTTTTTAAATATTCTTTTTATTCTAAAATATGGTATTAATATTTATTTTTTATGCCATCTTGAAATATTTTTGAAGCATAAGATTCATATTATCACTTGGAGTTTTGACAAAATGTCACATGAACACTTACTTATGTTATATATTGTGAATTTTTTTGTTAAATTAAAAATAAATCGTAAAATTATTACTAACTAGATTTATTCGGACAATTTACAATAAAAAACTTGAAATATCAAGTCGCAATATCTATCACTTAATTCATTCAAAAACAAATAAAAAAATCTTGATAGTTGCGAGACAAATTAAAGTAAAATGTTGAAAACTTTTTCAACAAAGAGTTGTGTAGTATTTTGATAAAACTCATTGAATTTTACCTTATTTTTAAATTTTAAACTAATATCAAATACTCTAATTTTGGATAATAAAATTACGGAGTAATGAAATAGAAAAAATTATGTTTAATTGGGATTAGAATGAATTGAACCCTTCTTATATCTCCCAAATTTATGAATTTTATTCGAGTATGGAATAACTCATTTTATATATAATGGAATGAATCATTCCACTATCCATTACATTCTTTCAATCCAAACGTACCATAAATTACTAAATATTACTACTATTAATTAAATAAATTTAATTTAATTTTAATTTAAAAATATTTTAAATTAACTTTAAAAAAATAAACATAATCTTATATTTTTAAAAAAGTAATAATATAATTTTAAGGATAACGTTCCTGCATTAGGATCTCTCTCTCGGTCAAAGTAATAATGGTAGAATTTGGTTACACTATTAGAGTATTATATTTTATTTTGATTAATTCTTCTTTTAGAAAGATTCATTCAGAGAACAATTCCCAAGATCATTAGAAATGAGTGGAATTATAGCATTGTGAGTTGTGACAAGACTGTAATTTGTATGCCACTATCAAAAAGATTGATTGATATAGGTAAGCGTAAACGAGTTCGAGCTAGATTTGGACTCGACTCAAAAAAATACGAGTGAGATTAGAATTCGTTAACAATATGATTCAAATCAAAACATTAAAAATAATTTGAATAAAAATATGAGTAGAATCTGAGCAAAATTATACTTGACTCGTTTAAGATTCAAACTATTCGAATTCTTGATTGTGATTCGATACATATTCGATTAGACGTTCGATACATTCTTTTATAATATATACAAATTTAAATCAAATTAGGATAATTAGTTATTATTTTGTTTTGTTTTAATTTTAACTATGATTTTATATTTGTAAAGTGTAATAATAAATATATTTTTACATTTTAAAGTAAAATAACAAATTTAATTTATAATTATATTTATTATAAAACTAGTTATTATGTGGAGACTCGAATTCGAAATTTGAATTTGAAGCTTCATGAGTAGTTTGAATAAATATTCGAGTTGAGTCGGATCGAATTCGAGTAATAAATATTCGAGTCGAATTAAATCTGAAAGTAGAATTTTTAAATATAATTCAAATTCAAGATTTAATTGAAAGACGAATTTATCATTTCGAATCAAATTCGAGTAACTCTCTATTTGTTTCAATTGGACTCGTTTACATCCTTAGATATAGGTACAATCGTTTTATTTGATGTGAATGCAGCAAAAATATCATAGAATTATCATAAATTAAGTGAATTTGATCGGTTTATACTAGAGAACTCCATCCCCTCTGTTATATTTATTCTTTTAATTTTTCTTAATACACATTTAAATAAAATATTTAATTACAAATATTTTATAACTATTCCTATAAAACTCCATCCTGAATAAAAAAAATAAGTTAAAAGCAAAAATATAACAAATCTCAAATAATTAACACAACACTAATAACTTTAAAATATTTAATAATTAATAATCAATCAATATCGAATTAAATATAATTATCCAAAGATATGCAAAATAATCACAATTTGTCAAAATGTAAAATCAAATAAATTTATCAAGTCAAAGATAATTCTTTTCACACGAAATCCTAAATCGTCATTGCAAACCTACAGAAAGAAAAATATAATATAAGTCAAATATCTAATACGGATAAAGTCAAATGTCCAATATCAAATGATCAAATCTCACACCCAAAACAAACAAACAACAGGAAACGTTGTGGACAGATCACACCGTCACGAAAGGTGTCATGCGTCGATGCTAAGAGGACGTGCATGGTTGTGGTATCCCCACAAATAGTTATAGCTCAAGTATAATTTATTGTTTATTATAAAAATATATTATGTCACAACACATGCGACATAATTCTAACAAAAGGAATCTAACCGTACATGTAAGACCTCGAATTTTATGAAATAAAAGTATTTAATTTTTCTATTCAGTAAATGGTTAAATTGATAAAAGTTAAAGTTAAGGGTGATATATGAATTTTTTTTTCAAAATACGCAAGAGGAGTATAAAGTATTCATTATTATTTTGGGGAATATTCGTTTGGTAGTGGAATATTCTTTACTGCTTGGAGAATATTAAATACTGACGCAGCCTATTCAATGGGCCCATAATGTAATAACTGTCTTCGGATGAAAAACGACAAAATTAAGTTTTTATAAATAACGACGTAATCGTTCTCAATTAACACTTGTTGGAATACCCGGTTGGTAAAATAAAATAATCTGCGTTGTTGCACGCGATGGCACTTGCGGTATTACACGATTTTTGAATTATTGATTCTTACGTGAAAGGCCTTTACTCAATAATTGTTACGATAATTCTTTATTCAATATTTTATTTTATTGATTCAATAATTGATGCGTTGATATTTTATATTATTGTTGTTCAATAATTGTCATTTGCATGATATCTCCATTATCGAGACAATAATTCATATTATCTCCCGAATAATATTATTAGAAAACATTATTAGCGAATGTCTGAAAGTTACATACAAGGAGAGGTTTGGTCACCTAATTGCGCTAAAGAAGAGAGAGATCCTTATTGGAAAGCCCTCTCTTTCTGAACCGCTGCGCAGGTTGTCGATATTGTGATTCTGTAATATTATTTGTGAATAATTAATTATTGATTCATATGATGAGGAAAATATTGATTTTATATGGATATAGATGGAGAAAAATTTTAAAATGACAATTGTTGAAAATTAATATTTTATCTTTTTGATAAAATAATTCATTTAAATAGATTATTTTAATAATATATTGATGGTGATATTTTCAATAAATTCAATTCATGGTTTATAAATAGATGAGGTGGAAGAGAAGATAGAATTGGAATTATTTAATAATTGTAAATATTTTAATGTATATATATATATATATATATATATATATATATATACGTATTTGTGTGTGTGTGTGTGGAAGAAGTGGTGGGGGTAAGAGAAGAAAGTGGGGGAAGAGAGAGAGTTAGTGGAGAATTATGGGAAAGGAAGAAAGAGAAAGGGAAGAGAAGGAAATTAGAAAACTTATCCGTATGCTGATTTTGGTCATTTTTCGTTTGGAATTTGGAAAAAATTTCTTCTGTAAAGTTGTAGAGAATTCGATTTCAGGCAGAATGGACATAAAATTCGTATTTTTCTGATAACCGGTCTATTTTCTATGAATTGTTGAAGTTTCAGAAAATAAAATAATTTTTAAATGAGGCGGGCCCCACTTTTTGGTTGGTAATTGAATGCATGTGCTGAATTGTATTTTTCAAGAGTGGCATGCTGGTCTTTGATGGCTAGCATGCGTAGAATTTGTAATAATAAAAATATTATTTTATTATTTTAGTCTCCTTTGGCGTTCTAAGCATTTTCCTATAAATAGGCGCTTAGGTTAGAATTGAAAAAGACACCAGAAACAAGTTTTCTTTCTCTCTAGATTATTGAGCGTATTTTTGTGAGTATTTTGATATTTTGAGAAGTTCTTTATTCAGGTCTGAGTTTTCATCGGACTATATCCAAAATTCAATCGTAAATACGGTTATTTTGAGGTAAGGGATGTTATTTTCTTCTCAAATGATATTATTTCTTCAATATCATTATCTTTGAAATATTGGTTGGAACTTTTATCAAATTTGGAACTTTTTCATGTGGGGTTACTTATTCACGAGTTCTTATTCACGAGTTACTATTCACGAATTACTATTCACGAGTACTATTCATGAAGCGTGAAGATGTTTTTTTTGTGGAATTTCTATCTTTTGGTGTCGAGTTACTATTCACGTACTCAACCCTTATTCACGATATCTGACCTTATTCACGAATCTCGACTTATTCAATTTAAAAATGAAAATTTTCTTTTCGCCTAAAATATATATTCCGGATACTAGCTTTGATTGTATCCATGTTTTGATCATTCTTGAATTTTACACCACTATGATTATTTTTGAGGTATTTTTTGACGTGGATAAAACCAATGCAAAGATGAATGATTTACGAAGAATATCTTTGGCTCATGAGTCTGAGATGAGCAGTGTTTAAATGAACACGACCAACTGATGAATATCTTTAGCCGATGGTCAAAGATGAATTATTGATGAATATCTTTTGCTCGTAATGCAAAGATGACTTTTGTTGTTGAATATCTTTAAGCCGTGAGTGCAAAGATGAATTATTGATGAATATCTTTTGCTCGTAGAATGCAAAGATGACTGTTGTTGAATATCTTTAATCTTTGTAGTAGTGCAAAGATGAATTATTGATGAATATCTTTGGCTTGTAATGCAAAGATGACCCGTTGTTGAATATCTTTAGCTTTGTAGTGTAAAGATGAATTGTTGATGAATATCTTTGGCCCGTGGTGCAAAGATGAATTTATTAGTATGATTATGAGCGAACTGTGATTTGGTATAACCATGATCTTTGATGTTTTAGTAAAAGACAAGTGATGAAAATTATCTTTGTCTTGGATGAAGAAAGGAATTTAGAACTACAATTACGATTATGAGTTATACACGTGATTGTGATGACAAATTGTTGATTGATGTTACGGGGATAAAACATTGTTGGTGGATTTTTAACATGGAAAGACAATAGACTTTTATAGTCTATTTGACTCTTCTAATGGATTGCTCATTCACTGCAACTATGGTTGAAAAGTTTTATCATCTACCATATGTTCTAAATCTACGATTTATTCTTGATGAAGACTATTGATAATTTATTTATCTTTAGTCATAATATTCTTTTCTTGAGCTAGTTGTGCTCACCCTTTTGTTTCACAATTCCTTCGGGTAATAAAAGTGTAGTGGGTTTTGGGTCGGCGGGGATAGCGAGGAATAGAGTGGTGGTCTATAGATGTTGAGGGTGAGGTGAATTTAACTTGGAAGGGTGTTTTGTCACTATCATACAAGATGTCTAATGACATACAACCTCGTGTTATCATAAGACATGATTGTGCTCATCCACTTCTTGAGTATATTTACAAGCACTACCTATATAATCTTGGTGTTTGTTTGGAGTATAATACCCAATTAGAGGCGATGGAGATAATGATATGTCAAGAAGACTCACCATTGGGAAGAATATGATAGTAATCTTCTCGTTTTTCTTTGGGGTTTATTAGATTGACCAGGATAATTACGTGGCCATATGATATCTACCATAACCTAAAAGCATGGCCTCCCATGTATGAAGGTTTCCTTGAGCACTTCCCAAAGATTCTAATTTCTAAAACAGTTTTGACTATACCTTTATGTAAGGTGTCATTGTGACGTCTTCTGATTGGTATATATTTGTATCCAAACTCACAAAGATATGTGTTGTTGTATTTTGCACGACAATTGTTGTAATAAAGTTGTAGTTGTTTTTAAGTACCATATATTTGGCGACTCGAGAATGGGTTGGATGGAATGATCCTATTTTGGGGTTGTTACGATACATGTTGAAACAAATCAAATATAATAAACACAATGTCTCTAAGAGAAGATAACAACATGTATCACTCTACAAAGATCAATAAAATTTTATGCATAAAGAACAAATTCAAAATATTTAAAAAATATGAAGTTCGGAATATCTAGACCAAACGAAATTAAAATAAGGATTTGATCAGAAATGAAACCATTAAGGGAATATCAAAATTCTGAACGATTAGCAGTAGAAACTGTAAGACCCCAACTTATTATAAATAAAATCGAACTTCCTCTAATTATATTTGTGAATAATAAGGTATTAATTTGATATAATTCTCGGGTTATGGGTGAAATGTGCAAATTTTATAAAATATGCAAGTGGTTATAAAATAATCATTATTGTCGGAGAATATTCATTTGGTCGAGGAATATTCTTGTTGTCGGGAATATTAAATGCGATTACTAAATCATTTATGGGCCCAATAATGTAATAATTGTCGGATGAAGAAAATGACAAGTTTGAGTTTTTATAAATAACAACAGTAGTTATTGATAATCATGTAAATGCATGGATGCATGATATTGATGAATTATTGATCCTTACGTGAAGGCACTACTCAATAATTGTTACGATGAGTTCTTTATTCAATATTTTATTTTATTGATTCAATAATTGTTGCGTTGATATTTTATATTATTGTTGTTTCAATAATTGTCATTTGCGAGATTTCCCATTATCGGATCAATAATTCATATTATTTGAATAATATTATTAGATAGCATTATTGGCAATGTCTAGAAAGTTACATCAAGGAGAGGTTTGGTCACCTAATTGCGCTGCCAATAAGGAGAAATTCTTATTGAAAGCCCCTCTTTCCTGAGAACTACTGATTGTCATAAATGTGATTCTCAGAATATTATTTGTGAATAATTAATTATTGATTCATATGATAAGAAAATATTTATTTTATGTGGATATAAATGTTGGATATATTTATTGTGGTTAAAAAGAAGGAGTTAATGTTGAGGTGTTTTATCGGTATTTTTTTGTCGAATGAAGATATTAAAATTAAACCAAAGTGTTTTTGAGAGATATATTGTGAGTTATAATTTTAATCCGGACCGTTGGATCGTTGTAATTTTTGGATATGTTATACATATATAAGTTGAGTATATGTCCACAAATTTTGAACCGTTAAAATGAACGTATGGTTTGTTATGAATTTTAAGAGGTGGTGATTCGAAATTAGGTTTATAAATGATTTTGGTGAAAATTCTAGAATTGAGTGGGCCCCACTTGTGGTTGGTGAAGAAATGTGCTGAATTTATTTCAAATGTGGTGGGTGGGAATAGTAGCGGTAAAACCCATCGGAGTTGCGGTCAAGTCTCGCTAACATTTTTCTATAAATAGAGGCTAAGTTAGAATTGAAAATCACACCGTAAACAAGTTTTCTCTTTTTCTCTCTAGATTATTGAGTGTATTTTGTGAGTATTTAGATACTTTGTGAGTTTCTATTCATCGGTCTGCAAGTTTCCTTCAAACCTTATACCGATATTCCGTCGTAAGTCTTGATATTTTGAGGTAAGGGATGTTATTTTCTTCATATATGATATTACTTCTTCAATATCATTATGTCGAAGTATTGATCTGAATTTTTATCAAATTTTGAACATTTTGTGTCGGGGTTACTATTCACGTATACACGAATACGGCACTATTCACCGAAAAATAAAATTTTCTTCTTTTTCTCCAAGATGTCTATTATGGTTACTATCTTTGATTGTATCCATGTTTTGATCTTTATTTTTGAATTCTGCTTCAAAATTGGTATTTATGAAGTATTATTGATCTTGGATAAACTGTTATACGAATCCCTACTATTTGTCCTTCCATTTCACTGGATTCGTTTTCTTTAAAATATTTTTCATCATCCTCAGTCCTAAATGATGATATCACTAAATATCTTCGGCCTGTAGTGCAAAGATAAATGATTAACTGATGAATATCTTTGGCCCGTAGTGCAAAGATGAACAGGTGTTGAGATGAACATGACCAACTGGTGATACAAATAAATATCTTTGGCCTGTAGTGCAAAGATGAATATTTGATTAAGGATGTATATTGATTGTTGTTACAGGGATAAAATATTGATGATGGACTTTTAAATCTTAGAAGATAGTAGAACTCATTCTTTACTTGACTCTTCTAATGGATTCTTGCTTTCCGCATTGCAGCTTGTTGATCTAAAACTTGTTGGCTATTATATTTTATCAGATTTTTTCCTGTTGAAGACTAACGATAATTTGTTGTATATTATCTTAGTCATAATATTCTTTACTGGGCTAGTTGAGCTCACCCTTTTCCTTTTTATTCCATTTTTCTTAGGAGGTGAGAACATAGCAGGAACTAGTCGGGGTACAGAGTGATGGTTCTAGAAAGATGTTTTAGCAGTCCTCACTATTTCTGTAAAATAGTGTTTGAATAATTATAACGAGGACTTATTTGAGTGTGGATATTGTCTAGAAGACAATATTTGTATTTAAACTCAGAGTATGTGTTGTCGTATTTTGCACGACAATTGTATTATTGAAGTTGTAGTTTGCTTTCTGTACCATGTATTTGGCGACTCAGAATGGGTGTTGTATACCTATTTTGGGGGCGTCACAGAAACAAATCAACATAATGATAGTATTATTGAAGAAATATGAAATATGTTCAAAATATAATAGTAAGAACAAAATTCAAATTACATAATCAAGTCAAGGTATCAAAGATCAAGCTTTTATTCAAAAGTGCTAATAGAAATATAAGACAAATGTAATGAATGACGAGATATCACGAGATATACTCCCTCCGTTCCAAAAGAAACGTCCTAATTAGTTTCGGCCGTTGATTAATAAAGATTTTTTTACCTAAATTATTCTTTTTGATTACTTATTAATTTAAGTATTTTTTTTTACTTTTCTATGACCCAAATAATTACTTTTTCACCTTTCTATGATCCCAATAATTACTTTTTCATTTTTCTATGACTCTAATAATTATTTTTTTCACTTTTTAATGACCCCAATAATTATTTTTTTACTTTTCTATGACCCTAATAATTACTCTTTTCTATGTCATTAATTATCTAGATACATTTTTTTAACTCTCACATTCCCAAGAAGTATATTAAATACTACCTCCGTTCCTAAAAGATTGTCGTTTAATGTTTTGGCACATGAATTAAAAAAGTATCATTTACTAAGTAAAATTTATTTTAAATTTCATCACTACCCCTTTATGGAAAATTAAAAACTATTAATACAAGAGAGAGAATTTCTTGAGACAATGAGAGAAGGTCGGGGTAATATATGAAAGTAAATAATTTATTCTCCTTAAAAGTTGTAAACGACAAACTTTTTTGGAACAAATTTTTTCTTCAAAAACGACAATCTTTTAGGAACTAAGGGAGTAAATTATAAGGGTATAAGAGGAAGAATAGGATAAATATAGTTACTAATATAGAAATAAGACATTTATTTTGGAACATACATTTAATATGGAACAGAGGGAGAATATAATAAAATAATAATCAAATGAGTGGAGTATGAAATACGTACTTAATACTCAAAACCACTTATAGCACGCTCTACAAAATCTTACCGTCAAATGCCAATAATAATAAATATGAAATGTTATGCACCATCTAAACATATTCACCTTGAATTAAATATAATCCAAACTAATAATTTCAAATAATTCGTAATCCATTCAAGGTGCTTTTAATTTACGCCTTATATCACTATTAATACTCCAAAACATAAAAATCAATAACAAAACTTAGGAAATCTTTAAACCTTAATATGACAAATTATTCTTAAGACGTCAATCCACTATTCAGGTCTCATCATCATTAATTAAAATTTATTTGTTAAATTATTTAATTTTAACTGAATCTAGACTTCAAATTTTCTAATTTAGTCTCAAGAATCACCCAAATCGAATTTAAAATCATCAGTTATACAATTTTACATATTAGAATTTGTTGCTGAAAATTTTGCTAAAAAAAATTCAAGATAGGCCCTTTCTTAAAATTCATAACAAATCATACGTTAATCTTTATCGGTTCAAAATTAGGAATATATTCTTAGCTTTTATATGTATAATATATCCAAAAATTATAATCATTCAACAGTCGGATTAGGAGATATAACTCACGCAATAGATCTTAAAATATAGAAACTGATTTTCAGATTTTTATCGTTTACATTCAATCAAATTATATTTTTTTATATACATTTATCTCCTCTTTTCAATTATCATAACTACTTCCATGTCTCTATATATTTAAAAATAATCTCTAATTTTAAAAACTCTTATAACTAAACTTAAAATCAAAATATAAAATATTATTTACCTTCTATGTTCGTTTTTTTTCAATACGCAACAATAAAATATATGACTTTTGGGTCTTTTATAGTCTTCAAAATCTCTTATTTCTTCACGAAAATTGTAGCTCTAAAAAAGATACAAAAAACATGCTCAAGAATTATTCGATTCAGAGTTAATATGATTGAGTTATAAAATTTTAAAATTAGGACTGAAAATAGTGACGAGAATCACGATTTGTTTCGATTTTCAAAAATTTAAGGCATGAAAATGATTTTAAATAACTTATCTTCATCTTCATCTTCATCATTGTAGAGAACGAAAAACTAAAGAAATAAACTTTGGATTCACAAAATTCCGAAATCGAATGATTTTTCTAAAGGACTGCAGTGTGTATAAGTATTCTACTTGAAAATTCAACTAATTAAATTAGAATAGGATTAGAGTTACATCTCTACTCCTTAAATATATAGAAAATAATACAAGAGTTACCAAAACCCTAACGGATTCTTTAATTTTAATTAAATTAATTATTTAATTATGTATTAAAAGAATTTAACTTTCTTAATCCTATTTTTTTTTTCTTCATAAATTTAGCTAGATATTTGATTGCAAAGGTCATCTAATTATTCGATGTATCCAACAATACTCCCATTAGAAAGTTGGTCCATGTTGGGAAGGTGCATCAAATTATTCTTGGCATCTCCCAAACAGACAACACATGAATAGGGGGATATATTTAATCCACTTTAAGTTCTTCTATTCTTCGGATTGTGACTCTGGATTCCTCCATTTGCATTGCACCTTTGTCATGTCTACTTATCAATAAGATATTTAACCCTAAGCAGATGATATATATATATATATATATATGATCATATCAATATATTATACTGATAAGAAGACCAAAAATGCAATGAAATTTATAAGCAGTAAAGAATTCAACCAAGTGCTTTTCTTGCAATAATATAGACAATTATTGTATATTCTTCAAAATTTCATTCGTAGTGGAATGAAATGACCATGACGCTTCCATTTATTCCTGAAAGGAACATTCTGTTTCAGTATAATTCTGATGGATAGGAATTCCAAAAGAATAATACCTTGACAAGAAAAAGAAAAGGAGGTGGGGGGTTGTTTGGGGATGTAAACTATTGATAAATTGTTTATTGTTTTACAAAAAACATCTCACTTAAGTAACCACGTGGGTCTAACAAAAATAGCTTTTTCAACCTCCTGCAATACATTAATTTAAATTTTTGAATTTGTAATATTTAAATAGATTATAATATTCTCAATTTATTAGTTTGAATCAAATAAATTTATATTACTTTTTAGTTTTGGAATTTTACAAATTGACATCATAATATTAAAATGTGACATTTTTTATGGGACGAATGTAGAACAATCATAGTATTAAGGAGATGAATGACATAAAATTTTGAAAATAGTAAAAAAGAAAAGAAAATCTTTTTTTTTTGATAATGTGGGGGTTTCACAACTGCAGTTGAACTAATCTTTAACCCAGAGTCAGACTTTTCATAAACGCTCGCGTACCCGTAGTCCTATAAATCATTTATGGTCTTGACAAATTGTTGGTAGTATTTATTGCAAGTGACAAAAAGTTGTGTATTGGTCCAAATTTCCACTTATTGGACCTAACCCAAAGTTCTATTTTGTAAGATTCAAATGAATTGGTAGGCCATTTAAGCCTAAAGCCTTGCTCTTAAGTCCGACAAGAATGTGATCCCATCCACCCACCCCAATCCATCCTTTCCAGCTTATTTTGGTTTCACATCAAACAATGGCTGGATTTAATTTAAAATCCAGGCCCAATAATATTTATATACTAATTTTTTCTGTGGCATATTTTTTTTTTCCCCATTCATATGTGATATGCGATTTGCTAATTTTTCCATGGTTACTTCTCCTGAGTTGCAAGTAAATTGGGTCATCTTGTAGAAGTATAGCTCTTCACAAGAAGTGGTTAGCAGTAAATTGGGTCTCTTTTTTTTTGGCTGAATGTCACTTATTACACTTCAAGTTGTCACCTACTTTTAAAAATCAAATTTCTTCTTCCTTATTTCTTCATGCCAATTTAACTCCTTGTCTTTTGTTTGACAATGATTTATGTCTCTTTTTTTTGCTGAATGTCACTTATTACACTTTTGTCACCTACTTTTAAAGTCATCCTTCAAGTTTATTTTTGCCACCCAGTTTTAAATAAATTTTTTTGGCGCTTCATTCATTTTACCCAATTTTACCCCAATTTTAGCCTTATTTTTTTTAAAAAAAGTTTTAAAATTATTTTAAATATATTTATTATTTTAAAAATAATATTTATTTTAAAATATTAAAATAATTATTAGTTCAAATATTTTAAAATAATAATTATTTTCAGGAAAAATATTGGAAACTTTTTTTTTTTCCATAAAATGAGTAATGATTTATAAAATATAGATTCCAAAATATTAAATAAAAAACTTTATTTTCAAAAAAAAGTAGATTTTTTTTCAATTTTATGTACAACTTTATTCTCATAAATTTTTTATGTCTTTACCATTATTATATGTATTCTTAATATTAGAAATTTTAAAAATAAAAACTAAAAATAGAAATTAAAATACAAAAAATAGTGAAAATATAAATAAAAAAATTGATTCAATTTTTATAAACAAAATTTAAAATGTTTTAGAAATAATTTTTTTCCAAGAAAAAAATTTCAACTTTAAAATATTATTCTTTAATTAATATTTATTTTTAATATTTTAAAATAATTTTTATTTTATATATTTTAAAATTAAATATTATTTTTAAAAAGTAATAAAAGTAATTATTATTTTCATGAAAAATATTAGAAACTTTTATTTTTTTTTAAAATGAGTAACTAAGTTTCATGAAATATAGACTCAAAAAAATTTAAAGTTTAATTTTTTCCTGAAAAAATAATATTTTCAATTTTAATTTTTTAAAAAATTGAATCCGTTTTTATTTATCTTTGACTATTTTTTGTATTTTAATTTGTACATTTTTAAAAATTTCAATTATTAAGAATACAGATAATAATGGTAAAGATAAAACTTTTTTCTTCTTCTGAAAAATAAAGTTTTACATAAAAATAAAAAAATCTATTCTTTTTCTGAAAATATAGTTTTATTGTCTTATTTAATATTTTGGAATCTATATTTTATGAAACATTACTCATTTTATGAAAAAAATAAAGTTTCTAATATTTTTTCCTGAAAATAATAATTATTTTCAAATATATTTAAAATAATAATTATTTTAATATTTTAAAATAAAATGTATTTTAAATAATAAATTTTAAATAATAAATTTTTTAAAATTATTTAAAGCTTTTAGTTTTCTTTAAATAATAAAATTAAACCGAAATTGGGTTCGGGTCAAAATTGGGTCGGGTCAGATTAGGTCAAAATTTGGTAAAAATAGATCGGGTTGAGGTCAAATTGGGTAAAAAGAACAGAAATGCCAATAAATGTCACTTTAAGGGTCTAATTGGTGAAAAATGAACTTTAGGGATGACTTTAAAAGTGGGTTACAATTTGGAGTGTCCAAAGTGACATTTAGCCTTTTTTTTTCATTTATTTGTCGTTTTCCTATACTTTTTGTTCTTGAATTTACGGTTGGGTAGGAGAGATTGTTTGTTGCTTCTTACCCTTAACATCTCTACATTCTTATAATTATCAAGGGCTGAGATTAAAATCAAAGCCTCGGCGTCCATTAGAACTTCTAGCAGATTGGATTAAACAATTTTAGCAGATTGTAATCATGCGACGATTCCAAGCGCAAAACCCTTCAATTTGCAACAGATTTTCAAATTTTGTTTTAATCTTAGCACTTGATAATTGTAACGGAAGTAGAGATGTTATTTATCAATTTTTGATTCATAACAAATAGATTTTATGGATCATTCTTTTCTATATATATAAGTGTGTATACATGAAAATTTGTATAATCATATAATGGCCATATGACGACGATTTTTTGAAATTTATATGACGGTTTAGTTATTACGGTATGGCGAGTGAATCATCGTATAAATTTCAAAAAAATCGATCGCCATATATCGATCGCAATTTCATGGTGTATATACATATAAATTTATATATATATATATATATATGAAAAAATTTCTTATTTTTAAACTTTTACACTTCTTACTATTCTTCTAACTTTCCTAGTTCCACATAAAACCTAAAAAGAAACTACAATTATATTTGAACCCACTATCGTTCCCTGGTTGAGAAGTTGAGATCAATTTCTTCGAGATATGAAGAGTTTAAAATTGAGTTGCTACAAATTCAGTGGAAAATTGCCGTCCACATAAAGGCAAAGTTCCATTTATTTGTCCCATTAAAACCAGACATGTAATCAAATTTTAGCCGTCCTTATGTGTGGACTGGACTGGAGTCTGGAGTGGTGCCTAATATCCCAAGAGTCAATAAAGCTTGGCTTTAACAAAGTGAAATTCCCACAAAATAAAAAAGATAAGAATCATAAACCCCACCCCACCATTTCATCTTTAAATGCATGCATGCTTTCAATTATTCGGCAGAGCAATCATTTATATATAACTCTTTCCTCCTGCCTCTCTTTCTCTTTCTCTTTCTCTTTTTTTTTTTAAAACAAAGAGACTCAATTTTAGCAGATCGATAGTAGAAACAAAACTTATTCAATACAACCGGATGGCTAATGTAAGTATATCGTCTTTATACAATTAACACTATGATCCCTCAATTTCTTCATAAATTTCCTTCAATTCTGTGACCAGTTTTTGTTTGAATTAGGTGGTAGAATTGAAGGTGGGATTACACTGCGACGAATGCATCAAAAAGATTTTGAAGGCCATCAAGAAAATTGAAGGTAACCCCTTTTTTTTTCTTTTTCTTTTTTAGATTTACATTATGAGGATCATCATCATCATCAAATTCCAAGGGAGTGGATATTTCAAATGAGCGCTCGAGTGGAATGAAAAAAATTTGTGTTTGATTGTGATTGAAATGAATTGAACCTTTTCTTATTTCTATCAAATTTATGAATTTTATTTCTTGAAAATGGAGTGTATGGAATAACTCATTCCAACTAGAATAGAATGAATCATTCCACTCTCCATTCCATTGCTTCAATCTAAACGTAGTGTTAGGATTTTGAACAAGACTCGAGTTTTAATGGCTCTCGAATTTGATCATCACCAGATCCCTAGATTGGGGTGGATATTTGCTCTATGGGCTACCACCCAGTCTCAAAGCTCAAATGAGCTTTCGACTCTCATCTCATCCCATCTCCAATATCAAAATGTCAAGTATTGTTACACTTGCAAAAAATAAGGATCCGGTTAGTATGAAGTTATTTTTTTGGTAAGTTGGTCAATTGGCTAATAGAATATTAACACACATACAACATTGCCTGCGTGTCAGTATTTTATTGGTCAATTGACCAACTTACTCTAAAATAAACTTCAACTAACCAATTCTAAAAAACAACTTGCAAACTTACGTGTCAATGTGTAATTAGTTGATGATTTAACCAACCATAATAATACACATCATTTTGGGATTTGTACCCCCTCTATTATATTTTTCCGTCTAATTTCATTTAATGCTTCATATTTTTATAGTTATGAATAATATAATTAAAATTGATATCGGTCAATTAATTTATTATACTGAATAACATAATTATTTTTAAAATGAAAGTAATCAGACACTTTTTCACTAATTTATATTTTAAAATTAGAATCAATTACCAAATTTTGACATGACTGATTTGTATTTATGGAATTTAAAACCAATTCCAAAATTTAAAATAGTTGGTGTTGTTTGATTTATTTCTAATTCGGTGTTTATAATAATTTTGAAAAACAGATATAGAAACATATGATGTTGATATACAGAAGAATAAGGTCACTGTGACAGGCAACGTTACAACTGAAGAAGTCACGAAAGCTCTTCAAAAGATTGGGAAGCAATCGAGTAATTGGGAGGAAACTTCAGCCTTTAATGCTCAGTAGACTAATCAGAGGACCATGTGACCCTTTTATTTTGGTCATAGGAAAATGAAAGTTCAACTATTTGTACTAAACTCATTTATTATTACTGTTCTACTTTAATATTTATTGGTGCAATTTACATTTGAGCATATAGGATCGGCATCTACCATTTATTTAACATACTCGCTTCATTATTTTTAGCGACGACCGATAGACGATTTATCGATTCGATGCATCATACATCGAAGTAACCGTCGTCTTAACTTTTAGTGACGAATCGAACTGTCACCATAACATATAAACTGTTTATCTGTTCTATAGCGACGGACCAACCGTCGCCCGATCTGTCGTTAAAGGTGATGAGCATAGTATGTAAAATAAAGAGGTATGCACCAGAAACAGATTGTATAAATCATTTTCTTTTAATATTATTTTTATAAATTATTCAAAATGTTATTAAAGAAAAAGTTTTGGAAGAAAATTGTTAGGGTGTATAATATTATCAATTGGGCCCAAGTGGCTCAGTTGGTGACCAATTCCAAATAGCTAGACTCACTCACTCATCCAATATTTATGGAATGCAGTCAAGGTATCTGTTAAATTAATACTCTCTCTAGATACAAAGTTTATTATTTTTATAGTTGAATGTCATAATATTATGTACTGATTCTCGTACCGGAGGAGTTTCCCGATGACTCCGATCGTCGTCATGATGTGCTCTCTTGTGTGCTCGAAATTACAGCATGTGGATGTTATAATCCGGTGACATCGAACTTACGGCATCAACAAAAATGAAATTGAAATATGGAATTCTCTCTGTAGTACTCTAACTTGTGCGTATGTTAGATTTGATGATGAAATAAGAATTTAATGTATATTTGTAAAAGTAGTAAATATTATAAAGTCTTAAGAAAGACGATTTATATAAAAGGACTTGGTGCATGAATCAAATTTGTTAGGTTGATCAATTGCTTAATATAAATCTATTGTTCAACTAAAGTTGAAAATCAAGAAAAATTCAGAAATCGTAGTTACTAGTTAGCATAGAAACTGATAATAGAATCAAGCCAACTTTGCGATTGAAATTAATCGTAAAATTATCTGTTCTGACATGTTATAACAATATCGTATCCCTAATTGAAGATATCAAGGATGATCCTCCCAAAGGTTGTTGTCGATAAGGATAAGACATAAACACGTACCCCTAATTGAAGATATCAGGATGATCCTCCCAAAGGTTGTTGTCGATAAGGATAAGACATAAACACGTGAATGAAAGCGACCTAAAGTGATCCTAGCCAATAGCATTTCAAAGTCAAACTACTAGTAGAAATAAACACGTATCCAAGTCGGAATGAAATAACGGTCAAATCACAACGAGAAGATCTCAAGGTGAATCTATAAAAGGCGAGCAACCTCAAACAATAAAAGAAGGTAAATTGATCAAGTTAAAGTGTGATAGGTCTAAACTCATAGTATACTCACCCTGCGATTTAAATATCTTATCTTTTGCCAAGTCTTGTAATAAAAAAACTTAACATTACTTCGCAGCACCAGAAATCATTTAATTCCTTTGTAAGTGTGATCTTAGTATGTAAACGAGCCAAAAATACGAACAAGAAACAAATTCATTAATAATATGATTCAGATCTGAGCATTAATAATAATTCGAATAAAAATATGAGTAGAATCTACTCAACTAGTTTAAAATTAAACTACTCAAATTCTTAATTATAATTCAATACATACTCATTGATGCACAATCCTCAATTTGATTAATTTACCTAGAAAAATGTAGGGTACAACTCCTAAGAAGAATAATATGAGAAAATTGACTTCTACTAATCCATTTGCCGTAAAAAAATCCACTATATTTCCAACATTTCCCCATCTAAGCATTAAGCTCAAATCCAATTCTCATATCATGCATTCATGAATCATGGGTGTTATTGCTATATTATAATGAAATCAATTAATTAAAAAAGTTAAACCAAATTCCTACTTTTTTAATTTTTTTTTTATTAATATATGCCCAAGTGAAAAGTACAAGTAGTCATATCTACTGACCAGCATACCAAATCACACTAAAAAGATCTAAAAGGAGTCACTGTACATAACATTACCCTAGCTCGGAGATAGAAAAAGCAGGGACACTAAACAACACTACAGCAAGTTAAATTTAGATTAAGGCACCACAGATAAACCTCACTCGGTCATTCTGAAACTCACTGCACCACAGATCCTGACTCGCTCTACCTCGGCTGCTGAATCGGTCTAGGACTCACTTTTACGTTAACAATCTTCGGAAATTTCTGGCTGTATCTTGGCGTCTCCGCCGCGAGACGCTGCTTCCGCCACTTCAACGATCCCAACGAGATCAAATCCTTTTGGCCCTGTTTTTCTAAATCTGAAAACAAATCAAATCAAAGAAGTGAGTTAAGAAAAAGTTACGTGGCTGGGGAACAGAGACTCGGGCATTTGACTTACCTTTGACGGTGTGGGACTGAACGTCGACGTCGTAGGCGTCGAACAAGGCGTCGATTTCCGGGAGGACAGGATCGTAAATTTGAGAATCAGAGAAGCACTCTTGGAGCCAGTAATCACGAAACCAAGGGGAGGACTCAACCAGGGCCCACCACTGGTCGGAGAAATCCTCCACCGCACGATAAGCCGACGGCACGAACATCGGAGCGTTGGGATTCAGAGTTGATGCTGATGAAATGTTACGCGAAATTACGTTCATCGCCATTTTTATCTGCTATCGGAACTTTGACCGGTTGGTACCGAGAAAAGTGAAGCCGATCTACTCTGATCGTTGGTTTATATAGAGTAACAATACGGAAAGAGACACCAAGCTCGATTATATTACGGAAATAGGACTGCTCTTGGAGTAGTATTTTACAAATTTTACTTATATATATATATATATTTATGTTATGTTTATTTCAAAATTATTAATTTAATTTCGATGATATGATAATAAATTAGATAATACTACCGTAAAAAATATAAAATTCATTTGTTTTAAAATGATAAAAAATATAAAACTTACATTGTGATAGGGAGGGACGACATCGTCTGAATTTTAAGTCAAGTGTTGTGACTTCATTTATTAATAGTCTCTCTGTCTCCTAATATAAGTTTTAAAGTTGTGTATATGAATTAAAAAATATATTTTATAATATTAATTATAATATAATTATTTATAATATTTTTAAAATTTTATAATTATCGTACTTGTTTCATACTTTCTCATGTATAATATTTTATTTTTTAAGAATAATAATTTTAAAAAAATTATAATTAATTCTTCAAATTATAATAAAATAATAAATATAAATAATATAAAAGTAAATAATGTAAAAACTAAAAAGAGTTACTCCCTCCGTCTCAAGATAAAAATTATGGTGGACTTTTCACGCATAATAAGAAGATGAATGAAATGATAAAATTGCTCATAATAATATGTCATTAATTATTTTCAATGTAGGTGAGAGAATGACTTTCTAGTTATTCAATTCAAAATATTCTGTATCTATACTTATTAAATATGGAGAGAGAATTAAAATAAGAAAAACATGAGATATTTAATGCTACGAGCATAATAAAAAAAAATGTGTAAAAATTTGGTTATTAAAAGAAAGTAGACATTTAACATGAGACTACTCAAAATAGTAATAAAAAGTTTTATCATGGGATGGAGGAAATATTTGGCTGCCTGACAGACAAGTGATGGGACCCACCTGTGATAATATCAAACGAAAGCAAAGTCGGTGCACCACGAAATCTCCATTTTTTTTGCATTTTCAATCTATGGAGTACTGTGTTTTAAAAGAAGAATTGCAGATATTGTTTCTTTCTTCCATACAAGTTTATATTGATGTCTATCAAATAATCGGAAACTAACGAGAATGTCAAGAGTTTTTTATTTTTTGATGAACCAGAAGATTCAAGTATTAAGAAGAAATGGTAGTATTGAAATAAAAATGGACAATTTAGTTTTAAACTTGTAAAACGTCTATTATTTTGAAAAAAATAAAAACTATTTAAACGTCAAATATAATGAGACGGAGGGAATATTAGTGAAATTAATACTAGCAAGAAATGCTAGTACTAGGTGGGCGGAATAATTATAAAAAGATTTCCCTTATACTAAAAAACTATAGGCCATCTCTGGTCGGGAAGTGGGAACACGTTATTGGCCTTATCCTTTACTGACACGCTGCAGACTGAGCTTAAAGAAAACTATTTGTATAGGCGTAATTTCTAGTAGCAGTAATTTAGTATGCTTATTAAATAAAAAAACAGTAATGTATTGTATATTTTCTGATAAAACTTTTTTTTTTTATCAAGTAGTGGTTTTTTAGAACGATTGGCGCAAATATCAAAATGAAGTGAAATTATATCTATATATATATATATATATATTTTCTTCCCAATCTAAAAATACACAAATCAAATATATATAAAAAAAGAAAAAAATCTATCTATATATATAATAAGGATCAAGAGCATTCTCCTTATCTAGCATTCCTCCTTAAATAGCACTCTTTTATTAAAACTACGTTGTTTTGAAGATTTTTAAAAGAGAGTGGTCCTACTTATTTTTTTTTATTTATAAAAATGCCACCTGCGATCCAACTTATTTTTTAAAATCTATATATATATATATCAATTACTCCTAATCTGATTTTGGTATTTGTGAGAATTGAGACAAAAGATATAATTGGAACAAATTTTATACTCTCTTCCTTTATTTGTCAATCTTTATATGTGTATGTTTATCATATTCCATCCGTCTTGTAAAAAAAAACTTGTTTATAAAATTTAAAAACCTTAAAGATATGTTGTTATTTCATGTTTATACCTAAATTTATTGAATGTTGTTATGTCATGACATGATGGTAAAATTATTATTTCCGCGTTTTACAATATCCACAATAAGAATCCGCTTTTATTGAGAACGGACAAATATTCTCAAATTTAATAATACAATTTCACTACCAAGTCTACCATGATATCACTATTAAATTTGTAAGACCCCAGCTTTTATAAATAAAGATGAATTTTTACATAAATATTATTTTTGAATATTATGGAATAAATTTGATATAATGTTATAGTTATGGGTAATATTTATAAATTTTGAAAAGTATGCAAGTTTGTTATAAAATATTCGTTTGGTGGGAATATTCTTTTGTTAGGAATATTCGTGATAAATGGCTCAATCATTGGTGGGCCTCATACAATGTAATTATTGTCGGATTGATCGAAAACGACAAAAATATTTTATAAAAATAACTATGGCGGAGGTATTCTGAGTAAAAGCTGCTGAACTACCCGCCAGTAAAAATGAATATGCTGGAATAGTTACAAGAAGACACTTATTGATTATTGATGCTTTACGTGAGAAGTCACCAATTTATGCTCAATTATTCTTCTGATAATTCTTTTGCATCATATCTCTTATATTATTGATTCAATTATCACACAAGATCATCTCAGTATAATATGTTATAATATTAAATCAATAATTGAGACGACAAGTTATAAATGATTAATAATTGTTGAAAGATTAAATATGTGTTGATGAAAAAAAAAAAAAATGATTTGTGGTAAGTTTGATTATTTTATGGGGCTCTATATGTATCATCTAAGAAGTCTCTTCATCGATAAGTAATTACCTTCGTCGATAGTAATTACCCTTGTGAATAAGTATTTACCTTCAATCGATATAGTAATTACCTTCACAATAGTAATTACCCTTGTGAATAGTATTTACCTTCGTCGATAGTAATTACCTTCGTCGATAGTAATTACCCTTGTGTATATAGTTTTACCTTCGTCGATAGTATTTACCTTCGTTAATAGTAATTACCTTTACCAGACGTCAACCACTTGTCGTTTCACATTACAAAGTGATCGAACCACTTGTCGTTTCACATTACAAAGGCCAAACCAGGTGTCAAACCACTTGCTTTTCACACTAAGAAAAGTCTAAGCTAGAAAATCTTCTATAAATAGAGGCCTGAGGCTTCATTATTTTTCACGAATTCATTCAAGTTATAGAGAGAGAAAGTATAGAGAGATAAGAGAAAGAAGAAGAGTATTTTGTTACTACACCTCGCAGTATTCAATCTCCTACCAAATGTAAGGGGTGTTATTCTTTCTTATTCATGAAGAGAACTGTTGTTATTCCATCGCTTTATTATTACATTGGAATAACTCATATAAGTGGTTTACCCTATACTTGGTGACATTCTTCTATTATTCTCATTGGAACATCCTGCTCGTGTGTTTTACACCTTTACCGGTTAAAATCTTTATTATTATTACATTGGAACATCCTGCTGCGTGTGTTTTACACCCCATTCTGGTTCCGCTTTTATTATTATTCGTTGGAACATCCTCGCTCGTGTGTTTTACACCCACCGGTTCCGCCTCTTTATTATTCTCATTGGAATATCCTATCGTGTGTTTTACACCGGGATCCGGTTCCATCTTTATTATTCTGTTGGAACATCCTGCTTGATTGTGAATTTCACCGACACGTTCCGTTATTTATTATTCTGCTGGAATAACCTGCTCATGCGATCATCGCATGCGTGGTGATTTCTTTTGTTATTCCATTCTTTATTATACCCAAATGGTTAAAACTTTGACTTATCTATACTCCATGAAATTAGTAGAATATCCTCGATATTTGCGTTCATCCAAAGATCTTTTCATGGAAATATTCTTCCGATCATTCTTGAATTTTACTCTAAAAAAAAAGATGTCGTGTTGATAATTTGGGCGTTAATAATTCTTGAACTTGTTTTATTGAATTCTTATATCATTGTCATCATCCTCATGTTTATATTTTTTGAAAGTCAATACATGGCTCAGAATAGTGCGTAGATGGACTTGGTATGATTATGACTGAGACTATTCGGTGTAATCATGGTCGTAATGTTACAAATGATGTGATAAAAATCCTCGATTAGTAGTAGTGCATTGATGGACAAATTGTTGGCATGATCATGACCATTAATGAATACACAAATATTCTCGGCCCGTAGTGGTATTGAATAATTGTGGTCGTGATCTTAAAAGAATATCCTCGGCCGTGTAGTGCGGGGGTGATTCGATGATGTGAAATATTTATTAAAGCTGAGTCTCAGCTATAAACAGTGATGAAAAACCTTTTAAAACCTAAAAGATAGTAGACTTTATTTTCTACTTGACTCTTTTAAATGGATTGCTTATTCCGCTGCAGTTAAACTGGTTGTCTATTGTATTTTATCAGTTTAACATTATTGAAGACTATTGATAATTTATTCTGCATTATCTTAGTCATAATATTTCTTACTGGGCTAGTTGAGCTCACCCTTTTCTTTCACCGTTTCTCTCTTCGAAAATGATAATATAAATTTGGGACGAGTCGGGAAACGAGTGATGGTCCCGAAGATAGCATTAGTAGTCCTCATTATTCGTAAAATAGTGTGATAATAATCAGTAATGAGGACTTTTTGTTTGAGTTTGTATAATATCTAGTAGGCGATATTTGTATTTAAACTCACGCTTTATGTCGTATTGCATACCATGCCTATGTTAATAAGTTGTATTTAAATTACGTACCATGTAAGTGTCGACCCAAGATGGGTGATGTATACCTAATTTTGGGGCGCGTTACATTTGGTATCGAGCTTAGGGATATGATCCCCTGGCTAAGATGTGAGAATAGTACTTGGGAGGGAGAGACGGGGAATACCTTCGCTTAGTATGACCTACCTAAGTTTATGTGATATTTTATTGGTTGGTCGTAAGATAGGATAATTTGTTACATGTCAATTAACCTTTTGTTTTGTGGCGATTCGAAAATGACATCCGAGAATGTTGAGAATAAAGAATGGGCGCAGAGCGATTGTTGATTCACCACATATCAATAATCGAGATAATGTGCATCGTAGCGATAATCCTCATGCAAACAACAACAACATCGACCAAATGACGAATGATCAAATGTTCGGATGCTTTATGCAATTTATGCAACAAAGAAGCGAGAGCGACTCTGTCCAAAACGTAGGTGGAAACACGGAAAACTCTCGAGCGGTGGCACCGCTAAACAATTTAAGGAGCCGGGACCACCGGAGTTTAAGGGAGAGCCAAACCACTTCCTCGCGGAAGCATGGATAAAGCAGATTACCAAGATATTTGATGTCTTGGGATGCTCCGAGGAGCAAAGGTTCCTTTTCACGCCTTTATGTTGCTGGAGAGGCGGATTCTCGGTGGAATCGGTAAAACGCACTCAACCAAATTGCATCAAGATATCTTGGGAGAAGTTCCAGAGTCGCTCAACGACAAATACTTTCCCGAAAGTATTCGCCATAATGAAGGAGGTGGAGTTTATCAAGTCGAACAAAACAATATGACCGTGTCGCAATACGAGGCAAAATTTGCGGAGAGTTATCACGGTTTAAATCCACTGGTGGATAATGAAGAGAGAATGGCGCGAATGTTTTAAGAGGTTTGAAGTCGGGAGATACGTCCAACATCTTATTTCTCATAAACCGTGTTTTGTATTCGGGATGTTGTAAATAGGGCTCGATTAGTGGAGCGATAATGAGTCAACGCAACTAAAAAGAGAGCGTAAGTGAAAATTATAATACCAATGAGAATAGTCATCGAGGCGGTGGACAACAAGCGTGGAGGGAAATCAACAGGCGGATATGGTAACCACTTCCGGTGGTAATCGAGGCCAAAACAATAAGAATGGACATTTCAAGAAAAGGAGATTCAACAATGATGGAAAGACGCGTCGGACCAAAGACTTATTGTTAAGGAAGGAGAAAGACCACCTATCATATGCTTCAAATGCGGAGGAGAGGGACACATTAGATCCAAATGCGTCATGCCATTCAAAGCATGTTATAATTGTGGAAGAGAAGGTCACTTAGCTCGATTTTTGTGCCATCAAGACAAATTCAAATTTAGGATGGAGGCACCAAAGCCATCCCGTAAAATTCAAACCCAGAAGTCTGAGGAGAGCATTTGTTGTGACCTCCCAAAGAGCAAGGAATCCGAATGAGGTCATCACGTAAGTAAGCTTATCATAAACTCTAATGAAGTCTATACTTTATTTGATCTGGGTTCTACCCATTCTTTTATTTCTCCTACTTGCGCCATCGATTAAATTTGACTCGGAGAAATTAGACTTTGACTTATCTCGTGGAAACTCCGTTGGGAGAAACCTTCATTACATCCACTCGCTTATAAGTCTTGTTTGGTTCAAATCGGTACCCTCACATTACCCGTCGATCTTATTTCATTAAAATACTTGCATTTGACGTGATTCTGTGGATTGATTGGTTAACTACTTATCATGCAAAAATTGATTGTTTTCGTAAGGTTGTTAGCTTTCATATTCCTAATCAACCTATTATGCTGAATTCAAACGACCAAACCATTAAAATCAATCACGGTCCATCTCAAGCCATAAAGCTATTCGTTTATTGAAAAAAGCGGATGTCGAGCTTTCTTAGCTCATGTCACGATTTTAAATAAAATACGCCGATTTTAAACGATATTCCTATTGTTAATAAATTTCTGACGTATTCTCCAAGAACTTCTGGCCTACCCCAGGCGTGAAATTGAATTTTGTATCGACCTTGAACCCCAAAGACAAAACCTATTTCCAAAGCCCCATGTCGAATAGGCTCTATTGAACTTCGAGAGTTAAAGACCCAACTGCAGGAATTGTTAGACATTGGCTTTATTCGTCCTAGTACTTCTCCTTGGGGTGCTCTGTTCATTCGTGAAGAAGAAAGATGGGAGTATGCGACTTTGTATTGATTATCGGGAGTTGAATCACGCCACCATCAAAAATAGGTATCCATTGCCACGTATTGATGACCTGTTTGACCAATTGCAAGGAGCCAAATTCTTTTCAAAGATTGATCTTCGTTCCGGATATCACCAATTGAAGATTAGAAATCGTGACATTCCAAAGACGGCTTTCGTAACTCGATGCGGGCATTATGAATTCTAGTCATGTCCTTTGGATTGACTAATGCTCCCGCCGCCTTCATGGATATGATGAACCGAGTATTCAAGGAATATTTAGATCACTTTGTGGTCGCCTTTATTGATGACATCCTTATTTATTCCAAAAGCCGTGAAGATCATGAGCAACACTTGAGGTGACACTCCAAAAGCTTCGTGAATATAAGCTTTATGCCAAGTTGAAGAAATGAGAGTTCGGCAAGAAGTAGCATTCCTTGGGCACGTGGTATCAAGTCATGGAATATTTGTTGACCCAAAGAAAGATTGAAGCTATTCAAAGTCGAACAACCTAAATCGATGACCGGAAATCGTAGCTTTCTCGGTTTAAATTGGTTATTATCGGAGATTCGTGGAAGGATTTTCTCGAATCGCTATTCCATCGACTTCGGTGACTCGGAAAGATACAAAGTTCGGTTGGAAGCGAAGAATGTGAGAAGAGTTTTCAAGAACTCAAGAGAGACTTATTTCAAAGACTGCTTCGACAATACCATCCGCTCGGAGGATTTGTCATCTACTGATGATGTTTCTGCAAAGGGTTGGGATGTGTTCTCATGCAACATGGAAAAGTAATAGCCTATGCCTCATGACAACTCAAAGAATATGAGAGGAATTATCCTACTCATGATCTAGAGTTAGCATTGTTCTCTTCTGCACTTAAAATTTGGAGGCATTACTTGTATGGGGAGAAAGTGGAGATCTTTACGGGATCATAAAAGCCTCAAATATTTCTTCACACAAAAGGAACTCAACATGCGACAAACGACGTTGGCTTGAATCTGCTGAAAGATTATGATCATACCATCCAATACCATCCTGGAAAAGCGAACGTGGTAGCCGTGACGCATTGAGTAGAAAATCATATGCAAAGCACGAAAAGCGATATTGTCAACGAAAGGCCCATTTTGTGTGACTTGCAAAGGATGGAGATAGAATTAAAGACTCGAGGACGCGTGTGATGATAGCGAGTATCTGAGTAGAACCGACTTTAAATTGATAAAGTTAAAGTCCGCTCAAGCTACGGACACGGTGATGCGTATGAGAGAAGAAAGTGCGAAGGTGCTATCTTGCCAAGCAAGAATCGATGAAGAAGGAATACTTGAGTCAACTCCGGACTTTGTGTTCTAACGACCTGATTTAAAGTATAATATCATGATGGAGGCACACAACACACCATTTGCAATCCATCTCGGGAGTACCAAAATGTATCATGATATTCGCCATACATTTTGGTGGAGCAATATGAAGAGAGAGATAACGTTTATCTCAAGGTGTCTAACTTGTCAACGAGTTAAAGCGGAGCATCAAGTACCAAAAGGTCCATTGCAACCACTTGAAATTCCGTAATGGAAGTGGGAGCACATTACCATGGATTTCAAGCACGGTCTTCCTAAGGTTTCTCAAGGCATTGATGCGATTTGGGTCATTGTTGATAGGTTGACCAAGTCTGCTCATTTCTTACCGACACGAGAAACTTATACACTTGAACGTCTTGCTCAGTATGTACATAAACGAGATTGTAAGATCGCATGGTATCTTGCAGTATCCATAGTTTCGATCGAGACCCAAGATTCACTTCACGATTTTGGGTTAGTTTGCAAAAAGCTATGGGCACAGACTTACGATTTAGCTCGGCATATCATCCTCGAGACGGACGGACAATCGGAGAGGACTATTCAAACTCTTGAAGATCTATTAAGACTACTGTGTCCTTGATTTCAAGGGAGTTGGGACAAGTTCTTACCATTGGTAGAGTTTTCCTACAACAACAGCTTATCAAGCAAGTATTGGCATGGCTCCATTCAAGCGTTGTATGGAAGAAAGTGTCGTTCTCCAAGATCTTTGGGATGAGGTGGGTGAAACAACGTTGTTGGGGACCGGAGTTGGTACGCGTATGACTACGGAAAAGATTCAAACGATCCGACAACGTATAAAAACCTCACAAAATCGACAAAAAGAGTTATCTTGATCTTCATCGAAAGGGCGTGGAATTCGATATAGGAGATCATGTGTTGTTAAGAGTCAGCTCCATGGAAAGGAGTTACAAGATTTGGAAAGAGAGGAAAACTTAACCCTCGATTCATCTGGTCCATTTTAATCCTCGATCGAGTAGGAATCGTGGCCTATAGACTTCGCTTTCTGCCAAATATGTCTCGTGTTCATAACGTTTTTCACATATCTATGTTACGTAAATATGTGAAAGACCCAACCATATTATTGAAGTTAGAACCGGACGAAATAGCGGAAGATTTGACGTATGAAGAGGTTCTGTTCAAATTTTGGATAAGAAGGAACATATTCTACGCCTCCAGGTTATACCTCAAGTCAAAGTTTTGTGGAGGAACCACGATGTTGAGGAAATGACTTGGGAGTTAGAATCAAATGAAATCAAGGTATCCTTACCTCTTCGACATACCAGTACGTAATTCTAATTTCGAGGGCTAAATTTCATAAGAAGGGAGGTTGTAAGACCCGACTTTTATAAATAAAGATGAATTTTTCTATAAATATTATTTTGAATATTATGGAATAAATTTGATATAATGTTATAGTTGTGGGTAATATTTATAAATTTTGAAAAGTATGCAAGTTGTTATAAAATATTCGTTTGGTGGGAATATTCTTTTGTTAGGGAATATATTCTGTACAATGGCTCAATCATTGGTGGACCCCACAATGTAATTATTGTCGGATTGAGAAAACGACAAAAATATTTTATAAAAATAACTACGGAGGTGTTACTGAGTTAAAAGCTGTTGAACTACCCGGTGGTAAAAAAATGCGATGTCTGGCGTAGTTGCAAGTAGCACTACGGTATTGATTATTGATGCTTACGTGAGAAGTCACTTTCGGTATACTTTCAATTATTCTTCTATAGTAATCACGCGTCATATCTCTTATATTATTGATTCAATTATTGTCACAAAGATCATCTCGTATAATATGTTATAGTATTAAATCAATAATTGAGACGACAAGTTATAAATGATTAATAATTGTTGAAAGATTAAATATGTGTTGATGAAAAAAAAATGATTTGTGGTAAGTTTGATTATTTTATGGGGGCTCATATGTCATCATCTAAGAGTCTCTTCAATCGATAGTAATTACCTTCGTCAATAGTAATTACCCTTGTGAATAGTATTTACCTTCGTCGATAGTAATTACCTTCGTCAATAGTAATTACCCTTGTGAATAGTATTTACCTTCGTCGATAGTAATTACCTTCAATCAATAGTAATTACCCTTGTCATAGTATTTACCTTCAAATCGATAGTATTTACCTTCGTTAATAGTAATTACCTTTACCGACGTCAAACCACTTGTCGTTTCACATTACAAAAGCGCCGAACCACTTGTCGTTTCACATTACAAAAGTCAAACCGATCAATCAAACCACTTGCCTTTTCACACTAAGAAAAGCTAAGCTTTAGAAATCTTCTATAAATAGAGGCTGGGGCTTCATTATTTTCACGAATTCATTCAAGCTATAGAGAGAGAAAGTATAGAGAGAATAAGAGAGAAGAAGAAGAGTATTTTGTTACTACAACGCTTCTTTGCGATATTCAATCTCCTACCAAATGTAAGGGGTGTTATTCTTTCTTATTCATGAAGAGAAGCGTTGTTATTCCATCGCTTATTATTCTCATTGGAATAACTTTTGTATAAGTGGTTTACCCTATACTTGGTGACATTCTTCTATTATTACATTGGAACATCTGCCATGCGTGTTTTTTACGGACACGGTTCCGTCTTTATTATTATTACATTGGAACATCCTCGTCATGTGTTTTTTACACCGGACTGGTTCCGTCTTTATTATTCTGTTGGAATATCTATCATGTGTTTTACACCGGATCCAGTTCCATCTTTATTATTCATTGGAACATCCTGCTTGCAGTGAATTTCACCGACTGGTTCCGTTATTTATTATTACTCATTGGAATAACCTCGTCTGCAAGGCGATTATCGCATTTACGTGGTGATTTCTTTTGTTATTCCATTCTTTATTATACCCAGTTAGTTAAAACTTTGACTTATACTCCATGAAATTAGTAGAATATCCTTGATATTTGCGTTTCATCCAAGATATCTTTTCATGGAAATATTCTTCCGATCATTCTTGAATTTTACTCTAAAAAAGCAATATCATGTTGATAATTTGACGTTAATAATTCTTGAACTTGTTTTATTGAATTCTTATATCATTGTCATCATCCTCATGTTTATATTTTTTGAAAGTCATCCGTGGCTTCAGAGTGCATAGATGGACTTGGTATGATTATGACCGAGAGACTATTCTTGTAATCATGGCCGTAATGTTACAAATGATGTGATAAAAATCCTCAATGTGGTAGTAGTGCATTGATGGATGATTGTTGGCACGATCATGACCATTAATGAATACACAAATATTCTTGGCCGTAGTGCATGAATAATTGTGGTCGTGATCTTAAAGAATATCCTCGGTAGTAGAGTGCGGGGGTGATTCGATGATGTGAAATATTTATTAAAGTGAGTCTCAAATTTATAAACGATGATGAAAAACCTTTAAAACCTAAAAGATAGTAGACTTTATTTTCTACTTGACTCTTTTAAATGGATTGCTTATTCAAACTGCAGATTAAACCGTTTATCATTGTATTTTATCGGTTTAACATTATCAAAGACTATTGATAATTTATTACGCATTATCTTAGTCATAATATTTCTTCTTGGGCTAGTTGAGCTCTCACCTTTTCTTTTCCGTTCTCTTGTGAAATGATAATATATTTGGGACGAGTCGGAAGCAGTGATGGTCCCAAGATAAGATTAGTAGTCCTCACTATTCGTAAAATAGTGTGATAATAAGCTGTAATGAGGACTTTTTGTTTGAGTTTGTATAATATCTAGTAGATTTATATTTGTATTTAAACTCACAGTTTATATCGTATTGCATACTGCGCATGACTATGTTAATAAGTTGTATTTAAATTACATACCATGTAAGTGTTTAAATCCAAGATGGGTGATGTATACCTAATTTTTGGGGCGTCGCCACAAAATTGATCGCTCATTATATTTAAAGAGAAATATGAAAATAAATACATCTTCTATACTACCATAAAAGAATAAAGACTACGTTCCTTGCACAAAAATAATATAAATAGACATTTTTTTTATGAAATGTGGAGATTATTTTTAATCCATTAAATTTGTGGTTAAATAATTATCTTCTTTTTCAATTGTTTTCCAGAGGTGAGCCTCAGTTTTTGAAGAAGGAATAATATTATAGACACAAATTATACACAAAAAGTTGTACAACAATAATAGGATGGATCAATGCATTGCATACTAATAAAATTATATAAAACGTCTTATGGTAGATTTCACTTCTTATTTTCGCTTTTTTTTTATATTGATTGTGCATGATATTTTGTGTCCATTGCATTACTCTTGAAGAAGTATGATTTAAACATCATCAATTTATCTCATATCTTTTTATTTAATGAATTGATTCTATAAGTAAATGTATTATGGTACTCCTTTCTTTTTACCGAAGAGATTTATTTGTTTTATTCTATATTTATTTATTTATTTATTTATTTATTTAAAAAACAAGAGTTGCATTTCTCAAGTTTACAATGACAAATTTTATTATCAAGTTGCTATTTTTAAACTAAACATTCATTATATTAACTCTAGATGGGATGCCTAATTTTAATTGAAAATTTCCTATTGCTAGTTGAATTTTTTTAGAAAATGTTTGTTAGAATGTGACATGAATGCGTGTATTTAAGAGAATGTTTTGACACAAAGATCTATATAGATTAGTCAACCAAGTTTGAACATTTTTCGGTATTTTAGTATCTATTT
Source organism: Panax quinquefolius (assembly GCA_020205615.1). Lineage (NCBI taxonomy): Eukaryota > Viridiplantae > Streptophyta > Magnoliopsida > Apiales > Araliaceae > Panax > Panax quinquefolius. The sequence continues at coordinate 100,566,217 of CM035170.1, read as the reverse complement.
AAACAACTTCATCCTCCAATTTTCATAACACCGGTCATTTTCTCCTATAATTAAGAGACGGTGTTCGTTCCTGGTGGTGGTGATGGACCTGTCTGAATTCAACTCAGGAGGAGATGTCCCCGGCCGAGATGTTGGAGACTGCATGTTTGTTAACAACCTTTATTCATCAGGCTTCTTTGCAGGAGGAATAAATGGATTAGAAGAATTTATGTTTTATGCATTACCGCGAATCCAATTGCAGTTAGCTCTAATATTTCTCGTTACTCAATCCCTTCATCTATTGCTCCGGCGCTTCAGTTTGCCCCGGATCCTCTCCGAAATCCTGGTACTCTATCCCTCATTTGCTTTGTTTTTCCTGGTGTAGTTTATTTATGTAAAGTAGTAGAATATTTAAGTCAAATATGAAAGAGTGTGCTGGTGCAAGATATGATGGCTGGCTGCTTTATATATGAACATCAATTTCTGTCTGGAAATAAGAGTATGATTTTCTTTATAATTAACAGAACTCGTGTCATTGAGCATTTTTGTGAAATAAGGATCTAAAAATCATGGGAATGCACGCAGGCTGGTATCATACTTGGAAAAACTGGTCTTGGACATGTGGGTCAAGGGATTCATTATATATTATTTCCAGGAAACGGTATTTTCCTGGTTATATTGTCAAAAATTGGGTTCATATTCTATATGTTCCTGATAGGGGTGAAGATAGATCCAGGCATGGTATGGAAAACTGGAAGAAAGGGCTTCTCTATAGGCCTAGCCGCGTCGATCCCGCCCATAATTATAGGGCTCATTGCGAGTGACAACGCAGCTAATTATTTACCAGATTATCGAGCACCAGCTATTTCAACTATTACTCAAATACAATCTGCAACCCCATTTCCTGTCATTGCTGGCCTCCTCATTGACCTTAAAATCATGAATTCAGAGCTTGGTCGCCTTGCTTTGGCGTCAACATTGGTAAGCGATTTGACAGGTACAGCCTCTGCAATATGCGTAAATGCTTACAAAATTCAGTTAGCGTCGGTGGGACAATCTATGGGTGTGAAGAGCTTCCTTCAAAGTATTCTCATAGTTGTGGTTGCAGTGTTTTCTACACGACCTTTATTCTTTAAATTTATCAGGATGACACAGGAAGGGAAGCCTGTGAAGGGGATTTACATTGCATTTATTTGTTGGGGAGTACTTTTAGCAGCCATAGTAGGTGACAATGTTGCGGGACTCCCTTACTACTTTGTCCCTTTTGTGATTGGCTTGGCCGTCCCTAATGGTCCTCCTTTAGGCGCAACGCTTGTAGATAAGTTGGACACATTCAGCTCAGGCTTGTTAGCTCCATTAATGATTACCTTGTGTGCATTAAGGGTAGATCTATTTATTCTTTTCGATTTCGCCTTCCTGATGACAACTTGTGTTGTCATATTAGGAGCTGTTGTAGTGAAATTTATATTTGTTTTAGGACCGGCGTTGTTAAACAGAGTGCCTGTAAAAGATGCCGTTACTCTTGGCATAATCATGGGTGCCCAAGGAGTTGTTCAAGGAGCAAATTATGAGGATACCTTGAGAAACCAGGTACGAATAGACTCTCTATTTCACAAAAAAAGTCGCAGTTACAAAATTTGTTAATTTTAAGGACATGTTTTTCTTTCCTGTTTATCCTATATTATAAGTGTTTAGGTTTGTAGCGGTGATATGGTTGTGAAATTATATTGTTGTACTTGATGACATTATGTCATTTTATACAATCGAAAACAAAAAGAGAACTTTTTTGAAGGAACAATATTTATTTGCAAATGAGAGTCTTCTTGTGAAAAATAGGGAGTAACAAGCTTGTGCTCACTCAGTGTGCATGAGTCTGTTTCATTACTATCTACTAGACCATTATGTATTTGGTACTCCTTTGGTTCGGGTTTAGATGTCCCCATTTAATTTACACGCAATTTAAGAAAACATTAAAAATGATGTACGTAGAAGTTCAACATAAGCCTTTACATTTCACATCCCATTTTAGATTTTGCTTGCATTTCAAAACAATTCTGGGACAACTAAATTCGGACAGAGGAAGGAGTATAGTTTAACTTTTGCTCACTCAGCAAGACTTGTAATTTACTCTCTTTCTTTCAACATTCCAAATGCAGTCAATAGATCGTGAAACCTTTTCGGTGCTAGTGGTATGGTTAGCCATACTCGCAACAGTGTCACACCTCTCTGTGAAATTCTTATATGATGGCTCAGTAAGATACACAGGCTATCAGAAAAGAAACATCCTACACACTCTATACAATTCTGAATTCCGAGTAGTGTCATGTGCCCATCGACCTGATGATGCCTTGGCTTCGATAAAGCTACTACAAGCTTCCGGTCCCTGCAAAGAAGCACCCATTGCAGCGTACGCGCTTAACCTTGTGGAGCTTGTTGGTCGATCCACGCCGCTCTTAATCAACCACAAATTAGGCCAAAAGAATTCCTCAGCCGGTTCTCGGTCACAACAAATGATGGATGTTTTTCAAAACTTTGAGCGCCAGTATTCAGGATTGGTTTCAGTTCAGGTCTTCACTTCAATGTCCCTCACCAAATTCATGCACCACGACATTTGCTCCCTCGCGTTTGACAAGCTAGCAGCACTAATCATCCTTCCTTTTCATCGAAAATGGAGTCAACAGGGCAAAATTGTTTTCGAAAGTAATGTGCAGAGGTCAATAAACAGGGAAGTATTGGATATGGCTCCTTGTTCAGTAGGCATTCTCATTGATCGTCGTAAAATCCGCCATGAAGCGAATGCTGAACACGAGCACTCCCAGTATCACGTGGCAGTTATTTTCTTGGAAGGTCAGGATGATCGCGAGGCTTTAGCGTATGCTAAACGTATGGTGAGATCAATGGGAGTTCATTTGACAGTTTTTCGGCTCGTTGGCTCAAATGAGTTGAGTGAAAATCAATGGGACAATGTTCTTGATACAGAATCATTGAGGGATATAAAGATTCTGAGTTCAAATCAGAATAATATAAGCTATAGAGAGCAGAGAGTAATGGATGGGCCGGAGACTATTCTTGTGATTAACTCAATGGAGGATGCTTTTGACCTAATCTTGGTGGGGCGACGACATAGAGAGGATTTGTCGTTGTTGTCAGGCTTATCGGAATGGAGCGATGTGCCGGAGCTAGGGCCATTAGGAGACATTTTGGCATCTTCAGATGTCAATAGACCAGTTTCAGTCTTGGTGGTGCAGCAACAAGTTGTCAAGTCTTGAGAAGAAAGTCGAACACTTGGTCCGAAATTCTTACCTTCCTAATTTGAAGTGAAAATTGTAATTTTTCTTACAGATTTCAAAAACATGTAAAAAAAAATGCACTTCTACGTTAAGGATTTACATATTTTACTCACTCGGCCAGATATATAAGAAAAACGCAACGAGTATCATGTTTGCCTATGACAGGGGAGCCTAGCTCATACATATATTCCATGCTAGTGATGAATGAATAAACCCTTTACAGTTCTTTACGAGTGTAGTCTTGTGCCAAAATTTAGTAAAACTACACCACCATTTTTTATTTAAGAACTCCAGTTATCATATGTTATCTGTCTGCTAAGGAGAACGTATGCACAAAGGCCAAAGCAACCAATATTTTTGTATTAAGGGATCCTCTGAATAGTTTAGACTCATATTTATATCTTAACTATTATTTTTAATACAAATATGTGGGCTCTTAAGAGACATTAAGAAGTTGTCTATGAAGATGCATTAATATATAATTAAACACCAATTGAGAATAAACTATGCTTGCAAGCAGTTCAAAACAATCGACAACAAAAACGACTTTTTAGCATATCCGGATTGATTCCATAACAATTTTCAGCCAATTTCTTCTGATACTTATTTAGTGATATTAGCTAAAAAGGATGAGACACGTACAAATAGGGAAAAGAGGAAATCTAAGTCCTAAAAAGATTAACACTGTTTTGACCATAATTTTTGATCTTTTGATATCACGGGCCTATAATATATCAAATTAAAGCTTACGATGAACTCTACATGACAAGTAGCTTTGGCTATGGCGGACACCGAAAAAAGCCTAAAAAGGCCTGGAAAATATGTGTTTGGTTTTTCGAAGTTTTTCCAGTTTTGATTTATTTTGGACTATTTCGTATTTTACTTATTCATTACGTAATTAGGATTTTCAGCTTACTGTTTAGTATTTAAAGGAGGTTTTCATATGTTTTAAGGTTACATTATTATTTTCAGATTTTATAAATATTGTGGTTGCTTTTAGTAAATTTTATCCTACTTTGTGAATTTTTGTGATTGTAAAGTTACATAGATTCAATTCTAATTGTTTCTATTCTCTATCCATCTTCTGTTGTGTAATAGAAAAAGAAAAAAAAAGTATATATAATCACTAAATATTAGTATTTTTTTGGGAAATTATAATATAACTGGATCAGACACAAAAATAATTGGATATTATCCAAATTAGATATCTTGTTTAACTCAAGTATGATTTGTCTAAGATCCATTGAATTCAAATAATTATAAGTTTGGATCATACATGATTCATGCCATATGACTAGATATATCTTGTATGAATTTGGCCAGTACTAAATTAAGTTAGTGCCCCATAGTCTATAAATGGGATGCCTAATTTTAATTTAAAATTTGCTTTTGGCGGTGTTCGTTCCTGGTGGGGGTGATGGACCTGTCTGAATTCAACTCAGGAGGAGATGTCCCCGGCCAAGATGATTGTTGGGTCATAATTCTTTTTTTTATTGGGTCAGATTTAATGAATTCTCTTTTGGATCACGCATTCTCTCTTCATCTGGTTGGTCCGAATGATTTGGTAGGTTATTTGATCATTTCATTGGGTCCTTTCGCTTGGATCCCATTGGTCGTTTGGGTCGTTTCTATTATTTGAGAACTGAGTCGTTGAATCGGCTATTATTACACAAATTGTCACTTAATCCAACTTTGTTAGAAGTGTCATTATGCCAAATGATAGTTGATTCTATATCTGCCACCTTTCTCTTCGCATGGCATTAATGAGGATGGGACTTCGATAATGCGGTGGCAAATAGTGGTAGTAGGTGTGGAAGTAAATTTTGTATACTTTCTACCGAAAAAGGCCAGGGAGTGGGGAAAAGGTGTCGGGAGATGATGAGTGTGGCCTTTTAAAATAGGTCTATTCCATCCAACCCATTCTGAGTCGCCAAATACGTAGATGCGAAAATAACTACTGACTTTATTATTACAACATATAAATCATGAGTTAATCTGAGATATTGCCATCTGAGCAATATCCACACGCAAATAAATCCCCATCATAATTATTGATACATTATTTTACAAAATGGTGAGGATTACTAAACAACTCTCTACAACCTTCATTCCATACCCCACTAGTACTTCGCTACATTCTCGCCTCCCGAGGAAGAAAAATGGAACAACAAGAAAAGGGTGAAACTAAATTAGCCGGTAAAGAATATTATGACTAAGATAATATACAACAAATTATCGTTAGTCTTCAACGGGAAAAAATCTAATAGAATATAATAGATGACAAATTTTAAATCAATATTCGCAATGAAATAATAATTCATTAGAAGAGTTAAGTAGAGAATCTATACTATCTTCTATGTATGAATTTAAAAGTTCATCGTCTATCTTTTATCCTGTAACATCAATCAATATACATCCGGAATCAAATATTCATCTTTGCACTACTGAGCCAAAGATATTCATCGATTAGTCATGTTCATCTAAACACTGCTCATCTTTTACTACTACCAAAGATATTCTTGAAATCATTCATCTTTTGCTACTGAGCCAAAGATATTCAATAATATCATCATTTAAGGTGATGATGATGAAAAATATTTTTAAAGAAACGAATCCAAAGAAACAAAAAATGATGAGGATTAAGGATTAAGGATTAAACTTTGTTTTATCCATGTCCAAAATACCTCAAAAAATAATCACGATGGTGTAAAATTCAAGAATGATCAAAATACATGGATACAATCAAAGCTAGTATCCGAATAGATATTTTGACAAAGAGAAGAATTTCACTTTTCGATTGAATAGTCTAGATATCGTGAATAGTCTTAGTATATCGTAAATAGTCTTAGATATCGTGAATAGTAACTCGATACCAAAAGATAGAAATTCCAAAAAATATCTTCACGCTTCATGAATAATAGTACTCGTGAATAGTAACTAAGTGAATAATAACTCATGAATAATAACTTTCGTGAATAGTAAGTAACTCATGAATAAGTAACCCGATATGAAAAAGTTTCAAATTTGATAAAAGTTCCAACTAATATTTCAAAGATAATGATATTGAAGAAATAATATCATTTGAGAAGAAAATAACATCCTTTACCTCGAAAGACAAGATCTTACAGATTGAAACAGGATATAAAGCTATGACTTGAACTTGCATCGATATAGCAATACTCAAAAGTATACTCAAAATACTCACAAGAATACGCCGATAATATAGAGAGAAAACTTGATTTAAAGTGTGATTTTCAATTATAACCTAAGCACCTATTTATAGGAAATTCTTTAGAAACACCACAATGAGAAAATTTAATATAATATTAATATATATATATATATATATATATATATATATATATATAATCTTCACGCACACCTTTGAATCTGAAATTCAGCAATTGAACACATGCCTCACACATGCAAAAAACGTTTTTGTAAAAAAATATTTAAAACTTCAAAATTAATTATTTTGGAGCTTGAACTTCAATAATTCATAATAAATAGCCCTTTTGTCAGAAAATTTGAATCTCATGACTTTTTATAGGAAATTCAATTCTCTACAACTTTGCGAAGAAAGTTTTCCAAATTCCAAATGAAATTGACCAAAATCCACAAGCAGGCGATTTTACGGTTTATAATCAAATTTTAGTCGAAAATGGGGTCCACCACACACAAAACATGTGTTAAACATTTAATGCCACAAACATACTCTTCCTCCTCATATACTCATATATCCCACATTCATTATAAAAATATCACCGCTTAATATATTATTAAAATAATATATTTAAATGAATTATTTTATCGGAAAAGATAAAATATTAATTTTCAACAATTGTCACATTAAAAATTTTCTCCATCTATATCCACATAAAATCAATATTTTCCTCATCATATAAATCAATAATTAATTATTCACAAATAATATTACGAATCACAGATCTTGTGAACTGTAGTTTCCGGAAAAGAGGGCTTTCGATAAGGATCTCTCACTTCTTGGCAGCATGATTAGGTGACCAAACCTCTCCTTGAAGCAGAACTTTCTAGACATTGCCAATAATGTTTTCTAATAATATTATTCGAGATAATATGAATTATTGCTCCGATAATGGAAAATCTTGTAATGATAATTTATTGAAACAACGATAATAAAAAATATCAATCGTGATTATTGAATCAATAAAATAAAATCTTCGAACATTAATTCTCAGTAACAATTATTGAGTAGTGCCTTCTTACGTAAGAATCAATAATTGGTGCAATACCAATGTATCTTCTTGTTCAACAACGCAGCGACATTAGCGTGTTTTAACCAATAGGGTATTCCAACAATGATAATTGATAATAACTACGTCGTTATTTATAAACAACTTATATTTGTCGTTTTCTTCATCCAATCGCTTTCCGTTATGGGGCCCACAAAAAGATCGAGTAGTCGATACGAATATTCCCAAGCGGCAAAGAATATTCCACGACCAAACGAATATTCCCAAACAACAATGAATATTTTATAACCACTAGCTTATTGAAATATTTGCGTATTTTTTTACCCATAACTATCCACATTAATCAAATCAACCCTTACTATTTCAAAAAAAAGAGAGGAAAATAAATTTCATTTATTAATAATTTGGGGTCTTACAACCTCCCTCATTGAAATTTAGTCCTCGAAATTGACGTCGTGACAATGTATCGAAAAGATGAGAATACCTCGCTTTCATTTCCATTTCCAACTCCCAGTTCATTTCCTCAATTGCATGGTTTCTCCACAAAACTTTAACTTGTGGTATAACCTTGGTACATAGGACATGTTTTATCCAAGATCTTGACAGATACCTCCTGCGTATTTTAAGTCTTGGCTATCTCGTTCGGTTCTAACTTCGATAGCGTGGTTCGAATTGATCCCACATATTTACGTAACATCGATCGTGAAAAACGCGTTATGAACATGCGTCATACATTGATAAAAAGCGAGTCTATAGGCCACGATTCCTATTCGATCGAGAATTTCAAATGGATTAATAAATCGAAGGTTTGAGCTTTCCTCACCTCACCGATTCTTGATTTTGAAATAACAACTTCTTGCACCTCCTTCTTCAAATTCATCATTTCGGTTGTGTAGCTTGAATACTTTAACTTTATCGATTAAAAGTCGATTATACTCGTATATCATCACGTGGGTACTTAGAGTTTTCATCTCCATCTCTATTATTTATAAATTATCTGAAATGAGTCTTTGACAATATCGTACTTCGTACTTGTATCGATCTTCTACTCAACACGTCATTTACCACGTTAAGCTTTTCCAGGATGGCATAGTCGAACATGTCTTTGAAATGAGTCTTCTCTTGAGTTCTTGAAGCTCTTCCCACATTCCTTGCTCCATTCAATTTTGTATCTCTACATGAGTCAATTGCGTTAATGGAATAGCGATTCGAGAATATCCTTCAATGAATCTCCGATAATAACCAACTAAGCCTGAAAGCTACATAATTTGATTCTGATTTTGGTTGTTCTCAATCGTGACTCATATCCCAACCTTGGATAAAGACGTTACAATGACACCTATCGGTTTACTATCGCACGAATATGGTGTCCCCTACGAGAAATGCGGCTTGTGCATTCCACAAAGGAAGTCACCGGATAAAAGCTCGGTACCAAATTTACATAGTTGAATTTTTAACTCTCGAAGTTCAATAGAGCCATTCGATATGAGATTTTAGAAATGAGTTTTGTCTTAGGGTTGAAAGTCGATACAAAATTTAATATCGGGCTTTGGGGAGTAAGCCAAGAAATTCTTCAAAATACGTCGAAATATCAATAACAACAAGAATATTATTCAAATCGGCGTGTCTTTATTCAAATCCATAACATGGACTAAGAAAACTTGACATCGTAATAAGCGAATGACTTCATGGCTTGATATGAAAAAGTTTGATTACAATGGTTTGATTGCTTGAATTGAATAACAGTTTGCTTTAGGAATATGAAAACTAACAACCTTACGAAAGTAATCAATTTAGGCGTGATGAGTAGTTAACCTTAAAATCACATCAAAAGCAAATATCTCTATAGAAATAAGGTTAACGGTAATGTGATAGTGCCAACTGAATCAAGCAAGATTTTTAAACAACGGATGTAATGAAAGTTTCGCTGTAACTGAGTCTCCATAAATAGGTCAAAGTCTAATTTCTCCGTAGTCGAGTTCAAGCGTTGAAATAGTAAGAGATAAAAGAATGGGTAGAAGCAGATTATCTAGTAAGGTATAAACTTCGCAAGAATTTATAATTAACTAACTTCGTCTTAACCGTTCGGGTTCCTCGTATTTTGATTCGGTCACGACAAACGCTCTTCCGAGAACAATTAACTTTGACTTTTAGGGACATCCTTTTGAGTCACCATTCCCGACTTGACTAGGTTTCGATACTGTCTGATCTCGGCGATATGTCCTTCTTTTCCACAATTATAGCATACCTTAAAGCTGTTGTGGGCGGTTTGTGTGGCGCCCCAAAATAGGTATACATCACCTATTCGAGTTATCAATACATGATACGAAATAACTTCTGACTTTATTATTACAACAAGAAAAGCGTGAGTTTGAATACAAATATTATCTTACAGACAATATCTATACTCAAATAAATCCTCATCACATTTATTGATACATTATTTTACAAAATGGTGAGGACTACTAAACAATCCTTTCTAAAACCTTCATTCCATTTTTACAGGCTAAATACTTTCGCTATATTCTCGCCTCACGAGAAGAAAAATGGAACAAAAGGAAAAGGGTGAGCTCAACTAGCCCGATAAGAATATTATGACTAAGATAATATACAACAAATTACCGTTAGTCTTCACGGGGAAAAATCTAATAGAATACAATAGACAACAAATTTTAAATCAATATTCGCAGTGAAAATAATAATTCATTAGAAGAGTTAAGTAGATAATGCAAACTACTATCTTACATGTATGAATTTAAAAGTTCATCGTCTATCTTTTATCCTGTAACATCAATCAATATACACACGAATCAAATATTCATCTTTGCTTCTGTGCCAAAGATATTCATCGATTAGTCATGTTCATCTAAACACACTGTTCATCTTTGCACAACGGGCGAAAATATATTCTTGAAAATCATTCATCTTTGTACTTACGGGCCAAGATATTCCATAATATCATCATTTAAGGTGAAGATGATGAAAAATATTTTTAAAAAAGCGAATCCGGTGAAACAAAATGACAAGGATTAAGGATTAAGGATTAGTACTTTGTTTTATCCACGTCCAAAATACCTCAAAAATAATCGCGGTGGTGTAAAATTCGAGAATGATCAAAACATGGATACAATCAAAGCTAGTATCCGAGAATAGATATTTTGGACAAAAAAGAAGAAATTTTATTTTTAATTGAATAGTGCGAGTATCGTGAATAGTCTGAGTATCGTGAATAAGAAACTCGACACCAAAAGATAGAAATTCCACAAAAAAACATCTTCACGCTTACATGAATAGTACTCGTGAATAGTAACTCGTGAATAGTAACTCATGAATAAATAACCCCGATGAAAAAAAGTTCCAAATTTGATAAAAAGTTCCAACCAATATTTGAAAGATAATGATATTGAAGAAATAATATCATTTGAGAAGAAAATAACATCCCTTACCTCGAAAGATCAGTCTTACAAATGAAACAGGATATAGGCTATGACTTGGACTTGCATAGTATAGCAATACTCAAAGTATACTCAAAATACTCACAAGAATAAACTCGATAATATAGAGAGAAAAAACTTCAGTTTACGGTGTGATTTTCAATTCTAACCTAAGCACCTATTTATAGGAAATTGCTTTAGAACACCAAAGCGAAAAATTTAATATAATAATATTATATATATTACAAATTCTCTATGCACCTAGAACCATCTGAATTCAGAAACTTGCATGTGTTTAATGAGGCTAACCAAACACAAAAAAACGTTTTGTAATTAAAATATTTTAAACTTCCAAAAATCAATTATTTGAGACTTGAACTTCAATAATACATAATAAATAGCCCTTTCATCAGAAAAATTGAATCTCGCAAGTTTTTATAGAAATTCAATTCTCTACAACTTTGCGAAGAAAGTTTTCCAAATTCCAAATAGAAATTGACCAAAAATTCACAAGCAGGCGATTTTACGGTATATAATCAAATTTCGATCGATAAATGGGGTCCACATGAGCATGTTTAACATGTTTTAAACATTTATTGCAACAAAAATACTCTTTCTCCTCAGTATACTCATATATCCCATTACGTTGTAAAAATATCACCATTATTATATTATTAATATATAATAATATATTTAAATGAATTATTTTATCGAAAAAATATAAAATATCAATTTTCAACAATTGTCACAATAAAATTTTCTCCATCTATATCCACATAAAATCAATATTTTTCTCATCATATGAATCAATAATTAATTATTCACAAATAATATTCTCAGAATCACAATATTAATGACAAACCGCGGTTCCTCGGAAAGAGGGCTTTCCGATAAGAATTTCTTCTTCTTGGCGGCAATTAGGTGACCAAACCTCTCCTTAGATGCGAACTTTCTAGACATTGCCAATAATGTTATCTAATAATATTATTGAGATAATATGAATTATTGCTTGATAATGAAAAATCTTTATGTAATGACAATTATTGAAACAATGACAATATAAAATATCAACGCTGACAATTATTAACTCGATAAAATCTTTGAGCGATAATTCTCATAACCATTATTGAGTAGTGCCTTCTTACGTAAGAATCAACAATTGGTGCAATCACAGGTAATCTTCTTGTGTTTTTAACCATAGGGTATTTTAACGGTATTACTTGATAACAACTACTGTGATTATTTTTAAACAACTTATATTTGTCGTTTTCTTCATCCAATCGCTTTTCAGTTATGGGGCCCACACATGGGCTACGCCAGTAAATGCGAATATTCTGAAAGCATCTGAATATTCCACGACCAAACGAATATTCCCCCACAACAATGAATATTTTATAACCACTTGCTTATTTTGAAATATTTGCGTATCTTACCCTAACTATCCACATTAATCAAATCAACCCTTACTATTTCAAAATAATAAATAGAAAATTAAATTTCATTAATAATAAGTTGAGAGGGTCTTCTGAGTTTGAATGATATGTCCCTCTTTCCCGCATTTGTAACATCTGATCGATGGTCTTTCTCCTCCCTTGGAACCCGATTCTTTCTTTGGTGTTGGCGCGTTCACACCTGCAGTGGTTGTTGAATCTCCTCTTTTAAAATCTCCTCCGACTCGCTTCTTCTATTTTCATGGCCACGATTACCACAGGTAGTAGTTCACCGCTTTGTCCGTATTCTTCTTTCTCCACTTTGGTTATCGTTATTCGATGGTGATATCTTCTTATGATCTGGTTATGGTCCCTCGGTTGAGCGTACTCGATATCTCGCTCTCTAACAATGAGCCACATTGACAACATCTCCCGAATAGAGAGAAAATTTATGAGAAATGAGATATTGGCGTATCTTAGGGTTTCAAACCTCTCGAAACATCCAGCGTCATCGTTCCTCATTCTCCACGAATGAGGTGCAAACACGGATAACTCATGAAACTTAGCCTCGTCTTTGGGACAATCGTCATTGTTATTCTCCCGGTCTAATAAACTCCACTTCCTTCATATAGCCGAATACTTTACGGGAAGTACTTGTCGTTGAACTGCTCTGAAACATCTCCACATGACATCTTTGAGTCTTGAGAATTTGGATGGAGTACGCTTCATGATTCCCACCGTAATGTCTGCCTCGTTACGAACATAAAAGTAGCGAATGGAACTTTCATTCCTGTGCATCCCAGACATCGAATATCTTGGTAATTTGTTTGACCCACATCTCCGCCTTTAATCGGATCCGCTTTCCCCAAAATTACGGTGGTCCCAACTCTTTGAATCTGGCTTTGTTTGTGACCACGGTAATTTCTATCATTTCCTCCTGTATTTTGAACACGAGTCTCCTCAAATGCGATTTTGCATGAACTGCAAAAGCTTCAAACATCCTCGTTCATCATACGCTTTCAGGTGGTGTTATTCACGGAGGTACATTGCCACACTGTTGCACGTTTCTCCTCGTTGGTAAATCAGAGCCATCTCCACGGTCTCATTTACTCCATTTATTAATATTCTCGATCGACATTCTCAAATCATCGTAAAACAAGGGTTAATTAAGAAATCAATATATCACATAAGATCCCTATATCTTAACCTAACTAACAAATAAGCTTAGGTAGGACACACTTTAGCGAAGGATTTACTTGTCTCTCCCTCTAGTTCTATTCCCGATCTTCGCCAAAGATCATATCCTAAGCTCGATACCAACCGTGGCGCCCCCAAAATAGGTCCATTCGATCCAACCCATTCCGAGTGCATAAATACATGATACGAAAAATAACTACAACTTTATTATTACAACATATAAAGCTGTGAGTTAAATACGAGATATTGCCATCTAGACAATATCCACACTTGCAAATAAATCCCCATCATAATTATTGATACATTATTTTACAAAAATGGTGAGGACTACTAAACAACTCTCTCTAGAACCTTCATTCCATACTTTCCCATAAGTACTAAGCCACATTCTCGCCTCACGAGAAGAAAAATGGAACAACAAGGAAAAGGGTGAGCTCAACTAGCCCGATAAAGAATATTATGACTAAGATAATATACAACAAATTAACGTTAGTCTTCACGGGAAAAATCTAATAGAATCTGATAGACAACAAATTTTAAATCAATATTAACGTGAAATAATAATTCATTAGAAGAGTTAAGTAGAGAATGCAAACTACTATCTTACATGTATGAATTTAAAAGTTCATCGTCTATCTTTTATCCTATAACATCAATCGATATACATACGGAATCAAATATTCATCTTTTTACTTTCTGAGGCCGAAGATATTCATCGATTAATCGTGTTCATCTAAACACTGTTCATCTTTGCTGACTACTGACGAAAGATATTCTTTAGAAATCATTCATCTTTGCACTACGGGCCAAAGATATTCAATAATATCATCATTTAAGGTGATGATGATGAAAATATTTTAAAAGAAAGCGAATCGATTGAAACAAAATGACAAGGATTAAGGATTAAGGATTAGTACTTTGTTTTATCCATGTCGAATATACCTCAAAAAAATAATCACGGTGGTGTAAAATTCAGAATGATCAAAACATGGATCTGATCAAAGCTAGTATCCGGAATAGATATTTTGGACAAAGAGAAGAAATTTCACTTTTCGGTGAATAGTCTTTATATCGTGAATAGTCTTAGAGTATCGTGAATAAGTAACTCAAACACCAAAAGATAGAAATTCCACAAAAAAACATCTTCACTTCCTACATGAATAGTACTTAAATGAATAGTAACTCATGAATAGTAACTCGTGAATAGTAACTCATGAATAGTAACCCGACATGAAAAAGTTCTAAATTTGATAAAAGTTCAAATCCAATATTTGAAAGATAATGATATTGAAGAAATAATACCATTTGAGAAGAAAATAACATCCACTTACCTCGAAAAGCAGATTCTTAGTTGAAACACCTGATATAGGCTATGACTTGAATTTGCATCATATAGCAATACTCAAAGTATACTCAAAATACTCACAAGAATAAACTCGATAATATAGAGAGAAAACTTGATTTACGTTGTGATTTTCATTTATAACCTAAGCACCCTATTTATAGGAAATTGCTTAGAACACCAAAGCAGAAAATTTAATATAATATTAATATATATATATATATAATCTTCACGCACACCTTTAAATCTGAAATTCAGCAATTGAACACATGCCTCACACATGCAAAAAACGTTTTTTGTAAAAAAAATATTTAAAACTTCAAAATTAATTATTTTGGAGCTTGAACTTCATAATTCATAATAAATAGCCCTTTTGTCAGAAAAATTCGAATCTCGCGACTTTTTATAGGAAATACAATTCTCTAAAACTTTGAGAAGAAAGTTTTTCTAAATTCCAAAATGAAATTGACCGAAATCCACAAACAGGCGATTTTACATCTTATAATCAAATTTGATCGATAAATGTGGTCCATGAGCATGTTTAACATGTTTTAAACATTTATTGCAACAAAAATCTCTTCCTCCTCATATACTCATATATCCCACATTTGTTGTAAAAATATCACAGTTAATATATTATTTAAATAATATATTTAAATGAATTATTTTATCGAAAAAGATAAAATATTAATTTTCAACAATTGTCACATTAAAAATTTTCTCCATCTATATCCACATAAAATTAATATTTTCCTCATCATATAAATCAATAATTAATTATTCACAAATAATATTACGAATCACAATCTTGTGACGAATGCAGTTCCGAAGAGAACTTTCGATAAGGATCTCTCTTCTTGGTAGCATGATTAGGTGACCAAACCTCTCCTTGAGGCGAACTTTCTAGACATTGCCAATAATGTTTTCTAATAATATTATTCAGATAATATGAATTATTGCTCAGATAATGGAAAATCTTGTGTAATGACAATTTATTGAAACAACGGTAATAAAAAATATCAATCGCAATTATTGAATCGATAAAATAAAATCTTGAACATTAATTCTTTGTAACAATTATTGAGTAGTGCCTTCTTACGTAAGAATCAATAATTGGTGCAATCTGAGTGTCTTCTTGTTCAACAACGCGTATTAAGCGTGTTTTAACCACCGGGTATTCCAACGAGTGATACTTGATATAACTTCTGTAGTTTATTTATAAACAACTTATATTTGTCGTTTTCTTCATCCAATAAACTTTCCATTATGGGGCCCACAAAAAGTAGCAGTAAATACGAATATTCCCAAAGCAATGAAAGAATATTTCACGACCAAACGAATATTCCCCGACAACAATGAATATTTTATAACCACTTACTTATTCGAAATATTTGCGTATTTTTACCCATAACTATCCACATTAATCAAATCAACCCTTACTATTTCAAAAAAAAATAGAGGAAAATAAATTTCATTTATTAATAATTTGGGGTCTTCTGATGAGTGGCACGATGGCCGGAATTTGGAGTATGTATGGGGCTAAGATCACGTAAGAGGGTAAATAAAAATATTACACATTATCATATCATTATTCTCTCGGACATTAGACATTATTTTCTCTCATTGTTGACCTTGTGATCGCAAATCTTGACTCTCACGCATGGGAGCTATCCCCAAGCGAGTCGGTAGTTAAGCTTTTAGTGTTGACTTGTTGAAGCTGTCAGCGGGGATATCAGACGACGTCTTGGTGATTGGGGCGTGGAGAAAGATCTTGGCGTTAACATTGGCGCTAGAAGGAGAATGAGTTCTAGTGTCACGAGTATTTTTCAATCACAGTATGTGTTTGTTCTACATCGATATTCATGGTAAAGTAGAACACCTACACCTAGAAGCAAAGGCGTAGAAATTTGCCGGTGAATCGACACCACAGTGTCTGAGAGGATCGTTTGGGGCCGTGATAAGTGTTCATGTCTTGTACAAATGCGTCAAACGATCACTGAAGATTTTCGAAGGCGGTGGGCAAGGCTAAATTTAGCGTGGCTAGTCTTCCGACGGAGAAAGAATCCAGCCATGGTCGGGAAGCGAGTAGAAGGCACCTCGCCTAGAACTCGATCTGAGATGACCAAGCGAAAAAGCTTCACGGCCGGCTAAGATGGCGGATGAAGCGGATAGAGCTATGGAAGTACTCGTGAAGCAAATGACGAGGATATAGTGAGTAGATGGCTCGGATAGCGAGTTGAGGGATGAAGAGTCCGGTTATGTTCGGTCAGAAGGCGAGGGCACGCAGAAGTGGGAAAGAACACATTCATTCAGGGCGAGAATCTAGGTAGAAATCAAGAAAGAAGAAGATCCGAAGCCCTACCCCTCAAAGATCGAAGAGGCACATCACCTGTCGATTCTAAGGGTAGGGTCGGAAAGAAACGAAGAGGTCGATCCGAGATCACACTCCACGAGACCACAAAGAAAGCACTTGTTGTTGCACATTCTCGCCATAGTGCAGAGTTTCGTAGACGTATATCTCGGGGATCGTACTCCAGAGTCTCTCGAGGTACACCACCACCTATGGACACTCGCCATCGTAAAAGTCCTTCTAGAGTTGAAGGCTCTATTGTGAAAAAACAGGTCCACTCGGAAGAAGAGGAGTCACCTAAAAGAAGTATCATCTCAACGGAAGGTGTGGAGTATCTCGGTTAAAGAGTTAAAGAACTTGAGCGAACACGAAGTACAAAAAGCGAAGGATACTTGGGAAAGAAGGCATCCTTTTTCCGAAATTCTTAAAGAAAAAGTCGACCTCACCAAGAAGTTGCCCGTATCGAAAGTTATGATGGGTCGGAGATCCTACGACCCGCAGTCGAGGCGTTCGAATGAAGCTAATGGATTATTATGACTTTAAGCGATCTTTGCTAAGTGTCATACTTTTGTCACAACACTTTCGGAAAGGATGCTGGCGGTGGATGGGGACTTTGCCCTCAGATTCAATTTCATCCTGGCGAGACATATGCGATAAATTTCATGCTCACTTGGGAGCAACAAAGAAGGGAAAACCAACTTGGTTCGTTGGCTCGAGTTCGACGGTTTTGAATGAGTCTTTGGGCCAATATGTGAAAGCGGATTCATGAAGGCTGATCGGCCAATGATAATGAACGGAGCGATCTACAAGCCATTGGATTTGTTTGAGAATGGGTTAGATCGATCAAATTAGAAAGTTGGTGAAGAAGTTAATGTTTCATCACCAAAGAGTCTCATTGAAGCCTTTGACAAAAGTGAAGGCTATATCGTGGTGGAGGAAGCCATGGACGACCTCAAACGTCCTTCTTGAGACCGACCAAGAGACGGATCGGGATGAGAACCGATAGGGATCGAGAAAAAAGAATGAAGGGACTAAAGACCTACTACGGTAGGTCGAAGAAATATAATAATTGGAGGCGAGGGGTGGAGGGCGTTTAATCCGCTCCAGCCGAAGAGAGTGAATAGGGCGTCTGCGACACTCAACCTGAGACAGATAGTTTGTTATCTTGGATCAAATTAAGAATCAACCTATCTTGAGCCACCTTGAGATAACATTAAGCTTGGGAAAGGAATTCTCGTAAGTATTGTGATTCAAGCTTGAATTAAGTAATCTGATGCACATGTCTTTAGTTTGAAAGATTTTATTGAAAGAAAGGTACAAAGGCGGGGCTTTAATTCGATGTATGTAGGCTGCAGAACTAATCAACAATGAGACGATGAGGACTGTTCCATGACTCAACCCGATTCGTGGCGTTGCCGGCTCGGAGCGACTGCTGAGGCACGTGATAGATGTCATCACTGGGGTACTTACAGCAAACTCGTTGGAAAGAAGTCTGAGTTACTTGGATTCGCTCGTATCGATGGCGGGTACCTCCGAAGACCGATGGACCTTATTCAGTATGCGGTAATCTCCTTTCTTGATAAAGATTACCCTTGGAAGTCATCGAACCGCCACGAGGATCATTGGTCTTGTTGCCTTGAGTGGGTTCGGTTGATATGGTTTAATGATGGTAGATAATGGGTCTTCGTAGATATTACGTATGCCCACGCTTATCGGAGGATGCACTGACAGGCGAAAGATGGAGATATGACAGGAGGCTCCTTTATATGGTTTTAGTAACGACCCGGTCAAAATGGCTGGAACCATTGAACTACCGATCATCTTGAACGACCCCAAATGGGTAGAAATTATTTGTAAATTTTATGTTGTGCATGTAGATTACGCTTATAATCTTATTTTGGGAAGGCTACTTTAATTTCTTTGCAAGCTGTGACCTCAATTCCTCATTTCAAAATCAAATTTTCTATGGCTCATTGGGTTGGCGAGGTGAAAGGGGATTTGGATCTGGCCAGAAGGTGTTATAGAACGCAGCATGATCACTTTGGGAGTGGGAGTATCGAAGCGAAGCGGACCGTGGCGATAGAGATCGAACCCTTTCACGAGAGTAGTTCGAACAGTTGGTCGTGCCGGTGAAGAAAGCGGAGGAGATAGAGCTCATCCGGGCAGGTGAACAAGTCGGTGAAAATAGGTTGGTCTGCTAGAACCTCTCGAGACGAACCTCATGGAGCTCCTACGCAATGCTATGTTGACATTTTCGCATGGGAACCTCGGGATATGCGAGGAGTAAGCGAGGGATATCACGTTGAGCATCGGTTGGAGGTGGACCGTCGAAAGAAACCCGATCCGATAGAGGAGGATCTTCGCTTTTGAACGTCGTGAATCATTGATGAAGAGATTGCAAAGTTGTTGGCGGTGACTTCATCTTGAGATCGACTACCCACAATGGGTGGCGAATGTGGTGCTGGTCTAGAAGCAAAATGGTAAATGGCGAGTATGTATCGACTACACCGATCTAAATAAATCTTGTCCAAAGGATTTCTACCCGCTACCCCACATCAATCAACTAATCGATGCCACTTCGGGGTATGCTTTGTTAAGTTTCATGGACGCATTCTCTGGATATCATCAAATTTCTATATGTAAAGAGGATATCTAGAAGGCGGCGACGTTCATTACGCATCGTTCGATATATACTTTATAAGAAAATGACTTTCGGCCTCATCAATCTAGGAGCCACATACCGGAGGATGATGAACCATGTCTTGAGATATCAATTTGGCGGGAATGTGGAGGTGTCGTGGGCGACATGATTGTCAAAAGCATGTTGGTGCATAAATATCTGGATGATTTAGAAGAATGCTTTCAGACGATTCGTCATCACAATTTGAGATTGAACCCCACTAAGTGCACCTTGATTACAGGGGCCGGCAAGTTTACGGGTTATCTTGTCGATCGAGAGAGGAATTGAAGCGAATCCGAGAGAAGATTGAGCGATCCTAAACATGAAGACTCCTCGGTCATTTAAAGATGTTCAACGTCATTTGGAAGGATTGCGACTTTAAGGAGGTTCATGTCCGGTCGGCGAAAAGATGTTTGCCATTCTTTCTTTACATTGAAAGAAGTAGAAGAATGCAAAGACGTTTCAATGGACTTGGTGTGAGGGCGCCTTTCAGAGCATCAAGTCCTACTTATCTTGGCACCTTTGTTGGTGAAGCTCGCTCTGCTTAACCCCTATATTTATACTTAGCGAGATAGTTAGTTGGCGGTAGGAAGCGGTTTTGGTGTGTGAAGTTGGGGGTAAGCGACACCGATTTATTATATAACCCATGTCTTTCGGGATCTTTGAAACAAGTACCCGAACATTGAAAAGTTTGCTTTTGCTTTAATAATCGCTGATCGAAAGCTTAAGCAATACTTCGAGGTAGATTGGTAATAGTATACACAGATCGACCTTTGAAGAAAATTATGGGCAAACTGAGGTATCGGGGAGATTAATTGCGTAGACGATGGAGTTGTCCCAATTTTTCATTGAATATCATCCCCGAACCGCCATCAAAGGGTAAGTCTTGGGTGATTTTGTGGTTGAATGCTCGTTTTAAGGCGATGAAGTTATGGAAGTGAAGGATCGGACAGACGAAGCGATTCAGATTCTTCAATGACGAGTTTAAGTGGACGCTGTATGCGAGATGGGTCTTCTACCACGGACGTCGGTGGGTAGGATTATTCGGCGAGTCCGGAGGATTTAAGGTGCGGCACGTGAGCCATCGATTTCGATTCAAAGTGACAAACAACGAAATTTGAGTATGAGGCGGTACTTGCGAGGATTCTGTTGGCAAAGAGTCTTGAAGTCTGAAAGAATAATCATCTTCAGTGATTCTCAGTTAGTCGTTAAGCAACTTTCTGGGGAATACGAAGCTCGAGGCCCAAAAATGATCAAATATCTAGCAGAATTGAAGGAACAACTTCAATATAATTAGCCACTAAGGATGTTAACGTCTTTGTTGGGTCGGTTTACTTAGAAATTTTGCAACATCCTAGTGTCCATCATGAATCGGTGATGTGCATTGACCGAACCAACTGCTGGTTGACTCCATATATAAAGTATCTGGCAGATGGCGTCTTACCTTCGGATCGAATGCTCGCCAAGAAAATTAAGTATAAGAGTGCTAATTTTGTTCTGATTGAAGGGGATTTGTTCCGAAGGGCTTTCTCATCTCCACTACTGAAATGCCTCACTCCATCTGAAGCTGAATATGCTCTCTGAGAAGTACATGAAGGCATCTGTGGCTACCATATAATGCGGTAAGTCATTAGCTTTATAAAAGTACTTGACAAGGGTATTACTAGCCTACCATCTTCAAAAGAAGCGGTGAATACGTCGAAGAAGTGCGAGAAGTGTCAACTCGATAGTCCGATCCCACATGACCACCGGAAAGAGCTATACTCGATCTTATCTCCTATACCCTTACATTTATGCAGGGGGTTGATATACTAGGTCCACTCACAGAAGGCAAAAGGTCATGTCGGTTTTGTTATAGTTGTCATCGACTATATGACCAAGTGGGTAGAAGCAAAGCCACTTAGGTTAATAACGAACAGAATGCTTGAAATTTTGAAAGAATCGGTAGTATTTCGTTTGAGTTCCTAAGGTGGTAATATCGAACAATGGACGTCGGTTTGTAGGGTCGAAATTTGAAGCATTTTTGGAAGAAGCGGGGATTCAACACGAAAGACTTGATGGCTCATCCTCGGTCGAATGGACAAGTTGAGTGACCAGCGAGAATCTTTGCTTTGAATGGGATTAAGCGCAGATTGGGCGAAGCCAAGCGAGATGGCGGAGGAGCTACTTAGCGTGTTATGGGCTTATCGAACTACTCAGGGGACTAAGACGGGGATTCACCTTTCAGTTGGCCTATAGTCTGCGATGCCTTGGTCCCAGGTTGAAATTGGATCTCCAAGTCTTGGTCGGTCGATTCAGAGATCTACAATGAGGAAGGGCTTAAGCCCAATCTTGATTTGCTTGAGAAGTAAGAGAAACAGCCTTAATCAAATTGGCAGCCTATCAGCGAAGAGTGGCCAAGCATTATAACAAGGGGGTAAAGTTTCGAAGGTTCGAAGTAGGAGATTTTGTCCTCAGAGAAGTCGAAGCATCTACACCTCGAAATCTGGGAAAAGCGATGCTTAAGCGGGAAGGACCGTATGAAATCAACGGAAGTCTTAAAGCCAGGGACTTATCGGTTGAAGGCATTAGGCGAATTCGACAATTAAGAATACTTGGCATGCCTTGAGTAGGCTTAGGAAGTACTTTCAATAAAAATGATGTCGATACATTGGAAGTCTCAGTAAATATTTATGTCATCATCGATAAAAGTTCCTTTTTTTCTCGAACAAATCTTGTCTTACGTTCTTGATCGGTTCAATGGTGTTAGGAGGTTTGGGGTGGACTCGTTTGACCATTCGGTGGTAGCCTTTTCGGCCAGTGGTCCTTATGAGTTTGTCGAGGCCCTTCGTGGTAAATGCGTCGTTGGTGTTAGGAGGTTGGTGGACTCGTGACCATTCGATGGTAGCCTTTTCGTGAGTGGTCCTTATGAGTTTGTCGGGCCCTTACGTGGTAAATGAAGCGTCATTGGTGTTAGGAGGGTTGGTGGACTCGTGACCATTCGATGGTAGCCTTTTAAGAAGTGGTCTTTAAGACCTTATCGAGCCCTTACGCCGTGGTAAGCAAAGTGTCATCCTTAAGACTTTGTCGAGGCCCTGCGTGGTAAGCAATTGTCGACACATTATGTAAGACCAAAATTTTTTAAATAAAAAGGAATTTCCTTTATTTATAGTAAGGGTGGATTTGATTAATGTGGTTAGTTATGGGTAAAATCTTGTGAATATTTTAAATAAGCAGTGGTGATAAAATATTCATTATTAATAAGAATATTAGTTTGGTGCGTGGAATATTAAATGCTTTGTCGGGAATATTTATGCTGACTGGCGCTTGATCTTTTGTGGGCCCCATAACTTGGAAGCGATTGGATGAAGAAAATGACAAATATAAGTTGTTTATAAATAACTTGGCGTAGTTATTCACAGATTAATCTTTGTTGGAATACGGTGGTTAAAACACGCTAATCTGCCGCGTTGTTGAGCAGAAGCATACACGGTATTGCACCAATTATTGATTCTTACGTGAAAGCCTACTCAATAATTGTTACGATAATTAATGTTCGATATTTTATTTTATTGATTCAATAATTGCTGCGTTGATATTTTTTATTCTTGTTGTTTGATAAATTGTCATTACACGGTATTATTTTCTATTATCGAGCAATAATTCATATTATCTGAATAATATTATTAGAAAACATTATTAGCAATGTCTAGAAAGTTACATACAAGGAGAGATTTGGTCACCTAATTGCTACGCCAGTAAGGAGAGAGATCCTTATTGGAAAGCCCTCTTTCCTGAGGCTGCACAGTTTATCGATATTGTGATTACATAATATTATTTGTGAATAATTAATTATTGATTCATATGATGAGGAAAATATTGATTTTATGTGGATATAGATGGAGAAAAATTTTAAAATGACAATTGTTGAAAATTAATATTTTATCTTTTTCTGATAAAATAATTCATTTAAATATATTATTTTAATAATATATTAACGGTGATATTTTTACAACAAATGTGGGATATATGAGTATACGAGGAGGAAGAGTATTTTTGTTGCAATAAATGTTTAAAACATGTTAAACATGTCGGTGGACCACATTTATTGACTGAAATTTGATTATAGCTTGTAAAATCGCCCGTTTATGGATTTCAGTCAATTTTTGTTTGGAATTTGGAAAAACTTCCTTCTGCAAAGTTGTAGATAATGGAATTTCCTATAAAAAGTCGTGAGATTCGAATTTTCTGATAAAAGGGCTATTTATTATGAATTATTTAAGTTTCGAAGCTTCGAAATAATTGATTTTTGGAAGTTTTAATTATGTTTTTTAAGAAAAACATTTTTTATATGTTGTAGGCATATTTAACATGTGCATGGTGGCTGAATTCAGATTCAAGATGTGGGCGTATGAATTTTGTTTATATATAATATTATTATATTCAATTTTACCTTTGGTGTTACAGCGATTTCTATAAATAGGGTCTTGGGTTAGAATTGAAAATCACACGAAGCTGAAGTTTTCTCTCTATATTATCGAGCATATTCTTGTGAGTATTTTGAGTATACTTTGAGTATTGCTATACGGTGCAAGTTCAGTCATAGCTTTATGTCAGGTGTTTAACTAGAAATCTTCATTTTCGAGGTAAGGGATGTTATTTTCTTCTCAAATGATATTATTTCTTCAATATCATTATCTTTGAAATATTGGTTGGAACTTTTATCAAATTTAGAACTTTTTCATATAAAGGAGTTCTTATTAATGAATTCTTATTCATGAGTTCTTATTCACGAGGATTCTTATTAAGCGAGTTCTTATTCACGATTCTTATTCACAGTCTATTCATGAAGCGTGAAGATGTTTTTTGTGGAATTTCTATCTTTTGATGTCGAGTTACTATTCACGTATCACGTACTTTATTCACGTATCGACCTTTATTCATAGAAAAGTGAAATTTCTTCTCTTTGTCCAAAATATCTATTACGAATACTAGCTTTGATTGTATCCATGTTTTGATCATTCTTGAATTTTACACCAATTTGTGATTATTTTTGAGGTATTTTTGGACATGGATAAAACAAAGTACGAATCCTTAATCCTTAATCCTTGTCATTTTGTTTCCTTTGGATTCGTTTCTTTAAAAATATTTTCATCATCCTCGGTCTTAAATGATGATATTATTGAATATCTTTGGCTTTTAGTGCAAAGATGAATGATTTCTGAAGAATATCTTTGGGCATGTAGTGCAAAGATGAGCAATGTTTAGATGAACATGACCCAGTGATGAATATCTTTGGCACGTAGTGCAAAGATGAATATTTGATTCGGATATATATTGATTGATGTTACGAGGGGATAAAATATCGACGATGGACTTTTAAATTCATATATAGAAGATAGTAGTTTGCATTCTCTACTTAACTCTTCTAATGAATTATTATTTCATTCTGCCAAGATTGATTTAAAATTGGTTGTCTATTGTATTCTATTAGATTTTTCCTATTGGAGACTAACGATAATTGTTGTATATTATCTTAGTCATAATATTCTTCTTTGGGTTAGTTGAGCTCACCCTTTTTCCTTGTTGTTCCATTTTTCTTCTCAAGAGGCGAGAATGTAGCAATCTACTAGTCGGGTATGGAATGAAGGTTACAGAGAGAGTTGTTTAGTAGTCCTCACCATTTTGTAAAATAATGTATCAATAATTATGATGGAGATTTATTTGCGTATGGATATTATACAGATAACCAATATCGTATTTAAACTCACGATTTTATATGTTGTAATAATAAAGTTGTAGTTATTTACGTACCATGTATTTGGCGACTTTCGAGAATGGGTTGGATGGAATGGACCTATTTTGGGGGCATCACAGGTTGGTATCGAGCTTAGGGATATGATCTTTAAGCGGAGATCGGGGGATAGAACTAGGAGGGAGAGGCGAGTAAATCCTTAAGCTAGTGTGTCTACCTAGCTTTTTGTTAGTTGGTTAGTATATAGGGATCTTATGTGATATATTGATTTCCTTAATTAACCCTTGTTTTATGGCGGTGTTGAGAATGTCGTGAGAATATTAACGATGGAGTAAATGAGGCCAGTGGAGATGCTGTCTTACCAGCGAGGAGAGCGTCTGACGGTGGCAATGTACCTCCTGTGAATAACACCATTGAAGCGGATGATGAGCGAGGGATGTTTAGAAGCTTTTTTCGGTTACGCAAAATCGGGGCGAGGAGACTTCGTGTTCAAAATCTGAGGAGGAAATGATAGCAATTCACGAATTGGTCACAATGACGATTCGAAAGTTGGGACCACGAATTTTGGGGAAGCCGGATCCGATTAAAGGCGGAGATGTGGGTCGAATAAATTACGAGATATTCGATGTCTTGGGATGCGGAGAGAAACAGAAAGTTCCATTCGCTACTTTATGTTAAAATGCGAAGGCGATTCTTGGTGGGGAATGCGTGAAGCGTACCCATCCATTTTGCCTTTCGGCGTGTCGTGAGAGCGTTTGAGAAACAATTCAATGATGAAGTACTTCCACGAAAGTATTTGTCGTATGAAGGAAGTGGAGTTTATTAGGCGGAAGCGAGAATAACATGGCGGTGTCGATCACGATGGCAAAGTTCGCGGAGTTATCGGTTTGCACCTCATTTGGTGGAGAATGAGGAAGGTATGTGCGGATGTTTACGAGAGGTTTGAAACCCCGTACGTCGATATCTCATTTCTCATAAATTTTCTCTCTATTCAGGATGTTGTCAGCGAGGCTCGATTGTTAGGCGAGATAACGAGATACGTTCAATAGAGGACCATAACCGAGGATCATCTAGAAGATAGCGATCATCGAGAATAACGATAACCAGTGGAGAAAGAAGAATACGGACAAAGCGGTAACCACTTCTGGTGGTAATCGTGGCCATGAAAATAGAAGAAGCGAGTCGGGAGGAGATTTTAAAAAGAGGAGATTCAACAACGACCGTGTGAAAGGCGTCGGCGCCCGATGTGGCTGTCGTTCGAGGAGGAGAAGTACCATCGATCGTATGTTACAAATGCGGGGAAGAGGACATATGCTCATTAAGCGCCCTAGCAGGTTTAAGATATGCTATAATTATGGAAAGAAGGACATATCACTCGAGATTATGCGATATCGAAACCAGATCCAGTGAGAATGGTGACTCGAAAAGGATGTCGAAAAAGGTTAAAGTCAGCG